>CANSZD010003495.1:0-407500 GCA_947648045.1 Beta corolliflora
GATAATTCTTCCATGTGGGACAAGAGGGATTTCTTTCTTTGACAATTGTTGAAACTTCCAACAATCCCCCACAGGTTCAACATATGAGAAAAGAAAGGAAAAATCGGAAAAGAAGAATGATTTGGGCAATAACAAAATAATCGCATCAGTGTTAATGTCTTGCGACTTGAATTAACACTTAGTGATATTAAGCTAAAGTCTCATTCCCATTAAGTGACCTTAGTCTTGAACTTAGTGGGGAGTAAGAGACCTATTACTTAAAACACGCAATCATATATGTAAACAGTTCTGATACTCCGCGAATAAAAGTGACGCCTTATACTGGCCATACGTCCAATGCCTGGATACTCATAGGTGTTCTAGAGAATCAACCCAAGCAATTCTCATAGGAAGCGGCCACACTTCCACACCTACTTAGGTGAATCCCATCAAGTGTGAGCTACATCACACCACCAAATATATGGATATGGGTTCATTAAGAGCCTTTTGCTCATCCTCATTCACAATGTAGCAAGCACTATTACAATCAAACATCTAGGGATGGAGAATTAAATTTCAATGCTCCCGAATTATTACATAATGTTCTCCCTTGAACTCATAGTGAGTAGGAGTTCATTACTTACAATTCAATCAATGGGTCTCAAGCCCATCCCTTTCGATGTTTCCAAAACTAGTTTTCTACATAGGCCTTTCGTGAGCGGATCCACGGTGTTCTTTTCAGACTTTACATAGTCTAGTGATATCACTCCATTTGACAGAAGGTCCTTAACTGCCTTGTGTCTCAAACGAATGTGCCTTTTCTTCCCATTGTAGGCATTGTTGTTTGCAACAGCAATAGCAGCTTGCGAGTCACAATGCATAGCAACTGAAGGAGCTGGCTTCCTCCACAGTGGAATATCTGCAAGCAGGTTTCTCAACCAATCTGCCTCATGTCCTGTCAATTCAAGAACAATAAATTCAGATTCCATAGTTGACATAGCAGTACAAGATTGCTTACATGATTTCAAAGATACAGCTCCACCACCTAGTGTGAAAACATAGCCACTAGTGGAGTTAATTTCATCATTACCAGATACCCAGTTGGCATCACAAAAACCTTCCAAAATAGCTGGAAAGTTAGAGAAGTGCAGACCCCAATCCATGGTACCTTTAAGGTACCTAAGCAAGCGACGAAGAGCATCCCAATGATCCTTGTTGGGGTTATGAGTGTACCTGCTTAGTCTACTTACCGCATAAGCAATATCAGGTCTTGTGTAATTCATAAGAAACATAACACTTCCAATAATTTTGGCATACTCGGATTGACATACTGGATCACCCTTATTTTTCATTAAATGAAAACTTGGGTCATAGGGGGTTCTGACTGGATCAACATCAAATGAGTTAAACTTTTTAAGAAGTTTTTCTATATAGTGAGATTGATTTAAACAAATACCACTTGGAGTTCTTTTAATTTTAACTCCCAAAATAACATCAGCCTCACCCATGTCTTTCATTTCAAATTTTGAACTTAAGAAATTCTTTGTCTCTTTGATACGATCCAAGTTAGTACCAAATATTAGCATATCATCTACATATAAACAAATGATAACACATCCAGAAGCATCATGCTTAGAGTAAACACAAGAATCACCTTCATTTACATGAAAACCATTACTTACCACAGTTTTGTCAAATTTGTCATGCCATTGTTTTGGAGCTTGTTTAAGTCCGTACAATGATTTGACCAACTTACAGACCTTATTTTCTTGACCAAGAACGACGAACCCCTCAGGTTGAGTCAAGTAAATCTCTTCTTCCAAGTCTCCATTCAAAAATGCAGTTTTCACATCCATTTGATGCACAACGAGATTATGAATGCAAGCAAGAGCTATCAAAGTTCTAATTGTTGCAATTTTGGTGACAGGGGAATAAGTATCAAAATAATCTATTCCATGTTTTTGAGTAAATCCCCTGACAACAATTCTAGCCTTATACTTGTCAATGGATCCATCAGGTTTCAGCTTTTTCTTAAAGATCCACTTACAAGTAATGGGCTTGCAACCCCTGGGTAAATCAGTCAATTCCCAAGTATTATTACTTAGGATTGAATCAAGTTCATTATTAATAGCTTCTTTCCAGAATACTGCATCAATGGACCTCATTGCCTCATCATAAGTTTTAGGATCATCTTCCAAAATGAAAGCAGAGACAAAATCACAGTCAATCAAATAAGGTTCAGTTAAGAAAGCAGTAATAAAGTCAGATCCAAAACTATTTTCTTTCCGAGCCCTTTTGCTTCTCCTTGGCTCCAAATCTGTAACATGATTATCTGAAAGAGGAGCAGCACATAAGTTAGGTGCAGAGCTAGAGGATGGCAAATCATTACTAATGCAAGAGGATTTCATAGGAAAAATGTGTTCAAAGAACTCTGCATCTCTTGATTCAATAATGTTACCACCTGCATATAAGAATTGTTAGCACCTTTAACAAGGAAACGAAAAGCAGCACTTTGATAAGCATATCCAATAAAAATTGAATCAACTGTTTTTGGACCTATTTTGTCTCTCTTGAAGCTAGGAACCCCCACTTTCGCCAGACACCCCCACACTTTTAAGTAATTCAGGTTGGGTGCTCTACCCTTCCATAATTCATAAGGAGTTTTGTCTAGTTTCTTGTGAGGTACTCGGTTCAAAACATGACAAGCAGAAAGTATAGCTCCCCCCCACATATTATAAGGAAGACCATAACTAATAAGCATGGCATTCATCATGTTCTTAAGAGTCATATTCTTTCTTTCAGCAATTCCATTTTGTTCAGGGGTATAGGGGGCATTCATTTCATGAACTATACCATTTTGTTCACAAAAAGTTTTAAGAGAGTTAGGGTCATATTCTCCACCCCTATCACTCCTAAGTCTCTTGATCTTTCGATCTAGCTGATTTTCTACCTCGGCCTTGTATTTGAGGAACATTTCCTCAGCTTCATCCTTTGACCTGAGAAGATAAATCATGGTAAAACGAGAACAATCATCAACAAAAGTAATGTAATACCTTTTACCACCCCTGCTCTCATGATTTTTAAAATCCCCCAAATCACTATGAACAAGTTTTAGTACTTCAGTCTGTCTATCTATTGATTTGAATGGCTTCTTTGCAAATTTGGCTTCAACACATATTTCGCATTTTGAAAATTCAGTTTTAGAGAAGTTGGTAATTAAATTCAAATGTTTAAGTCTTTTAATAGAAGCAACATTAACATGACCCAACCTCGCATGCCACAAATCAATAGACTCAGCAATATAAGCAGAAGAAGTACTAGCCATTTTATTATTCATAGTTTCAACAGAAGCATCGAGAATAAAGAGCCCCCCATTACAAAACCCCTTCCCTACAAAATCTCCATTATGAGTAAGAACAAGCCTATCAGAATCAAAAGAAAGTCTAAGACCAGCTTTCATAAGCAAACTACCAGACATTAAATTCCTACGCATTTCAGGAACATGTAAAACATTAGTAAGAGTGAGAAGCTTTCCAGAACTAAGTTTGAGAATTATCTTCCCTTTCCCTTGAACACTTGCAGAAGCCGAGTTGCCCATGAACACATTCTCACCATCAGTTTTGTCATAGGTTGAAAACATGTTCTGATTTGTGCAGATGTGTCTCGTTGCTCCAGTATCAACGATCCATTCAGTGACATTACCTGCAAGATTAACCTCTGACACAACAGCTACAAAGTTATCAACAGCTTCTGTAATGTTAGCTTGGTTCTGTCCAGATTTCTTCTTACTTCTGCAGTCTTTGGCTTTATGACCTGGCTTACCACAATTATGACAATTTCCCCTAAACTTGTATTTCTGCACTCCTCCTTGAGGTTTGAAATCCTTTCTAAAGGTCTTACCAGAATGGTTTGAAGCCTTAGGTTCCACCAGATTTACCTTAGAAGAACCGCCAAAAATATTGGTCCCCTTATCCTTAATACGATTTTCCTCCTCAATTTTCAGGTGACCTATGAGCTCCTCTAAGGTTAGGTCTGTCTTTTTATGCATCAACTGGTTACGAAATTCTTTCCATGAGGGAGGCAGTTTTTCAATCAATACTATGGCAAGGGTATAATCACAGATACACAGACCTTCACCAGCCATAGCAATACAGATATTCTCATAGTCATGAATTTGGTCAATTATAGGTTTATCATCATCAAGTTGAAAACCTAACCACTTACTAACACAATAACGTTTAGTCCCAGCATCATCAGACCCATATTTCCCCTTAAGTGCATCCCAAATATTCTTAGCATGATCAAACAGCATGTATATATCAAGCAGAGCATTAGACATATGGTGCAACAGCATACCCTTACAAGTTCTATCGTCCTTAGCAAATTTCGCTTCAAATTCAGATTTCTCAGTTTCATCAGAAGGTAAAGTTACATCCTCAAGAACATAAGCAACATCAATTTGTTCCAAATAAAATTGCATCCTAACAGCCCAACGTTTATAGTTTTTACCATCTAAAGGTTCTAGTTTAGACATGTCAGGAATGGTGAATTTGGAAGCCATAAATCGTCTTTTAGATTGTTGCAAATAAAACAATTAAATGATACTTATCTGTTGAAGCGTGAACTAAGAGCAGTTGCTGTGACGTGGAAGAACCACTGTCCTAAAAGGCGATTCCGCGCTACCCCGGTGCAAGTAGAACTACCGCGATCGCCCTCCAGGATTAGCACAGCACCGTAGGACGTGTGCACTCACAAACTACGATTGGAGATCATAAAGTTTGCCCAATATCAGAGAGAGAGAGAAAAAGTGACAGTGTTTGTTTTTCTGTGTGTATGTCGCTAATGTGAAGAATCGGGGTTTATAAGAAGAAGAACAGAATAAAAAAGAAACGGAAAGGCTAAAAATAAGGGAAGTAAATCAAGGCAGAAATCTCGAAGGAAACGGCTAAGTATCTCGCTAATAACGGCAAGAACACGATTCTTGCAATTAGCGTCAACTCAAAACTGACTGGAGTTTAAAAGGGATCACAGGCCCACAGCCCGCGCCCGCGCTCACCACGAGCCCGAGCCCGGCCCGGTCGGCGCACGTGTGTGGTTACCAATCCATTTAGCCCATTATCCAACAAGGTGTTCTAAGGTACTTCCCTATATAAACAAAGAAGATACTAGATAATTCTTCCATGTGGGACAAGAGGGATTTCTTTCTTTGACAATTGTTGAAACTTCCAACAAGACAGATTGAGTGATTTGAATATTTTAAAACTCTACTAAATCAATTAGCATCTTTTATAGAAAAATTAAAGATAAAAAAAATCCCCACCTCAAAAGAGCCTCTAGTAAAGATATCTCATGACTCGAGGTAATAAGGACTTTGCCTTACCACTAGTGTTGAATAGATGCAAAGTATTAATGATATAAATAAGATGTTAGGTAAATGGAAACAAATGTGTTGCCAAGTAGTTTGCCTATTTACTCATGTAGGAAAATGAATATTCACAAGCCCCACATGAAAATTAAGAGAGTTTTTACTTGATTTATTAGTGTGAGAACTCCAAGTAGTGTTTGAATTGCTCCCACTTTGAATTAAGCTAGATCTAGTAGTTTTGCATGTTATTTAATTGCAATCTTTTTACGTACATCTTTTAGGCTTTTAGCATGTCCATGATTATATTTTGGCTTGTATGAGTTTTATATTTCTTATTTTACGTCAAGAGTATTCCTCTAGGACTAGAGGTTGGAATTAAGACCTCTAGATTACTGAGTACTGACCAAACTCTATTATAGCACACGTAATTCCCTGGATTTTGCATGCTATAGTTTTCTTGGTAAATTTTTAAGGCTTAATGTTGAGCTTGGCCTTTTGCCCAGGCCCGTCCCTGACATTTTGGAGGCCCTGGGGCGAACTAAGAAAAATGGGCCCTCCCTAATGTCAACTTATATTCTTGACGTACATTGATTTAAACATATTAATGGTCAAAGTTCGGTTGAATATGGGTGTCGTAACTCATGAAATCTGGATTAATTTTAGCTTACATTTTTAATAAGGTACCCACTTTTTAACAATTCCACTTTGACATTTGGGTTTTTTTTATTAACATCTAATATATTTGACTATCATACTTTTTGATTAGTACAATTTCTGTAAAATAGAACATTTTGAATTTAATATACATTGAGATAAATTTGATAACATTTCATATTAACATTTGCTCTTATATATTAGTAACTTTATAGCTGAACTAGAGCAAACGAACAATACAAACATAAAAATTGAACAATTAGTAGTATATAAAATCGAAGGGTGTGTTAATATCAAAAGTATAGTTACTCTATATGAGAAGGAAAAAAACCACTTATCAAAGATTAAATAGCTATTAAAACCAGTTAAGCTTAGATTTACAATACCTTGAACAAGTGAAGTGGAAAAATATATCCAGCAGCAGCACTGCGGCAGCCGCACTATGGCAGCAGTGAATTTCAATCAGCGACGCAGGACAGCAAGCGAATTGCGATGGACTCCGGCAGGCGGCAACCAAGGACCACCTTCTGACCGTCTGGTGTCAGTAGAGGCAGAGCAATCCGGCGAAGTAACCCCAACAAAGCAACTCGTCAGTCACTCAGTCAAGCAAATCCCAATTGAAGAAAAATTTCCCAAAACCCTTACTTACATTCTTAATTTCATAATAACTTCACTTGATTGAGACTAAATCTTATGAGTATTGCAGTATACAAATCCAATTCTTCCCTATTTAAATTAAATTCCCGTTGCCATATTTAAGGGAAATTTAACAGCTAAATTTTTGGGAAATATGGGAAATTTCAACGAGTTTAATGGAGGTTAGAGAAATTTTTGGGAATTAAAAGAAGATTTTAATGTGGATCTTGGAAAGAGAGAGAGAGAAGAAGTGAAGAACCGAAGAAGACGAGGAGTTTTTCAGTAGTGAGCGTCGTTCACTTTTTTTTTTCCTTAATTCTATTTCAAAACCTAGAGGATTGGGCCCCTTTTAGCCTTGGGCCCTTGGCCATTGCCCCTTCAAACACCCCTCAGGGCCGGGCCTGCTTTTGCCAGATCTTTAATCGATCGCTATTTGGCATATTAGGTTTCCTTAAAATTTAGGTAAGTTCTTGATGTCATATATATATTAATATATATATATATAGAAGTGAGTTCATATGAGAATGCATACTAACATGATAAATGATAATGGATATTACGCGCTATAACTCTAATGAACAAGCGATGTAACTCTAATGAAAAAGTGATATAACTCCAAAAAACAAAAATTAGAAAAAAAAAATCAAATTTTTTTTTTAGGCTCGATGTTTTTTCGGGGGTATAACTCTAATGAACAAGTGTTGTACCTCTAATCCAATCGTGTGGTTGAGATTCATTCTCATTTCTCATATAAGGAGCATTCGCATGTGATCCTGCCCCTATATATATAGTTGCGGAAGCCTATCTAATGGAGGTGAACCTATCATGTTTTTAATTATTGATCATGGAGGAGATGCTTTGTAACCAGTATATCTACTGATCAGAATTTGCGTTGGATCTTCACTATTTGAGTAAGTTGCTGAAGCTCGCTTGGAAAGTTTTGAGTACAAGAGAAGTTCCTCCTATCCATTTGAAAAAAGAAGGGCAAAAGAAAAAGGGTGTATCATTGTTGGTCAGTGCCAAAAAAGTAATGCAAAGGCTAAAATTCGGTATAAGATATTCTAAGAGGAAAGAAGGGTATAAGGTAGTAGCTTTTGAAACAATGATAATACAAGCTAAGGTAGTTTATATATGGCAATGTTTTTATTTTTTTTTTGTTATCGTAAAAAGTGATTTTTGATAAGGTAGTTTGTGATCCTTTTTTAAAAAAAAAATTATAGTTTTTACTAATAGGCAATCAAAAATAGTAATGTCCCTTTGAGATAAGGAGGTCCTAATTTCTATTTGTAACTTCTCCAAAAATAAATCAAAGTTGTTAATAATCAAATTTGGGAATTAATAAACTTGAAAATCAAAATGTTGTAATTAAAAAGGCCATAAAAAATGTCGTAATTAAAAAAGTTGAAGTATATAAAATATCATGAAAAAAAAATCAAAATAAGAGATCCAAAAGGTTCTTATAAAAAGAATCTTCTTAAATCACAATTAAGTATAATTTAAATTTGCTATAAATTTCATTGATTTATAATATTATATCGTAATATGCCTTGACAGATGTATGTATAACACATCAAGTCATCAACAACTTAACAAATATATATATATTAATGGTGTTAGGGTGATGACATAAAGTAGAACTAGTTTATAGACCTTAGGTACCTAAAGTGGAAATATTCAAACATGAGGTATTCAAAGTAGCTAGAGATACCCAAATTTAAAGTACCCAAAGTGAATTATGTCGAACTTTAGGTACCCAAAATGAAAAAAAAAAATCAAATATAAGCTTGACCTAAAAAATCAAGTGTGCAAGTATTTGAGGATGTGGCATATTTTTTTTTTGATAATTTGGGATTTTATTAATAATATAGTTCAGGACCAGTGGGCCATTACATTCTCAACAAAGCCTGCATAGCTTTACCCAGCAACCATATTACATGATTGACGTTTGAACCACAGTATCTAGCCTTGACATAACTTTGCCCAGCAGCCATTCTACAAGATGACATATTACTTCGTCCATCTCCTTTTACTTGCAACATATGCTTTCTCATTACATGAGCTTTTCTTTGTAATTTTATATTACGTAAATAACGATGTTAATGTTCAATTTTAGTGTTGAAAATTGTAGAAAAGTAAATTTGAGTAAGTATAAATAAACATAATTTTCATCTCTTCATTTTTAAAAGGCATATATAATTTTCGAGGTCGAAAATGTTATTACAATAGTATTTTGAAGATAAATCTAATGATATAAATTTATACTCTTTTATTCCAGAAAAGAAATTGATGCATAATATGATGAAAGAACATCAAGAATATGTGGATCACATTATTAGAGATATTTGATCAAAGTTTTTTTCCGAAAAATATACATATATACCTTATATTTTAGAGAGGGGGAGCTAGTAGCCTAGTATACAACTAACACAAGGTGTCAAGGTCTCATAGACTCATAGTGACAACAAGTAGATGAAAAATGACAATAACCATTTTGTCCACAACGATTTTACAAAGGAAACGATATAATCCAAGGAAAGAAAATGGCATGCAAGCATCAGCGTTATGATAAGTACAATTGCATGCCATGTCATGCCAATCAATGCTTGCATGGCAGTATAGTACTAAGCATATCATTGGACTATTGAGTATTTTTTCCTTGTCACCCTCCAACTGACAGCAATTACCTTCACGCGCTTCTCTAAGCTTCGTGTATAAAAGTTTTAGTAGTTATTAATCATATATATACAAAACTTTATCCTAGATTTCCTTCCACCCGTGTTAGACTAGTACTACTTTTGACATCAAAAGTGCTATTTGCTGACGTCAAAATCTTTAAAAAAGAAAAAAAGGTACATAAAAAAAGTTGTATTTGCATAACATGAAACTGTTAGAATGTACTAAAAAGGTAAATAGCTAGTTGTAATTGTTAGTATTTAAATTTTGGAATCAACCTATTGACATTTTTGTAAATAACCAAATAGTCCCTTTTTTCTTTTGTATAGCACTCATTGTGCACTTGAAAACATCGAAAACGTGCTCCCTATTGCCATTTACACAACATCTATGCGCATGTAAAAGAGTGCGTATTCACATTCCTGTATTCAGTGGCGGAGCCACGTTGTGTCATGGTGGGTCACGTGACCCACCATTATTTGGCAAAAAAATGGAGCAGTTTTTAAAAAAAAAAAAAAAAAAAAAAAAAACCAACGCACGCACACGCTAACCAAAAGTCTGTCCTCTCTCCCTTGAGTTGTCCCCTCTCTCGGAATCTCTCTCTCTCCTCTCTCTCCTCTCCTCTCCTCTCCGAATCTCTCGAAGAAAGATGATCGTAACATTTTCTTCTTCCGCCATTTCCACTCTCTCTCCTCAATCACATTTTCTCTCCTCAAACCCAGGAAAGAATCTTACTAAAAATCTTTGGTGTTATCTTCCTCTGCTCCACCCATTCTTGAGGTCCTCAAAGATAGGGTTTCCTCTTCGTTTTCCACTTCTTCGTCTTCGTCTTCGTCTTCTCCTGCATTTGCGCTTGTTTTTGGTCACACTTCGTTTTCTTGAGGGGAGAGGGAATTGCCCGTGGTTTATCTTGAAATGGATGGTGAGTTTAATCAAGGTAGTGTGCCGAGAAGGATTTCTTGGGGTTCTAGAGGCGGGAGGTCGAGGAAGCGGCGGGTCGAAGGGTTTTCGGGAGTTTGTTCTCTTGTTTTGGTGGGATTAGGCATCAATCGTCGATGGAAGATTCGACTAGCTCGAGCTCTGATTCGAGAGGTGCTAGCCAGAGGAGTCGATCAACCTCGTTTTTCAGCGCCTCTTCGAGAACGCGAAGCAGGGGTTTGGATGTAGGGAGTCGGATTAGAAGATGGTGATGTTGAAAGTTTGGTTCAAGGGGATTCAAAGATGAAAATTGGCAATGTGGGGTTTAGATTGATGATAAAGTACTTCAAGTAAGTATAAATTTATTGTTGTTAATTTAGAGATTTAGTTTAGTTTTTAGTTTTGCTTTGTTTAGTAAATTTATTGTTGTTAATTTATATTATTATTGGTAATTCTTGATATACCATATATTATTGTTGTAAATTTATTGTTGTTATATTATTGACTTATTATTGTTAATTTATTATTGTTATATTTATTGTTGTTAATTTAATATAATTTATTACAGTGGCTAATTGGTGAATGATGACTCTGACGTTATGAACATTGGATTAGCTTTGAAGGTTTGATTGATTGTGTTCAGGTAATGCACTAAAACCCTTGTTTTAGGATTTTTAGAATTGGACCTATCATGTGAAGTTTTCGGAGAGGCCATGAATGAGCCTTTGGTTTTATGTGTTTTATGTCTTTGGTGGAATTAGTTGGAGATGGATAGGATTCCCTCTAATGTGAAATTATTTGGTATATATATATGCATAATGCGTTGATATGAGATTAAATTTGCATCGTTTAAGTGCATTTGATTGATATGTTTAACAAATTGAATTGTTGTATCTAATTAAAAATTATAATTTAAATTTCAGAATGAAAAGAAAGAAAATGCAATCGAATATCTCAAGTTTTTTTAATGAAACCACACTAATACCTGCTTTAGGTAATATTTTATTGTAATATGAACTATTATTAATCATGAAATGATTTTATTTCAAGTAGTTTTTTTTTAAATTCATGGATTATCCGTTATGGGTGTGCGTATCCGAACCCGTATCCGACCCGTACCCGTACCCGAACCCCCCGTATCCATCTCTATGCAACCTAGTCGGTAGTGACCCACCATTCATAAATTCCTGGATCCGCCACTGCCTGTATTTATAATTCCCAACAACACTATCAAGTTTATTACAAACGATAATTTGCAACTGCTTATCTATTATGATTGTAAATTGCTTATTTTCGAAAATGTGACATCAACTATTTGATTTATTCTTGCTTATTAATATGAAAAAATTTACTCAACAAAGATTATCCTTTTCTATAATATAAATTCGTTGAATTTTAATAGAAGATTATGTTGTGCAACTATGCATGCTCTACCTTGCTATTTAAAGTATGTGCTTGAGTGCTTCCTTTAAGCATTCACCATCAAAAGGAAATAAAGATGAATGAAACGTTACAATAACTTAAACAATTACTATTTGGAGTATGTAAAATCGTTTTTGCAAGTTATTTCATTAAAGATTTGTGTTATATTCTTTTCACATAAAATATACCTACACGAACTTTTTTTTACTAGTTAGAAGTAATAAAAGTACTTTAGATTTTGATTAGCTCTTATATTCATGAGTAAACTTATCATAGGAGAGATAAGTTGTTTTTCTCAAGGTATAGTAAAACCAACATAACCTAATTGATTTTCAAGAGATAGTGGAGGTTGTCTTGTAGTATCACCCTTTAATCCTTCATGACCAAAGAACTAATTAATTAATAGCTATTTCTATGATATTTATTTGTACATCATAAATATACCCATCACAGAAAAATGTAACTCTTATGTTTTCTTTACCTTATTTAACTCAAAAATTCATTATTTATTTTTTATTAGAGTCAAATCAGACTAGCTAGATCAAACCAAAATAAACATAAGATAAGACCAAATCATGTCTATTTATTTTCATTTACTTTTTTTTATAAGGTAAGATGAAGTCTCTTACAAGTAGGGGGGAAAATTGGGAGATCTCTCCTTGCATGAGGTGAGACTCGATCCCAGGATCTTAATTGGGCTGGAATCGGAGGTGATGCCAACACCACTAGGCAATCACCTGCTGTTCATTTATTTTCATTTACTTGTTACGAATTACATTTAATATTATACCAGTAGAAGTTACAAAAATCGCACTTTTAAAATATACACGTCGAATCGAATCCGATAAGATTACACATGAATCTTAAATTAACTAGGTTCAAATCAAATTGATGATTTCTTTTTTAAAAAAAATAGTACTCCAAGAAGGACTTACGGGGTTTAGATTCAGAGAGGTGGATTTGACACCTAAATCAACATGCAAAATGGAGAAAACGAAATCCAGGAGTGGTGACATCACAAAAGCATGCAGAAGAGAGAGAATTTAAGTACTTCAAACAATAAGCCATCAGCCATCAGCCATCAGCCATCAGCCATGCACACTGAAATTGAATTTTATCTCCCCACTATTACAGTCTACTGCTGTGAGGTAGGGCTGAGCTCAGTACTGCAATAAGAAAGAAGTTGTCAGATTTCATTTGTGAAGATTTGGATAAAAAGACGAATTTAGATGACGTGAAAGAGATTTACCGTGAAGCGTGCTTTGAAGAATTTGGAAGGCGTGTGATGTTTACCTTTGCATTTACTACTATATTTCTATCTATCTATAATCTATCCCATTTCTTCCTCTTGTCCATGTGAAAGAAGCCCAATCTTAACTTTTTGCATTTTTTTAATTCAATTCACCTTATTCATGTTAGAATGACTCACACTTTAATTCAATGCATGAACAACTAACCTACTATTAGTATGAAGTATTACATTGAATTGAATTCTTTTTCTTTGGATAGGTACAAGTAAGATGTTACTATGTTAATAATTGATGAATACAGCTCGATAAAATTTTGATATGGAAGATGTTTAGTTTTCATTGGGGGAAGTAAGCTAGTATTAATCTAGGCACAAGTTGTCCATGAGTATATAGGGTGACACTTTCATAGGAGCTCACACATCGAATCATCCATTGTCCAACTACATATAACGACACATCCGCACTCACAAAGGTCATATCAGTCAGTCGGGGGATCCAAAGATAACATGGTACTCCGTCTCAGTCTCAGCACGGCTTTATGTTAGCATCCTCAATTAAGTGCCTATATTGCAATAACGCATGAACCAGGAGAGAATTAGTGCAAAGGCGCAATACAAAGTGGCGAACCTTTGGACTTGCATTGATGCTCCAAATATCAACCCAAGATTGGTGGAAATTATCAAGATTACAACCTTTACCAAGCATGTAAGCGGTTTTCAAGGAGTAAAAACTTGGAGGATGTTTAGTTAATCGTGTTTATATGTTTGGTGTTTTTATGTGTTCAATGAGTCAACTTAATATGTATGGTAAATGACATATTTCATATCAATAAAATTAGCTTTTATATCAAAAGTAAAATACTGGTTTTACTATCTTTGTTTAGGCTTTTGCTTTTATTTAGCATTAAACAGCCAATATAAATAGCTAATTTACCCTAACACATTTATAAAACTATCAACAATCTTAATACCAACATAAACAACTAATAATAATACACAAAGCTGGTCAACCAACCATATAAGATAGCCAAAAACTAACAACCCAGTGTCAAACGCCACTCAACTTAGACTCGAATAATATCTGAAACTACATGATTTGAATTGAAAACACGTAAATTTTGACTTGACCTAAAAAAATATTGACTCAAAAAGATTTATCTTCCATAAGAAGCTAATTGACGTGGACCAAAAGTAAGCTGACTTAAATTAACCTTACCAGCCCGGGTTTAATTGACTACTTACACCAGTTTCAAGCGAGAAGTATAAAATAATTAGATAAAAATAAAGCATTCTTACCTTGACTTTGAATCACATCGGATCGGTATAGAATTAGATTGTAGGATCACGATCTACGAAATTAAAAAAATGTTATATAATTATGCTAGATTAGCTGATTAATATGGTACACCTACCCCAAGACTTCTTTTAATTTTTCTCATTGCTCATCTTGGTTTACTATTCTCATTGTACATTTGGATGGACGATGGATGTTATACTTAAATTATGCTAAAAATATTGATAACTAATATGTTAATCAATAATTTTCAATATCATTTTATGAAATTATTTAACTTATCTTCATCTTTATAACATGCATACCCTAAGCAGTACATAGTCATAATTTAAATTCAAAATCCGAAAGTACTTGAGAACATTGCATATGTAAAGATGAGATCAACATGAGATACTGATTTAAAAAATTCAACAAAATTTTCATCATTTGCTAATCAAATACTCTCTTTTGTGTTTTTAGTTTGCCTATTTTGACTATGCGCGTTTGTCAATACACTTCTTTGACCTTTAATATCATTCATTACATATTAGTAAATATAATAACGATTTAACAAAGTACTCATAACTCACTGAGACGAATCAAATAAAACCGCACATGACCATATTTTTTCTTATATATTGAGAAAAATTTAGAAGATTCTCTCTAATTGTAAATAGTGTCCAGATTCTAAATGAGAAAACTAAAAAATGACAGAGGAAGTACTTCAATAATCACGAACTTTATCAACGTTTTAAAATATCCGTATTACCAACTAATTGAATATTAAACATATATAGGTTATAAAATAAAAGGTCAAGATTTTTTTTGCCTAATTTAGATGTTTAATTTTTAGTCTAGCATTTTATCTCAATAGATTATAATAGAATAGTACGGTCGTGATCAAGAGACTTTGATCGAGGTAAGACCGAATGAGAGGGCTTGAAGACAGTGGCGGATCCAGGATTTTTATATTGGGTAGGCCAAAAGTTTTTACTTCAAAAAATTATATTATATAAGTATAATTTTGTAAGTCACTAATAATGTTAAATAGTATCATAAATACGTATAGCAAAGTAAGATAATACTCCATCTATTTTTTATGTTCTACTCATTCTCTTTTTACATTTGTCTTTCTTTGTTTCAATGCTTGCATTTTTATTCAGGTTTAGGCCTAATTAGTCCCTTTTTTACCCTACTAAAAGGGCCCATATAAAATTAATTTATATTACCCTTCTTAATTCCATCAGTTTGATCCCATAAGATGAGGAGCCCATATAAGCTTAAAGAATAATTTAAAGCAATTGTATGGATGAAAATGTAGCAAATATGAAGATAGAGCCAAAAATTTGTTAGAATCATATGGATGAAAATGTAGCAAATATGAAAAAAGAACCAAAAATTGATTATTTCTAGTGTTATGTAAGAAATGAGTATAAATTACAATGATTTTTAAAATAATATAATTACTTTGGAAAACTTGTTGTTAGACCAATTGGCAGTAGGGCCCTAGGGGTACTTTCAATTTAGAAAAAGATAAAGCAAAATGATTCAGCAAGATAAACAAAAAAGCTACTACAGAACTTAGTATATTTGTTTGACAAAGGATTCGAAACGCCAACCCACACGCACAACAATGAAGTTTTAATCACCGCCGCCAAACCAACTTGGCTAGCAACTCCTCAATGTTTAGAAGCGCAGCATGTAATTTTTATCCTAGATGATGGGGCGGGCCAAGGCCCGGGTAGGCCCCCCCTTGGATCCGCCCCTGCTTGAAGATCTTCATTACAGCCTTACAGATAGTGGTTGAATTATTTTCGTTGAATGACTTGAATCGCCTTATTTCTTCTGTCTTTTCCATTTCTTTCATGTACAATTGGGAACGTTTTATTAACGCAAATTTCTTACCCTACTTTTGACTTTTACTTCTTTGCCTTTTATCTCAATAATAATAAGTCACTATTAAAGGGGTGGTAATTAGCCACCTTTGCATTCATTAGTTTTAGAAAAGGATGTAATATAGGCTATAGCCGTAGAGATCCCAGTTCATAAAATGGCTAAAGTTTTATTCAATAGTGCTTTTGTCGTATATTTTTTGTTTGTTTCTGAAAGCATGCTTCTATAGTTTTGTGTACCTTTAGGTTTTGGCACATGACTCTAATCATTCCATTTTAGAAAGAAGAAATAGGAATCAAAGCTAATAGGCACATGATTTTTTCATACTTTTCCAGCTTAATAGGACAATTAATCTTCAAAAAATCACAATAAATTCAAATCCTATATATAACCCTTGTCCCTTATGGCTATGAATAGAAACATAGACTAACCCTCAAATTACAGCAAATGACGTTAAATTTAATGGAGAGATACACATTAGTCCAAGATTGCAAAATCTTATTGTATTTAGTTGGTAGATTATCTATACTACTATGACAGCTATAATAAATTGTAAATTTATTTAAAAATAAATTGACGAGCGAAAATTGACCAAATTAAAAAGCACCCTTATTCAGTAAAGATTTGAATTCTCCAAACCATCCTAAAAAAATTAAAAAATCACTTAATTAAGATCACCCATATACTTCCTCTGTTTCAAAATAGTTGCACCATTTGTTTTTTCACATTTGCCGAGACAACTTTTTTGAACGTTAATATCTCTAATTGCATATAAGTAAAAATTATAAAAAATTGATATTTGAAATCCTCATATTAAGACGAATTTAACAAGATCCCATTTGACTATTTTTGTTCTTATATAATGGTGAGAAAATGTTTATTAAAGTTGGTTGATGAATAGTGACCAAATGCCAAATGGTGCAACTATTTTGAAACGGAGGAAATATCTTTTTATATAATCCTCAATGTGTTTCCTTTAACATTATTAACTACACAAGTAACATCCACCATATATATTGAGAAATAACCTATCAAAATTTCCAAAAGAATCTAAATGGAGCTTTACGTGGTGTATAGCATAAGTTCAACTATATGGTTAATTGAGTAGAACGACAAGGTTAACCGAATTAACCGCCAATTAAAAGTAGCAGATTGCAAACGTAAGCTGCTCGTGGCCTCGTGGGAGTACCAAATTGGGATATTTGATCTGATTTTTGCAGCTTTTAGTAATGGGATAAAACACCAAGAATAGTAATGAAAATGTTCTTTATACAAATTTCTTTATAAAATAGATAAAGGGAGGTAAAAAGAGAAATAGGCTCTGAGGCAAACTTTAAAAGAGGCAATACCTCATCAGTCATCATCTTTCTGAACTCTCCATATTAAAAAGGCAAAAAAAGTAATCACCTTCTTCGGTGTTGAGGACAGGTCTAGGAGAGGGGTGTCAATGTAATTTATCGAGTCAACTCTTTACAAGATTGTGTTAAAGTTCGTGTCACAGCGTGTGTAGAAGCTCTTGTTGGGAGACTCACCCACCATAAGTAGGTGTGCAACCCGGGTCTATCTAGATGTAGTCGGAGCTAAACTCTGGTGAACCGGGTGTACTTTGCATTGATGAAAAGAATTATAATTTCTAATAGTACAATAATCCTGGTAATGATATGGCGTTATCTATATATTTAGATCAACGAGAGACTTCTTTTATCCTAAAGAAAAAGATATGGGAGTGTAACACGATATTGGAGGTTGGTAAACTATGACTTAGGTAGAAAAATTATATAGTTATATAAAATTAAGGTTAAATATTGCTTCAAAAAAAAATTTAAGGTTAAATAGATAATCGTTAGCAAACAAAAAAGTTTAGAATATATAGTGGGGCCAATTGGTCAAGCAGAATTGCATAAATAATCTCCATCTCTCCTATTTGCTTCCTAAGAATTTGCTAATAGTCTTTTTCTTACAATGACCCTCGTGATGAGGTGTCACCATAGCAGCTTGATTCATGAGAAATATGTCTTTCATTCTTTTCAAACTTTGGAAAATCACATTTATCATTCTATGTTGTGAGTAGATGTGGTCATTAAACGGGCCTAATCAGACCCAACCCTGAACTGACTTGCAAGAAAACCGGACCGACCCGGTCTGTCAGATGACTGGACCTGAACCGGCCAGGAACCGCACAAACATAAGGGTTCTCGTGGCCCAATTGATGGGGGAAGAAACCGTCCGACCTTAGCCCTGAACCGGGTCGTAAACCGCGCTCAGCCCTGAATCGATCCGTAAACTGTACTCAACCCTGAATCGAACCGTTAAACTAGTTCTAAATATGCATAAAAGTTCTTCATCCTCGGCCTAGTTATCAATAACGCTAGCGTATATGGAAGGTACTGAAAATTATTTATTCTAAATACTAGTGCATATGCAATTAAAACTTTAAAATCAAAACACTGGGAAAAACTGAACCGGTGGACCGAACCTGAACCGGACCAGCATGACCCTAGCCATGACTCAGACTGAACCGCTGCTGAACCGGTCTAGGTTTGAGAGAATCCAACACTTAACCTGAACGGGACCGGACGGGGTCAACTAACTAGCTGGTTCAGGTTCATATTGAGGTGAACCGGCCTGGCCTACAAACCGGCCCAGCACGGCCCGTGACCATTTCTAGTTGTGAGAATGTAACATGAATACATGATATGTCTAGGATGGTATTTGCAATTCAAAATCAATTTTAACACTTGACTTCAAGGTTGGTAGTTGACCGAGCCGAGCCATATTATGATTGATGCCATGGCAAGGCTGAAAGTACGACACAAGCCAACATAACCAATACGATACTATGCATACTTTGTCATGGATTGTCATCGACCTTTTATGAATGGTTGCAATATAGTAAAACAAAATGCACAAACTTTACGTAGCTAAATGATTAGATATTTCCTCTGTTTTAAAATAGTTGCACCATTTGCCGAGATATTTTTTTTAATGTTAATTAATATCTCTAATTGTGTCTAACTATAAATTATAAAAATTTGATATTTGAAATCCTCGTATTGAGACGAATTTAACAAGATCCTACTTGACTATATTTTTTCTTATATAATGATGAGAAAATGCTTGCCAAAGTTGGTTGATGAATAGTGACCAAATGCCAAATGGTGCAACTATTTTAAAACGGAGGAAGTATCAGTTTAAAATAGTGTAACAACACAATTGACACGTGGGCTGACCCTTTAAACTAAGAGGCACAACATGAGGTGATTGTATTGGCCCATGAGTTATATTTCGCCTGCCTTCGACACAATATGAAATACGGTCTACTTTCATCCTTGTTTCACACACGGAGATGATGATAAAGTGAAACTAGATCATACTACATATAAATATTCATAAACTAAAACTGTCCCGAATGTTGTTGGGGTGAACCGGTATCCCTCAATCACGTACGCCGGTTTGATGTCCTGCAAGACAGAACACGTAAACTAACCTCGGGGGTTGATCCGAGGAACGCCCCTCCGATGCCTAAGTCAGTAAAGGGTAATGACCGATATATCTCGAGTAGAGTGTATTAATATATGTGGACGTACCTTATATCTCGAGTAGATGGTATTTATAGGAGCCGGCAGTGTCTAAAGAAGGGTAGGACACTGCTCCCATTGGTTGAATACAATTATATCCTCTTTTGATACTTATCTTTAGGCCCGTAGGCGCGTGGAGTAAGTACTGGATCAGACCTAGGCCCATTTAATGACGGCCCAAGTGGTGAATACCGGTAAGGTATTCGAATGAAGCCGACATATCACGGATGTCGGTTATGTTAGCTTGACTCATTCCCGGTCAATGATACTTCCTTGGATGAGTTGACCATGTCGGTCAATAGCGGTTCAGTCGGACCGGTATGAAACTTAGATAGCCCCCATACAAAAACATACACGTGTCTATTACGTATCCTGATTTAAAGCCATTAATAGCTCAATTAGTCCACCATCCTATATGCTCCAACTACAATAGGCCATCGGACTAGTTTTCCAATCAAAGTTTTACCCAACTTACATATTGTCTTCTTGTGGAGCTCCAAAGTCCAAGTGCACTAGTAATTCTCCAGAAGAAAAAATACCAAAAATATGACTGATTTCCTATGGCGATCACCCATTAGAAAAAAAAATCACCTAACCTAGAATGGTAGCCACAAATGATATTCAGAAGGGTATCATTTGATCCACGACATATAATAGGAATAGAGTGCAGTGTTCCAATAATTATTAACTTTGCTGGCCCCTTCATAAACTGTAGTCCAACACTTAAGTCTAAATTAAAGAGGACCTCATCAGTAGGCGCATCCCCTAAACTAAAGATAGGTAGAGCATGCAGTGTTTAGCTACTGCCAGTTCATTCAATGACCTTAATTAAAGCTTGACTTTGACGCAAACATCCCTAGACCATGCATGCATGATGCTATGCTATGCTATGCACCAGTTTACTAGTACTGATATGGTTGATATTTCCATGAAATTCAATACAAAAGCTCCCAAACTAGACTATGAATAGTTCAAAAAGTGTCCTTTATGTATACTCATACACGCTCACATATACGTACGCATAATTTTAAGGATATTATGAACGTCCATTACTTCCAATTTAAATTATTGTTATTTTCTACACTATATCGTGTGTATTAAAAATCTACGTGTGTACGACGTGTACAGTATTTTCAACTTTTTTTAAGATCTCCGCAATACATATATGGTTTTATTAGCATCTCAATGATGCCCAACTGTTATTTCTCCCTTTTTTCACTGGTCATACTTGGGAACTACAAAGTGGCATTAATGCCATATAAGGAAGAGGTAGTAGTAACTAGAGATGGTACTTTTTTTTGACAGGGTAAGAAAGTAATACTTGAATTGCTGCTTTAAGTACTTTTATGAGCTAGTTTGACGTCATGTACTAGTGCAATTCCAATTGACAAAATGCCTAAAGATGAGAAGGAGCCAGATCGAAAGAAAAATGTGCAATCTCGGTTAACAAAAATTATATTACACGGCTGAGCAAAACAAACCCTACCACTAAACCAAAGATGTACACCCAGGCTTCGCAAAATTGATGAATATACAAAACGACCAATTAAGATGGACTAACCCAAAAAAAAATTCAAACTATACTTAACTCAAATTTAACACACATGTTA
This sequence comes from Beta corolliflora, assembly GCA_947648045.1. NCBI lineage: Eukaryota > Viridiplantae > Streptophyta > Magnoliopsida > Caryophyllales > Amaranthaceae > Beta > Beta corolliflora. The sequence goes on from CANSZD010003495.1 coordinate 21,251, forward strand.
ATCACCCTCTCACTTTTTGACTTGTTCTAATTGCCCTCATTTCTAATTTCTATGATGACTTATTATTTTCTACTTGGAAATTTTATTTACTGATTATTAGTAGCTAGTCTAAGGATATAAATTGTCATTATGGTCCTTGATTGGCCTCCTCCATTGATCAGCAATGTCTTTGGCGACTTTAACTGCGTCTGATGCGGTGCCCAACAAACCTCTTTTGGTGAATCCAACCGTATACAATCCTTTCCCTCCTTTCCATCCGTTTGGAAATGGTACTTTTGGCATCCCATCATCACTAAAAAACTCACAATTCTGCAATTTTATCATTAAAACAACATTAATATATAGTACATATATATATGTCAACATATAGAGCAAGTAATTTAACTACTAAATAGCCCTTAGGGTGTAACTTTCTTCTAGTATGAGATTTCGCAAAATTATATCTAAACTCAAGGGTAATATGGTCATTTTCCATTGAAACTCAAATTCTAAATTATATGGTTATGACTTGTGAGGTGGTAGTATATACACAATTACTTCAAGTAATTTTTTCAAAAGGAAGTTGTATATAACACAATTTCATATAATGTCTAAGAAACTAATTAATTTTCCTTAAATGATCATTTTATCGTCGAGATTAGGATAATAATTTCTAAGAACAATCAATAAAAAAGTTCGACCCCATTTTATCGACGGCTCATATTATAGTACGTAGATACATTTTGGACTCGCTAATAAGGCAAATAATAACAAAAGGGCAAAAAGAACAGTCTCAAATTCCCCTTTTTCCAAAAAAAATTCACCCTTTGGGATGAGAAAGAGATCCTCAGTTGAAAGGTACACATCATGGGAATCCCTCCAAGAATTTTATAAAAAAAAATTCAATTCCTTTTGTTTTTAATATCTTTTTTGTAAAATTCTCCTTGTGGGTGGGAGAAGGAGAAAATTGTCTAAAGTGTATAACACAAAGATGCAGTGTCTGAATTTTCACTTTGTTCTAAGGAAAGAGAGAAGAAAACGTTTTGTAGGGTACTACTACTGTCACCAGTTGTGTAAGAAAGAAAGCGATAGAAGAGAATGAGAATAAGGATAAATTTGCAATAGTATAAAGGATAAATTTGCAATAGTATAAAGGATAAATTTATGGAACTATCTTTTATAACAAAAAATTTTCAAAAAACTACCTTATAAAACTCACGTGAGTCATGATCTTTGATTTATATTGGATTATTTTAGCGTTGAAATATAATTTTTTGTTAGTTTAATGAACTCACGTGACCATCATGTGATGGTCAAAGGAGGGGTTAACGGTCAAAATTAACGGATGTCGCCAATTAGTGGTCGTTTGAAACGGATTTTGTTTTATAAGGTAGTTGTTTGAAAAAAAAAATTATAAGGTAATTTTTTGAATTTTTTTTGTTATAAAAGGTAGTTCCATGAAATTTATCCTAGTATAAAAAAAATACTCCATATTGTACATGTAACATGGAGCAGCAGAAAGAATACTACCAAACAAACATATATTATAGAGGGAATTTTGAATTTAAAAAATAAAATAATAAATAATACTTTGTCCGTTCTGAAATAAATGAAACACTTCTTTCAAAAAGCTCTCTCATATATATATATATATATAAACGTTTCTTTTATTTCAGAATGGAAGAAAGATTATGTTTTGAAGAGAATTTTACCTTGAGCCAATATGGCACATTGCTCTTATATCCAGTTGCTAAGATTATAGAATCAAATTCTTTCTCTTGACCGTCTATGAATTTGGCACCATTCTTTGTAATTTCCTTCACACCTTCTGTCACCTATATATACAATTAGAAAGAAAGTTAAATAATTATTCAGCGTGAAATGAGATCTATTCATGGAAACTTGGAAACTAGGGATATTAATTTAGAGTATGTAAATGAAGTAGATCATCTATATACCATCTTGGATGGCCCAAGATCTGAACTTTATTAGCCCTCAATTACTTCAGGTGCTTGATTTTATTGGAATTTTATGCTTTAATATGTTAACTTCACACAATCTTATGCATAATTCTTTCAAGGGTCCAGTTTTTATAATTAAGACATGGCCCAATAAGTTTCCAACATACCTGAAAACTACTTATGTGTCATCATTTCTATCGGCACCATTACTACCCATTTGCATTCCAAAATAATAAGACAATAAAATTCGATTTAAGGATCTAGCTAGTTTTTATAATTATCATAAGGCGGGCCCAATATATTCCAAACAGACTCGAAAATTACTACCCGTTTGTTATTATTCGTATCAATAACATAATAAGACAATAATATTTGATTGAACCAAACTCAATAATTTGAATAATGATTTACAATATGTACATGAACTTTACTATGTGAAAATCATAATTCTTAAGTAGTCCTATTTTCCAATAATAATTTCTCACAATATACAAATAAAGTACTATATTATGGTAGGGATTTAGACATTAACTATATGTGAAAACACAAGTCATATGTGTGGCATCTTATTTTGTATTGGAAGGAATATTGAACAACAAATATTATACAATTGAAGTAGTTAAGAAAGTGCATGATAATGACATGTTTAGTTACCTTAATTTTCCCTGATTTGATTAATGAAAGTGCTCCGCAATCAAGCACGGGGGTCTTCCCAGTGGCATTCTTGAGCTCAATTGGGCCGGCCTTGGGCCGTCGAAGGCCCAACTTATCGGTGTTACCCAAAGTAAGATTAGCCACTAATAGAAGAACTTGGTCCACTAATCTTAAAGGGAACCATTTTAGCAAAGCCATGGCAACCCCAAATGTGGAGAAGCCAAACATCTCCCTTGGCAAAACATGCACCTGCAACATATTTGCACCAACAAAAGTTAGTACAAAAATTATTTTCTTAATGAAGAATAATTCTTTGGCATAAGCAAGAATATACCCAATTCATAAAACATTATAATATAAAATGGGTTGTAATTATAACATACCAATGTGACTTTTATGTTATTTCAATATACTATTCTTATTATTAACTAATATTCCAATAAATATAACTTTTGCAAAAAGAAACAAAAATGAGGTATATCCTGTTGAAAGAAAATGATTAAACACTGCAAATTCTTAAGAGATGTGCTCAATTTGTTAACAGGAGCATCAAAATGTGACAAATAGATGCAATTCCATGGACCATATACTAAAGATAAGGTTTTTTTATTTTATTTTATTTTTCTCCATTTTCTTTCTTGGCAAAATTAAGCACTTTGAAGAAATTAAATAATCAATTCAGGAACTGAAAAAGTAACAGCTGACTTTTGCAATAGATACTCTAATAGTACAAGTTGAAAACCAAATTCCCTTATTACTTTCTAACTAAAATAATCTCATAAAGTTGGGACTTCCCTTATATAATAAATAATGCAATTAAACACAAAAAAAAATCTCAAAAAAAAAAAATTCATTGCTAACTCATACAAGTCAACCAGTCAAAACCCAGAAAACCCAAAAAAAAATTAGGAAGAGAGAGAAAGTGAGGGTTTAGAGAGAGAAAGTGAGCTTACAGAGTTTCTAACCACCATGTAAGGCATAGCATTGTATCTACAAAGGTCCAAACAAACTTCCATTCCAGAATTTCCACACCCAATTACTAAAACCCTTTGATTTCTAAATTCATTCCCAGATTTATACAAACTTGTATGAATTAATTTCCCTTGAAATTTCTCAACTCCTTGAATTTCTGGTATCAAAGGCTCTGCATTTTCCCCTGTTGCAACAATTACCCACTTAGAAACATACTCAAAAAATTCATCCCCTTTAATTTTCAACCTCCAACTCATAATTTCTTCATCAAATTCTGCACTTTCAACTTCTTGGTTGAATTTAGGGGATAAATTGAAGTGGGTTGCATAAGATTCCATGTAAGAAATGAACTGTTTCTTTGATGGGTATTTTGGAAAATCTTCAGGAAATTCCATTAATGGAAGCTCACAAAATTTCTTAGGAAGATGAAGTTTTAAACGATCATATGTTTTTTGTTGCCATAAAGATGCAATGCAATCTGATCTTTCAAGAATTAAAGAAGAAATTCCATGTTTTTTTAAGCAAGCTGATGTTGCTAAACCTGAGGGTCCTGCCCCAACTATTATGGGTCCCTCAAAAGCCACCATTTTTCGTGCTTTTTCTTCCTTGCAAAAAAAACCCATCTTTTTGTTTTTTTATAATTCTAGTAAAAATGTGAGTAATTTCACTGTTTTTCTTTTGCTCTGTTTTCTTTTGCTCTGTTTTTCCTTGAAAACAGAGGAAGAAGGCGTGAAGATTAAGGCAAAGGATTTTTGAAGGGTGTTTTTGTTGTTTCTCTCTCTAGATTTGATGAGTTTCTGTAAGAGAGAAGTGGAAGTGAAGGTTTCTTGAGGAGTGAGTAGTGAGATATTGGAGGTATAAGTACAATTTATATATATATATATATATGGAACCCTTGGATGTTTAAAATAAAATATTTTAGTTTCTTGTAGTTGCATATTTCCAATTTTTTTTTTGAGAAAGTGATGCTCACGCTCTGTTTGATTTTAAATTTGTTTTATTTTAAGGGAAGCTAGGTATGTTTAGTTTTTATCATCATTATTGCATTATAGGGTTGTTATTGGGAAGCCAAAGAGATCTTATTGCACTACAGTTCTTTTTCCCATAGACATGTATGGTCACTTGGTCATGGCTTTACCAAAAATATAAAGGAAAAAAAGTAGATAGCTATGTTGTGAATCAGATTGCTTAATAAGGTATGTTATGGCCTTGTGGGCTTTTTTTTTTCTATATGTTGTGATCTATTGTAGAGACAGCATAGTGTATAAAATAAAGGTAATTAAGGTAGCTGTACGTGTATCTCAGTTGTATTGGGCGTAGAGATGGCCAACAGTGCGGGCCAATCCAGCCCAGCCCGCCTCTTGGGCCGTGTGGGCTGAGCTCACGAAAAGCCCGGTCCAGCCCAGCTCGAACCGTGAAATTGGTGGGTGGGCCGTGGGCTAGATTTTTTGAGCCCAACCCACGAAAGCCTGCTACTAAAACCGTCCAGCCTGGTCCACGGATTCGGTCCAGCCCGGCCATGAACCGGACCAGCCCAGCCCAAGTAATTATTCAACCAAATTGTGTACTCCCTCCGTCCCAGAATACTCTTGACACTTATCAGGACACGTAGTTTTAGATGATAAGTTATTGTTTGGTTATCAATTGTTATTTTATTGAAAAGGTAGATGTGATAGGAGTTAGTAAGTAGTAAAAGTAGTATTATTTTATTTGGTGGAGAGAGAGTGTGGGCCAATGGTTAGAGTTGGTAGATAGTATGAGTGATATTATTTTCTTTGGAGGAGAGAGAGTGTAGGCCAATGGTTAAAAGGTAGAAGAATTATTAAAATAATAGTGGGCTATATCCAAAAATAAAAGTGTAAAGAGTATTCTGGGACAGATGAAAAAGGAAAGTGTAAAGAGTATTCTGGGACAGAGGGAGTATATTTTAATCAAATTGTATATATTTTAATAAAATTTCATATATTATAATTCAATCAAATTCAAAAATAATGAAATTATTCATTAATATAAATAATTGTATATATTTTAATTAATTTTAAAGGTTTTATGTAACAATAATAAATGATTCTAATGATTAAATAATTCTGAAAAAAAAATTCTCATGCCGGCTCGTCAGCCCAGTAGGCCCACGAACCACCAAAACCGTTGTTCGAACCGTGACAACCGGCAACAGACCGGTATGGGCCAAGATTTTTCAGCCCGTGGACCAGCCCGCCCAAACCGTGAATTTCACGGTCCGGTCCTGGGCCGTGAAATCTCAGTCCGACCCACTAGGGCCCGCGGACCAGCCCACCCAGCCCGCACCAGTGGCCATCTCTAATTGGGCGTGTCACGTGTGTATGATGGACACGTTTATACTTAACCTAGAGATGATATATAGTATGCGATGGCTGGTAAGCCTACCTATTGTGCATCAACCTTTATTTTGCGATGTACCACCTATATATATTGTGTCTTGTCGTTCTAGACCAAAATTTGCGTGAGGGTGTGACCTGAATCACGTGTAACTCGGCTCAAGTGATAATAAGGTGGTTAGACTAATATTGTGTTTATCGGTAGACTGGAGTGGAGTCTCAACATAAGTCTTTTTTTTTTTTGAAAGAGAATTTTCATTAATTGAAGACCAAACGGCATCTACAATAGGTATTAAAGAAAAACAAGATACAATTAAACAAGGCTAAATTAAATTCGTCTTCGAAGAAACTACACCAGATCGAGCAATACAGCGCAACCTCCTTGTATTTGCTGAATCAAGCAGCTATTGATGAGGAAGTCTATCATTCTGATATAGTTTGGGAAGAACATTCTTGATCGAGTCATGTTGAACACATCCGAGATTCCAATACCTTCATGTTGAGTCTCGAACTTCAACCAATGAGAATAATTTCTCATACCTAAAACAAAAAAACCATACTCACAACTCCCATAGGGGAGAAGAAGATTTCCAAAACAGAAACTAAAAACCACATAACAGGATTTGAAAAAAACACATAAACTGAAAATAAAAGGGGAAAAGGGGCTTACCATGGATGAAATCATCCATGGCAGCCCCTAACTGATGAAGAAGGGGTAGGGGAGGTTAGGGTTTGAGAGAGAAAGAGAGAGGGGTAGGGGAGGCTGGTTAACTATTATTAACATAAGTCTTTATTCATACTCTTGTGTTAATGTGTTAAAAGACTCCAGCAAGTCTGGCGATGGATTTTGGAATATTGTTGTTGAAGATCATGTGGGCATGCAACCACTTTTGTCCCCGACTAAATCAAATCATGCCACATCATCACAGTCTATCATACTTAATTATACTCCATCCGTCCCATAATATAGTACTCACATTCCTTTTTTGGTGTCCCAAAATGTTGTGCCTATTTTCTTTTTTGTCAATTTATTTGGACTAAATCATTCTTAAGTTCTACACAAACTTTCCACAATACCCCTACTTTTCTCTCAAAACATGTGACCCCATTTATTGCTTTACGCCATTCCAAGGAACATTTATTGCCTTTTGATTTTGTTTAAAGGAAAAGGAAAATAAATAACTAGTTTCAATACAAAAGTATCAAAAAAACACATCATTAAATATATTTTTTTGGAAATCCTACCACTCATTCCATTTTCCTTAATTCCTGTGAAAAATGAGAAGTAAGCACTATATTATGGGACGGAGGGAGTATTATTTTAGGAGTTTATGTGAGTCTAAGTCTCTAAGATGAATTTGGGAATAATGTGTAAAAATAGGGAGAGTTTTGTTTAAGTCCGAATAATAAAAAAGTAGGTAAAAGTTAGTGGAAAGTTGATATGGTACAGTTTGAAATTTGAAGTTGAGTCTAAGGGATAAACTCATCTGGTCTAATTCTTAATTCTTGTAAGAAATAAAGGTGCATGCATGTCAATTCATTTTTTCCCTAACTTGTTAGTGAGTGTCTGTCAAAAGTTAATATTTTTCTTTTTCCAAACGTATCACCACTTTTCTTTCTTTTTCTCTTTACAAATTTATTACCGTGTATTTTCCTAAAAATTAAGGTTTTTTATTAGTTGAAATAATCTCATTTTTAATTATTTATTAAGAATCGACACAATTAGGCATGCGTATAATGTAACTATTAAATACACTCTCTGTATTTTTTTAGTTTGCTCATTTGTTATTTTGACACTATTCACAATTAGAGGGAATCTTCTAATTTATTTTTCAATATATAAGAAAAAATATAGTCATATCATGGGTCTTGTTTGATCCGTTTCAAAGAGTATTGTATTAATATTCAATCGTTATAATTTTACTAATATGTAATGAAAGATGTTTAACGTCAAAAAAGTGCATTGTCAAACGCACACAGTCAAAACAAGTAAAGTAGAAAGTATTTTCACATAAAGGCTCTGTTTGGCAATACTAACTGAAAGTAAACTGAAACAGATAAGTTAACTGAAACTGATAAGATAAAGCTGAAATTGATATGGTGCTGCAACTGATAAGGTAGCTGATTAGCTTAATTGTTTGGCAAAATTGGTTGTTTAAGTTGATATATTATTTTAGTATAATTAGTTGTTATCAATATTTTAAAACGTTTTTCCAAAATTTCAGTTACCTGATTTTGAAAAGGTAAAAATTTTAACTTATCATTCAAGTTATCTTAACCACTTGAAATTTTATTTTAAGTATTCGCTAAACGTTACTAATCATTTTAGCACCTAAAATAGGTTAATACCTTATCATTTAAGGTAACTAAAATGCTTTTTCAAACATAGCCAAAAACTTGATGAGTTTAGGAGGAAATTCGTAGTGAATTTTCAACATAAAACATCTAGTATTAAAGTTGTCCTTAAAAGTTATAATGTTGCATTCAATCGAGAAAGGAAGACTTGTTCATTAATCCACGTATTACGTTACATGCCATGCAACTTTTTTTCTTCCATAGGAATATATGCCATGCAACTTTGTTACCAAGGAATAAAGAAATGGAAGAAGCTATGATGGCAATGCACCTCATCTAAGAGGGAAAGGGTCGCAGCACAACCTTCTACTTATAGTTACATACTTTAGATACTACTCACTTGTAATAGTTCCTAAAATCATGCCACCAGGCGGTCAAAATAAGGATGATAAAAAAAGTTCATGCCTCTAATCGTCATTGACAAGCTACAATTACCAAAAGAATTCCTATCATATAGAAAAATGTCTTTTCATGAGAAATATACTAATTCCTATAGTAAGAGTTTAGGTGCTATAGTAGCTAATTCGTGACATCTATACCTAGTATTAAAACTACAAAGTCCAAGGTCCCTTCTTTTATATATTCTCTTACCTTTTCAATTCTTTTAATAAATAAAATTGAAAAGGAAAGCAGAATTATATTCATGTGAAAACTCAAAAAAATGGATTTTGCATCTTTAGGTTTTCCCCTTTTCTTTTTGAATTCTATATATGTTCAATTGGATAGGTCTTTCGGCTTTCAACATTCTCCTCAACAAAAGAAAAAGGTTAGAAAATTTTGAATAATCTATTAAGATAAAAATGTTTATTTGATAAAACGTCTTAAAAGTTGGCTTTTACTTTGGCTATGTTTAGTTCACCTGAAATTTTCTGATCTGAACTTATCTGATCTGATCTGATCTGAACTTATTTTTTCTGATCTGATCTGATCTGATCTGCTCTGATCTGATATGAACTTATCTTTTAAAAAACATATTATTACTAATATTATTATTACTTTGTATTTCATTACTAGTATTACTATTACTATCATTTTATTACTATGCACAACTTTCAATAATAATAATAATAATATAATAATAATAATAATTTTATAATAATAATAATATAAATAATATTATAATAATAATAACAATAATAACAATAATAACAATAATAATAATAATAATAATAATATAGATAACATAATAATAATAATAATAATAATAATAATAATAATAATTATTATTATTATTATTATTATTATTATTATTATTATTATTATTATTATTATAGCATAATTAGTTTTTTTTTTTGAAAAAGAGCACATTAGTATATGAACATACAATTAAAAATAAAAGACTAAGGACTCTTGGGTCCAATGGTATGGCTTCTTACCTCCCACATGGGAGACCAAGGTTCAAATCTTGGTGGAAGCATATATTTCAATATTGTTGTGGGTGGGGGAGGGGGGTTGGGGCTTGTTGGGTCTTTAGGTGAGTAACCCTATGCGAGGGCAGCCCAGAGAAAATTCATCTTACCACGAGATTCCCGAAAGGGGTCCAAAAAAAATTAAAAATAAAAGAACACTCATGTTCAAGGTCCGTAGTAAGAATTTAGGTAGTAATGAAAAGAACATATAATAATATTAAAAAAATAACATATACTGAAAGAGCATACATGATCTATTTAAAGAACCCATTTTAAAAATAAAAGATAGATGTTATTTTTATATTGATGACATGTTTGGATTTAACTAACAACATGTTCTTTGTTATATCAATAAATTATTCTTTTTTTATTATAAATAAACCTATAAATATATATAATCATATGATCTTGAACAAAATGGTTAAATATTCTTCTTATATCGTTGTCTTGTTCTATATAAACTTTGTTTTTAAAGATAAGTTGAAATCCTTTGTAGGGAAAATTTTGAACGTGATGACAACACCATTAGGTTATCCCATGCTACTCATCTTTTATATAAACTAGCAATATATAATTTATATTATTCTACCAAAATTATTTTAAAAAATAAACATCATATACTATTGTCATGTTCGTTACATGTACAACATCAAAAAGAACATCACATATCAAAATTATTAATTAGAATAAATATAAAAAAGAACACTTACAAATGCCAAAAGAACATTCTTCTTCTTGAACACAAATTATAATAATAGCAACAACATTAATAATAATTACCAATATTAATAATCAATGTTATCAGGATCAGGATCCTACTTTGGATCGTAGGGGTTGGTAGGATCGAATCGGTGGGATCGGATCGTAGAATCGTAAGATCCTACAATTCGGTAAAATAGAGATAATTATGCTTGAAAATGGTGAGACTTTGATGTTAAAAATTTACACATATTAATAATGACTTATTCGATTAGCAAATGGTGATAATTTTTCAATGCTATAGAATTTGAAGTAAAATGCAACCAAAATATAATAGAAGAAATATAATATGTGAAAATACTTTATGATTTTTTTACGATAGGATCGGATCGTAGAGTCGTAGGATCGTATAATCGTATTAAGATCCTACCATGTGATTTTTTGTGGTTGGGTAGGATCGAAAGATCCTACAAAATTAAGATCCTACGTAGGATCGGGATCGGTGAGGTCCTTCCGGATCGTAGAATCGTAGGATCGTAAGAGTCGGATCGGGATTTTAACAACATTGTTAATAATTAATACGTAGGATCGGGATCGGTGAGGTCCTTCCGGATCGGAGAATCGTAGGATCGTAAGAGTCGGATCGGGATTTTAACAACATTGTTAATAATTAATAAGTACAACAACGACAATAATAATAATCTTTTTGAACAAATGTACTAGTAAATAGTAATATTAATAGTAATAGTAATTGTATAAAGTAATAATAATAATAATAATAATAATAATAATAACAACAACAACAATAATAATAATTATTACAATAACAATAATAGCATTAGTAATACTAATAATCATAATAATCATGATGATAATAATAATAATAATAAGTTTTTAAATATAAGCATAATCTGAACTTATCTGATCTGATCTGAACTTATCTGAACTGATCTGATTTGATCTGATCTGATATGATCTGATCTGAACTTATTTTTTCTTATCTGATCTGATCTGGTCTGATCTGATCTGGTCTGATCTGATCTGATCTGATCTGAAATAAGCAAAAATAAGGTGAACTGAACATAGCCTTTGTCTATATAAAACCTCACGCTTGATCGAACAACTTGCACATTAAGAAAGTTGTTGCATGCGGTTTGTGAATATGTGCTTTGTGTTGTCTCATGTCAATGTCTTTATTTTTCTCCAATTTTTCATACTCATACGATTTTAGAATTTAACATTTATACTAAAATCAGAAGCTATATTATAAAACCTATGAGTCCCTTCATAAAAAAAATAAAAAAGTCGTGCATGGGATCAGGGCCGTCTCGAACTATATAGAGGCCCTGTACGAATTATCAAAATGAGGCCCTTTAGAAAAATATCAACGTTAATTTCTAGATAACTTATAAACATTCACACCATCAGGGAACTTTATTTTCACGAATTATGATGAGTGTTTCATTTAAAGTGAACTTATTTTACTTGTGGATCACGCAATAAGATATAGCGATTAGCGAATTGTTGTTTTATGTATTCTTTTGTAGACTCTAATTGGAGTTGCTTATAAAGATTTCACTCAAGAGTATAATCTTAAATTTTAAAAAAACTGACATTACTTTATGCGTTAAAAAGTAAAAGATTTAAAGTAAAACTACTAAAATTCTCCAAATTGAGTATCTTACTTTTTAAAGAAATTTTAGGAATAATACCGATAATAAATAGGTAAAAAAAAAGGTCAAAGTAAAAAGTTAGTTAAATTATCTATACTAGAGAATATCAACATTATAAAATCCCTCAAACCCACAATACAAATTATAGTACAAATTATAATGTGAAATTCCAGAAACACTAGCAAATGACAAAAAACGATTTTACACAAAAGAACGGCAAAAAGGAATGTAAAAGTATTTCATATATGAAGAATTCAATAATGTAATAGCTCATCCATTCATGATTCTTCATTACATATAATCAGATTATGAAAAGAGAATAGCCCAAATAATTACAGTATTTGAGTATCATTTTTTATGATTAAAAGATAAATGTAAGTGGAAACAAGTTGCAAATAAATAGGTAATAAAAGAGTTTTCCAATTTAAACCCATATTTTTCGGTGTTTCATTTGAGATTAATTGAAAATATGGATTGAAAAATTATGTTGAAGTGATAATTAGAGGCTTGAATTAAGAGTAATCAATATAAGGTGAATACGTTTCCCAAAAAAAATGAGAAGGTGAATGCTTTTGGGAATTAAGCCTTGAAGAAGATTAAAAGATACGCATGAGTATTGTGTTAACTGGAAAATAAATAAACCTTTTCTTTTTACTACTTAGACTTTCTTTATTTTTGGGCCCTCACAATTAAGGGGCCCTGTTCCATGGAACATGTTGAACATGCTAAAAGCCGGCCCTGCATGGGATTCAAAATAAACTATGGCTATGTTCACTTTAACTTATTAAAATAAGTTTCAGAGAAAAATAAGTCTAGTTCAGCAAAAATAAGTTAAATTCAGTGAGAATAAGCTAAAGTTCAGAAAAGATAAGTTCAGTAAAAATAAGTTCTCCAGCAAATTAAAAATAATTTAAACTCAGCAAGAATAAGTTAAGTTTAGAAAAAATCTACTTTAAGTTTCAGCAAAAATAAGTTTAGTAAAAATAAATTCAAGAAAAATAAATTATGTAAAAATAAGTTCAACAAAAACAAATTCAGTAAAAATAAGTTCAGCAAAAATAAGTTAGATTCAGCAAAATAAATTAAGTTAATCAAAAATAAGTTGAAGAAAACAAATATATGATTTGATGTTTTTATTCAAATCATCATAAATTGTTTTGGTAAGAAAACAAATCTATACTAGTATATTAAAAAGCGTTCCTAAGCAAGGAACGATGCCACTTGACGCCTTCGCTTGGAGTATTTAATGCTATGTAATCCACATACACTAAAAAAATAGAAAATGCATTATGTAAGATTCGATCCCGAAATCACAAATATATATACTAATGTCATAACCACTAAACCAAGTGATACTTGATGTTATTATTTCAAAGTAAAATATTAATAAATGAAAGATATAATTACCCGGTGCGTAGTCCGGGTCTAAAAACTAATCTATATATACTAATATATTAAAAGGCGTTCCCAAACAAGGAACGGTGCCACGTGGCATTCTCACTAGGGGCATTTTACTCTATGTAATCCACATACAATAAAAAAACTAGAAATTGCATCGTATAGGGTTTGATCCCTTGACTTCAAGTTTATATACTAAGTCTTAACCACTAGACTAGTGATATTTAGTGTTATCATTTTAAAGTATAATATTAATAAATGAAATTTTCTTTATCCGGGCATAGCCCGGACCTAATAGCTAGTTCTATACTATTAGGACTTTAGGAGTAAAAGTAATGACCAATATATTGAAGTTTAAAGTCAGCACTCAGCACCCTTAAAAAAAGAAAGAATAATGATGTCAAGCTATAAATGTTGATATCTACTAGCTAGTACTTATATAACAAATGTAAACGCAAATTATTTTAGATAGATAGTTTAACCCTCTGCTTCATTCAGGCATTCCCCATTACTTAAGAAAAGTATGTACTTTTCAATTACATAAAATTTATCTGCAACTTGGTGAATACCCAACAAGCATGAACTCAATTTTCTAATAAAAATTATATCCGGAATATAAAATTGAGATCAAGATAAAACTAAGTTCTTTTATTTATTCAATCGGTTCTATATGAACTATGAAGTGAATTTATAATTTGATGATGACTTCAACGTTCCAATTGAGTTGACTAGTTTTCGACTGCCAGTATATTATATAGAACTTAATGGGTATAGCAACATTCCAATAGTTGACATTATCGCAAATAAGCTTATACATATTGATATAAAAATATAATGTGCTTCAGCATTAAGGTAATTTGGAAATGCAAAGGTCAATTAGGCTTAAATTGTGTGAGAATTAGAGCGTGCTGATTGTAACAACCTTTTTTTTTCCCAACTTACTTTTTATAATAGTTCTGGTCATTTTTCTTTGTTTGCCTACAAGTTACAACTAGCAGGCAGCAGCTAGTATGGGAACTAAACTGAAAGAGATTAAAATTTAAAAGGAATGGTGCATGAGTATATCAAAGGGAGAAAATTGCTGATTGATAGAGTAGTGTAAGATGTATATATAGAGGAGGAAAATCACATATATTAAATATAGGACTTAATTAGAGAACCTTGTAGTGGTAAATCATATTATAAGAGTACTATACCGTAAATTGTTATATTAGAATAGGGATGACAATAAGTAGGGTTCGGATATAATCTAATAACATGCAACCCATATTCTATTAAGTCGATCGAATCATATCCTACCCATACTTATGGGACCTACACTATTTGAATCTAGTAGTAAGCTAAGCAATGATCAAACGATCATAGGAGAACAGAACCAATTAAACAAAAGAACAGTAAAAATGACATAAGGGATTTTTCATGGAAACTCGAGAACCAATCAACCCATCTGCATTAGAAATACATACATGGTTTGAATTGGAAAGAGAGGGACAATACTTTTTTTTTTTCTTCTCGGATGATTATGCTAAGGTGGTTGATACAAGTAATATCAGTATTACTATATGGCAGGAAATTGAGATTAAAGTTACGAAAGTAAGAGCAAATGCAAAATTGGTTATTATGATGTACATGGGTGGGTTCAAATCAAATGTCACTGGGTTCATGTTACATTTTTTTGTTAATTTTTTCTTCTTAATACCAATCTTTGGTTACAACCAGGTAGGTTTCAGTTGCAATTCCCTTTCATTAACCATAACATTAGAAAAGTACGTACATCCTTTCAACTCTACACAAATAATATAATACATACATCTTAGAATTGATGACAACCTTAAGAAGGTTTAAGCTCATTTTAACAACTAATATAATAATATCTCTTCTACAAACTCAATATAATATTGAGATCTAAAATAAAACTAAGAGTCCTTGTTTTAGGTCTACTTAACGTTAAATTAATTTGATAAAGACTGCAGTACGTCGGGTGAACTGACTTCTTTGCGTTCAGTATATATTAACAAACTCACAATAGCATGATAACTATTAACTATACTTGCATATTGACATTTATCTATATTCCAATAGTTGACATTCCACCCATTTTTTATGCATGTCTACTTTGTATTTTGTTTTCTAGAGAAGAATGTTGAAGTAAAAGTGGCAGCATGATGATGAACCAAGACAAGGACAGCAACATGCAATAATCACTAAATTCTTATTACTATAACATCTTCTTCTATATGTTATCATAAATAATACAATTTGTTTTAATTTCATGCATTTTACTTGCCTCCTTACAGCCAACTGGCATGAGGAATCTCCAACAAAAAAACTACATACATGATACACCACTTATCATCTTTCTCAGGTCCACGTGGCAGTATGGGAATATGCTACGTGGCATGGTCCTTGCAAATTTTATTGTTTATTATGCATATTTTATAGTTATAAGTACAATATTTTAGTTCATGCTAAGAGTACGGTCAAACACATATATTATAAGGACAAACAAAGAAAAAACTTTAAAATATTACTACTAGATGGGATTAGAGATTGAGGTAGTTAATGATGAGATTCTAATTAGTTAACCAACTTCATGCAGGAACACCACTCAAAATCAAAAAAGTTGGAAGATAATATACATTACATGTGGAATGTAACATAAGTGGGAGTCCACCTTTTGTTTTTTGGGTGCAAGGGAGTCCACTTTTGTTGTATGTAGTATGTACTAATTGCCATTATAGCATTTAGCTATAGTAGTAAATATGTGTTGAAAAGTTTTGCCATGCAACTCACTTTTATTATGGTAGATTATGTACTTTGTACCTAGGGTTTGGTATGTTTGAACTGAGTGCTAAAATTTTGACTTGAAAAAAGGCTCTTGGCTCCTTCAAATGAGTTCCGCAATAAAGTGGAAAAGTCAATCATTAGCAAATTGTAAGTAGAAGAAATGTCATGATTTAATGATGAGAAATTCATTTAGAACCCTAATATTTATCATCTTTCTTTATTGTAATGTTCAACGATCTATCTTCTAATAAACAAGTGTCACAAATTTTTAGACTTGTAGTTTGCAACAATTTTCATTTTTAGGTGTTTTTATTAAGAATCTACGTCCTCATACACATTCACTTTAATATATTTCTATCCAACAACTTGGATAACTTAATTAGTTAACTGTCTTCTAGTATCCATAATGACTAATGATGGACAGAGGCCCTAGGCGTGATTCATGATGACATGAAGAGCCAATCCTATTACTTGCTTCTTCTTTTTTTTTTTTTTTTTGCCTTATAAGATGGAGTTTTTCATCGAGTTATTGGCTTAAGTTTCAACCTATATAATCCTTCGTTATAAATAGCGAGAAGCAAGTCGTGCTTTCAAGTATTACTCTATTCACTTCATGAAAGATATAAGGCATTACGGATTATCAATGTTGGACTTTGACGGGTAACAATTTTTTTTCCAAGCTGAAAAGTATGTATATATATATCTATGATCGTCTGATAAAGTACTCCAATATATACACCATACTATCTTCTAAAAAAAAATATATACACCATACTAGATTTTGAATCCCGTACAATGTACAAATAATTTTTTATGTAGCAAATTTATATTCATACTTCCTCTGTTTTTTTAGTTGCAATAATTTTCATTTTTAGGTGTTTTCATTTAGATGCAACATTTCCTTTCTTGGTAAAGGTTTTGGAGTAATTTGACCATTCGATCTATCCTCACTTTACCTACTTCAATAAGCAAAAAGCATGGACATGTAAACAAAATCCAAATCCAGATAGTAAATGATTTAGCCTCATTAAGAGTTTGTAAAAAGTAGAACAAGAGTACAACAACACCACCCATTTATTATGACGAAACTCAAAAGCTCTAAGATTTAAAAGTTAGTACACACATAAAAGCCTTATATTTTTTACAATCTTCTCAAAGACCTCGTATTTTCCCATTGAGTTTTCCTAAATACCCCTTTTATAACTTATAATAGTTGTTAGAGCTTTGGAACACCTCTATTTTAATACCAGTTAAGTCACTTAAATGGAATCCCAACCTTTTCTTAGCTTCTTTTTCCAAACCTTGGAGCATCTATCACAACTTCTACCTCCAAACCCCTCCTCCAATGGAATCCTTTGTTTTCATCGCTTGGACATCCCCGGTTATCCTTTTCAATGATAGGGAGAAGATTATGCTTGCCATCGAAGGATGTGGAAGATTTACACTTTCCTTAAAAAACTTACATTATATAATCTAAATTTCTTAACTAAAAATTGAGGTAATTCATACCCCGATTACACTCCCATTACCGCTAAATACTAAAATGAAATCAATTCTAAATTTTGTTTGAATGTTTATACACAAATACCATTTTGTTGTCTTTGTTGGATTATGCTCCAAATTTAGTCAAATAGTTTTCCTAATAGTTAGGACTAGTTGCTAATAATTAGTTAGTGGGCTAATAAGTAGTGGTCTACATAATGGTCTATTTAGTGAGATAACAAGTAGCTAGTGGGCTACGTAGTGGGCATGTTCCTAATTTATCTCTTTAGTGGCTCATAGTTAAGATGTTATTATTAGTGCTTTGTATGCCTATTTAAAGGCCGCTTTGTTTATTTATTTATGTGTGAAAAATATATAAAAATATAGGTTAGATCCTTAGAGGCACAAAAAAAGAGAGAGAGAACGGAGAGATGAAAGCAACGGATCCTCATTGATAGGAAAGACAAAAAAAGAATGAGTTTTCAAAATTGGTGAGAAAGTGCACCATATAGGAGTAGTTAGAGAGAAGTGCTCTAGCATGGTTAATGGAGAGATGTGCTCCATTGAATGAAGGTTGGTGACAAGTGCATCAACAAAGGTAAGATTGGTGAGCAGATCCGTCCCTGACATTTTGGAGGCCCTGGGGCAAACTAAGAAATATGGGCCCTTCCTAACGTCAACTAAAATTCTCGGCATATATTGATTTAAATATATTAATGGTCAAAGTTATATTAGAAATTTGAAAATGGTTTTTTTAGCTAATGAAATATGGATTTATTTTAGCTTACGTTTTTTTTACAAGATACCTACTAGATTGATGGTTATATTACTATGACATATCTTCCTAAATTAAGTCAATCTTGCTTCTTATATTTATCACGTCATCCTCATCAACGTGTTGTCTGTCGGAGTCCGGGTTTTGGATTACGGAATTGCTTATGATCTTTGACCTTTTGGATTACTTTATTATTTCTTTGGGTTTGAATTGTGTAAAAAGAAAACCCCCTTCCTTTTTTAACAGTTCCGTTTTGATATCCATGTTTTACCAATGCACTACTTTATTAAGATGTAATATTTTTAACTATCTTACTTTATCGATTCATACAATTTTTGTAAAATAGAATATTATAAATTAATATATATTGAGATAAATCTAATAACATTTCATATTAACCTTTGTTCTTATATACTTTTATTACCTTTATAGTCGAAGTGGGGCAAATAAATAATTGAACAATTATTCAAAATAGGAGGGGATAGGAAATAGCAATATGGACAAAGTTAATACTCTATATGAAAAGGGGAAATAAACCCACTTACTAAAAATTAGGTAGCTATTAAAATCATTGAAAACAAAAGAACCAAAAAATAAAAAATGAAAAACTAGAAAAATGAAAACCGCTTTAGGTGAGATTTGAACCACGGATGTAGAGGCCGAGAGATACAATGTTTCAATCAGTAAATCGTTGACCCAACACTCTCCTCCTTAAGTGTAAAGAGTGCAGATATATTTTACAGTCAATGGCAGATTACAAACATCAATTGGACCTTTTCTCCCTGAGCCCTGGGCGGGCGCCCCTCTTGCCTAGGCTCAGGGACGGGCCTGTTGGTGAGAAGTGTATTAACAAAAGTCAAAGTCTAGTGTTGAGAAGTGCATCACAAAATTAGCAAGTTCCATGGCAAGATGGATGATGAAGATGTTGAAGATCAAGAAGAAAATTTGAAGCAAGGGGGTGTGTTGGATTATGCTCTAAAATTAGTCAAATAGTGTTCCTAATAGTTAGGACTAGCCATTAATAATTAGATAGTGGGCTAACAAGTACTCCCTCTATCTTTTTATATCTTTCTCACTTGAAATCTTGGTACTATTCATACTTAGAGAGAATCTTCTCAATTTTTTTCAGTTGATAAGAAAATATATAGTCATGTGGGGTCTTGTTTGATTCGTTTCAATTAGTACCTTAATAATATTCAATCGTTATTATTTTTACTGATATACTCCCTTCGTTCTTTATTAGTTTACCCGTTTTGATTTTTCACATTTATCGATGTAAAAAACTTTGAGTAATAATATCTCTAATTATGTATTTGTAAAAATTATAAAAAATTGATATTCCGAAACTACATATTGAGACGAATCAAACGATATCCCACATGATTATATTTTTCATTACATATAAAGCACAAATGATGGTCAAAGTAATAAAGATGAATAGTGTTATAAGTCAAAGTGAGTAAACTAATAAAGGACGGATGGAGTATAATGAAAGATATTTAAGTTCAAAGAGGTGCATTGGGAGACACGCACAAGAAAGTGAGAATGATAAAAAAACAGAGGGAGTAGTGGTCTACATGATGGTCTATTTAGTGAGATAGCAAGTAGTGGGGTACGTAGTGGGCATGTTCCTAATTTATCTCTTTAGTGGCTCATAGTTAAGATATTTTTTTTTTTTGAAAGGAATAGTTAAGATGTTATTAGTAGTGCTTTGTATGCTTATTTAAAGGCTGCTTTGTTTATTTATTTGTGTAAAAAATGTATAAAAAATGTAGTGTTTTTAATTTCTCCAAGTTTCTCTTTTTTCTCCTCTAAAATTCTACGGTCTTAGGGTGATACATGATTCCAAATATTTTTAGATAGCTTTTTATTTCTGGTTCATAACATAGAATATGTCAGATTAGTTTATTTTGTTTAGGATTTTTGGTATCTTTCTTGGGATGAGCATTGCGCAACAGATAACATGTATAACAAATTTTGTTCAAAAAGTAGATTTTATATTAATAAAGTAGTATATTAAAATGAAAGTATATCATATTGAATCAACCATATCATTGTCTCCGGGTCTGTTTTCTTTGAACTTATTTTGCTAAACTTATTTTTGTTGAACTTATTGCTTAATTAACTCAACTTATTTTTTTTATTGAGCTTAACTTATTTTTTCATAATTTAATTTTTTTTTTTCGCTTAATAATAATTTACTTTTTATGAACTTAACCTATTTTTTCTGAAACTTCTTTTATCGAGTTGAGGAGAACAAACACTTAATATATCATTTAATGTAATGATACTACATATATAATTAATACTAATAATACTACTTTGTTTAATGAATATACTACCATGTTCTAATCAGAGACTCATGTACAGTAGCATTATCACTATAGCAATGGTCCAACTGTCCAAGACAACATCATCAAAAACCCAAATCAAACACTATTTTGAGAGTTAGGCCCTGTTTGGTAAACTAGCGGTTGCAGTAGATGTTAGCTGTTGTAGTACTGATAGCTGTTGAGGTAGCTATTAGCGGTCAACTAGTAGTTGTTAGCGATTAGCGTTCGAAGTAGTTGTTTAGAATATAAGTGTTTGGCAAAAGTAGCTGTCCGGATTGCAAAAAAAAAGGACATATATTTACTTATGGAATTAAATATAACAATTTGATTAATTAGTAATTTAATAATTTAACTCAATGATTATTTTTCAATGAGACTTACATATAAGAAGGATTATACAACTTTTACTACTCAAATAAACATATAAGTTTAGAACGTTGCAAAATGGTCATCATTTATAAAACATACTTCCTCTGTTTTCTTTTGAAATATATATGTAAACCAACGTCTTAATAATACTAATAATCATAGAAAAAGGGCATATATCTTGTTTATGATAGCTAGTTTAGCTAGCCCTTTTCTAAAAGAAAAAAAAATTGACAAAAATTTCCCAAGTAGTCCAACTAATAAGCAATTTACACAATACATTATTATTGATTTATTGATATATATAGTAGAAAAAAGAACAAAAAGATTATCAATTATCAAAAAAATAATAAAGATGATCAAAAGCATAATGCAATGTTGAGGTCCTCGTGGGAGCCCAATGGTTGGTGCTCCCACCTCCCAACCGCGAGGTCGGGTGTTCGACTCTCATCACTCCCCAATTTGGGGAGTTTGTATATTAATGTTTGCTTGTGGGTATAAATCCCCTCTATCCAACGTGTGTTTTAGTAGCGGGGTTGGTCTGGCCTTCGGACCAATTATCTTTCCTGAACAAAAAAAAAAAAAAAAAAAGCATAATGCAATGCATGCTGCTAGCAAACGCTATTAGCTTATGTGTTTCAAACGTTACCTATTCTAACGTTTTATAAAAGCTACCCTAATCAGCTAATCTCTACCCGCTACTATAACCGCTACCTTGCCAAACACCGTTATTTTCCCTAAGTAGTGTTTTGACCTTATCCAACCTCTACCCGCTACCTAAAACACTATCGCATTTATAAATGAAAGTCTTCATTTCGAAGGACTCATATAACTCCCAACTTGTAGTCCCAAATATTGCTGTAGAAAAAGTTTTTCTTAATGCATTTTTAATATCATATCAGAGCGTCGTATAATTTACATAATGGATTAACTCAAAAAAAGACACTGCCTGAAAGTTTGCAGTTACCCCAAACAAAATAAACAAATAACCATAATAAAAGAAACCAAATAAAGATTATGGACTAGCAACCAAATCGCTGGGAACTTCTATATCAATCACAACCTCTTTGCACTCCACTGCCGGCGTACGTCGAAGGCGTTCCTCTACTGCCTGTGTACGCTGAAGGGCTATTTCTTCACATGCGAAACCACAAGCCATGACAGTACTGATTAAGAAGATTGAAGCTGCGACTATTAACCAAGTAAAGTTATCAGAGTGATTCCTGGTCCTGAAAGATAAGGCTGCGCCTACACCTGTGCCAATAAACCCCAAAAAATAGATCAAGGATGACACCTTTAAGTAGTAGTTTGTCATCTTCGGAAACTATAACTGGAAAATCAAGATGATTGATTATGGTTGGTTGGTTTGTTTCTGTATCTTACAACGTATATATATGATGCTTTTTAGCTAGGTCAATAATGTTTGTTATGATCATGAAATTTGGTGATGTTATGGAGTAATTTATAGGAGATGTTAATGTTGGAACATTTATAGTGTAATGGGTTTTATAAGCTCATATGGTTCTATACTAGAAGAGGAGGAGGTCTAGTATGCTAAGATTAGAATGCGCAAAATCACGTGAATCAATCAAGCAAGTCGCGACCAGGGCGTCGTCGCGGGTCACGGGTCGCGACCAGGGCACTTTCGCGACTCGCGATCTGTATCGCGGTTCGCGACGTGTATTCTGCCTTGGGGCGTGAAATGTTGTGTGGACGGTTTATAACCGATGTGTTGTTTACGTTATCCTTTTAATGACGATTAAGGATTCTTAATCAGGGGATTAAAGGGTGTAGCAGCTCTAATCTATGAGGGAATATGAATATATGACCTTGGTCATTCTTATGGGTATATGAGGGAAAAAAATCAGTTTTTCTAGATTCGAAGAGACTTGCTTTGCTTGAGAGAAACCTTGCTATTTTCTCTCTAGTGTTCTTCACAAACTAAAAACTCAAAGTTCTTGTTGATTCACATAGAAGATCACCTTGTGAATTGTTTTTTCCATTGTATCTCATTAGTTATTTCGTGTTAACCCGGTGATCCTAGAGGGGCGAAATTAAACTAATAGGAAAGCGTAGCTTCCGTGCCTTGGAGTGGTATATCCGGTTTCCTTGTTTGATCACACTTCTAACGATCTATTAGTTTAACTTTCTTTCTTTTCGGATTTGGCTCAATCACTCAAGGACATGACTATGAACTTCCAAAAGTTGGACAAGTTTGAGGGGGTGGGTTATCGAAGATGGCAAAAGAAGATGCACTTCTTGTTGACAACTTTGAATGTGGTGTATGTTCTTTCAACACCCATGCCACCATTCCCGAAAGATGGAGAGGGAGAGTCCGTGGAGACTACAAGGAAGAGAAAAAAGTGGGAGAATGATGACTACATTTATCCTCAACTCTCTTACCGATCCTTTGTTCGACCTTTACCAAAACGTGGAGAGTGCAAAGGAACTTTGGGATGCTCTTGAGGCCAAGTATATTTTGGAAGATGCTTCAAGTAAGAAATTTCTTGTTAGTAATTTTAATTCATTTAAAATGACTAATGATCGACCTATTATAGAGCAATTTCATGAAGTTCATCATATTTTGAACTAAATTAGATCACATGGTATGGTGATGGATGAGGCTATTTCCGTAGCCTCAATCATTGATAAATTACCACATTCTTGGAAAGAAACTAAGCATTCCTTGAAACATAGGAAGGAAGATATGTCCATGGAGCAATTAGGAACCCATCTTCGTAATGAGGAAGGGATCCGGGCTCAAGATGGGGTTAAGGATACTACTCCTAGTATTCCTAAGTCTACCGTGAATATGGTAGAGGTTGGTGGGTCTAGTGGGACCAAGAAATCCAACAATAACAACTCTAAAACCAACTTTGCAAACAAGAAGAGGAAGACCCTCACTTGTTGGGTATGCAATGGACCTCATCTCAAGAGGGATTGTCCTTCTAAGAAGAAGAAGACAAAGAATAGACAACCTAGTGTTGTTCAAAACCAAGGTAAAGTTGCACATGAAAATGTAATTGAAGAAATGAATTTTGTGGCTATGATTTCTGAAATTATGTTTGTGCAGGTTGATGATTCTTGGTGGATAGATTCGGGGGCCTCTAGACATGTGTGCAATAATAAGCACTTCTTCAAGTCTTTGGAAGAATTGGATGATGGTCCAATCTTGTATATGGGGAATGATTCTACGGTAAAGGCCAAGGGCATAGGCCAAGTAGAATTGTTGTTAACCTCGGGAAAGACTTTAACTCTCCGAGATGTTGTTTATGTACCGGAAGTTAGGAAGATTCTTGTGTCGGGGGGTCTTTTGAATAAATTTGGTTTTAAAGTTGTATTTGAATCGGATAAGTTTATTGTTTCCAAGGGTGGTATTTTTATTGGACAAAGATTTTATTGTAATGGGATGTTTAAATTTAGTATTAATAATGCAATTGATACTAGTTCTATTTACATGCTTGGTGTTTCTTCTCTATGGCACAATCGTTTATGTCATGTAAACTATCGTAGATTATATGACATGTCTAAGCTAGGTTTAATACCTTCTTTCCATTTAAAGTTAGAGAAGTGTAAGACATGCATGTTAAATAAGATTACAAAGAATCCTTATCCTAGTGTGACTAGACAATCGGTATTGCTAGAATTGGTGCATAGTGACTTGTGTGACTTTCATAGTTCACCTTCTTTGGGAAATAAAAAATATATTGTGACTTTTATTGATGATTATTCAAGGTTTTGTTACATATATTTATTATTTACTAAAGATGAAGCACTAGAAAAGTTTAATATTTTTAAGACCGAAGTGGAACTTCAACTTAATGAAAAAGTTAAAAGACTTTGGACGGATAGGGGTGGTGAATACTATAATCCTAGCTATTTTAGTTCCATTGGTGTAATTCATGAAACAACCGCCCCATACTCACCTCAAAGTGATGGTATAGCGGAAAGGAAAAATAGGGTTCTAAAAGAAATGGTTAACACCATGCCTTCTAATTCGGGTCTAAATGACGGTTTTTGGGGTGATGTAATTTTAACTGCATGTTATATATTAAATCGAGTTCCTAATAAGAGGAATAAGACTACCCCTTATGAACTTTGGTGTAACAAAAGCCTAATCTCAATCACCGAAGGTATGGGGTTGTAGGGCAATTGTCAAATTGACGGAACCTAAAAGGAAAACTTTAGGTGAAAAAGGAATTGATTGCATTTTTATAGGCTATGCGGTACATAGCAAAGCCTATAGGTTTTATGTCATTGAGCCAAATGATGTTGTCTCTATCCATACTATGATAGAGTCAAGGGATGCAATATTTGATTAGACTAGATTCTCATCGATTCCAAGACCAAAGGATATGATACCTAGTACTAGTTCCAATGTTGTGGAGGACATTAACAATGATCATGATACTACAACATCAGAAATTAGGAAAAGTAAAAGAATTAGAAAAGAGAAATCTTTTGGACCGGATTTTCAACTATATTTAGTTGAAGGGTCAAGGGAGTCTATTGTGACTCAAATTTCATATTGTTACAATATGAAGGAGGATCCTAGGACCTTTGATGAGGCAATGAAGTCTCATGATTCTGCTTTCTGGAAAGAGGCAGTGAATGATGAAATGGATTCAATAATGGGAAATCATACTTGGATTTTAGCTAATTTACCTCCCGGATGCAAACCTTTAGGTTGTAAGTGGATTTTCGTAAGGAAAAGGAAGATCGATGGAACCATACTAAAACATAAGGTCCGGTTAGTGGTCCAAGGTTTTAGGCAAAGATATGGTATCGATTATTTTGACACTTATGCTCCCGGTTGCTAGAATAGCTACCATTAGACTTTTGATAGCATTGGCTGCGATTCATGGTCTAGTAATTCACCAAATGGATGTCAAATCTGCCTTCCTTAATGGTGAATTGGAGGAGGAAGTGTACATGAATCAACCTGAAGGTTTTGTGGTCAAAGGTCAAGAGACTAAGGTTTGCAAATTAGTTCGATCTTTGTATGGTCTTAAAGAAGCACCTAAGCAATGACATCAAAAATTTGATGAAGTCATTTTGTCTAGTGGGTTCAAAATAAATCAGTCCGATAAGTGTGTATATAGTAAATTTGATAATAACGGTAATGGAGTTATAATTTGCTTATATGTTGATGATATGCTTATCTTTGTGACTGATTTGGAACAAGTGGAAAAAACCAAAGTCTTTCTCTCTTCTAGCTTCTCCATGAAAGATTTGGGTGAAGCGGATGTTATTCTGGGTATTAGAATAATGAGAGGTAAAGGGTCAATTTCTTTATCACAATCTCATTACATTGAGACAGGTAATTAAGAGGTTTAATGAATCGAACTCGACTCATTTTGCTACTCCGATGGATCCTAGTGTTCACTTGGTTCCGAGTAGTGGTACTCCTATTTCACAATTGAAGTATGCAAGCTTAATTGGAAGCTTGATGTATGCTATGACTAGCACTCGACCGGGATATAGCTTTTGCTATTGGTAAACTCGGTAGGTATACTAGTAATCCTAGTATGTTGCATTGCTACTCGGATGCTAGTTGGATTTCCAATAAGGAAGATTATTCATCCACAAGTGGATGGGTGTTTCTTCTTGGAGGAGGTGCTATTTCATGGGCATCCAAAAAGCAAACATGTATAACGGAATCAACTATGGCATCGGAATTCATTGCATTGGCATCTTGTTGCCAAGAAGCGGAATGGCTAAGGAATGTGTTGAGTGAGGTTGACTTGTGGGTCAAACCTATGTCACCTCTTGCTATTCATTGTGATAGTGCATCAACCATAGCTAAAGCTTATAGTGAAGTCTACAATGGCAAGTCAAGGCACATTGGAGTTAGACATAGCTATGTGCGTGAAATGATAAGGAATAGTTGTATAACTATTAATTTTGTTCGGTCTAGTTTGAACTTGGCGGATACGTTTACTAAACCGTTGTCAAGGGAACTAGTGAACAAACTGAACAAAGGGATGGGTCTTAAGCCTATTGATCAACCTTTAGCTAAGGATAACTCAATTTGACGTCTAATACAACGTTGGATCTCAAATTCAATGAGGATAGTATTTTTCTTAAAGGTTGAAAGCACTTGTGTTATTTACATCCCGAGGTTAGTGCTTGTTACTACAATGAAAAGAGGTTGAATTAAGTTTCTCAATAAGTCTTTGATAAGTGCTCAATTGTAGGAGCATGTGCGTAAAGATTTACCTATATAAGCTAGAGGTTTGGCCGCTTCACCAAGTCTAAGGCTTGACTTGGAATGCTTATGAATGGATATGGACACCAAGACGTCATAGGTGTCGGAGGTTAAGAACTAAGTTTATGCTTATGTATATTAGTATCTTCAATGATTTGTGGTGGTTATATGATTCAAAGCTTTGTCTATCATTATGATCGAAATTGTTGTATAGTTACTTTTACTAAGTGGAGATTCAATAGTAAGATATTTCCATGATGCATGAGCATGTTTTGTTTGTGATTTATAGCAAGTTGGAAAACTTTTCAACATTACCCTATAAATGGGAGGAGGATTGTTGGAACATTTATAGTGTAATGGGTTTTATAAGCTCATATGGTTCTATACTAGAAGAAGAGGAGGTCTAGTATGCTAAGATTAGAATGCGCAAAATCACGTGAATCAATCAAGCAAATCAGAAGGATGGTCGCGGGTCGCGACCAGGGCACTTTCGCGACTCGCGATCTGTATCGCGGGTCGCGACGTGTATTCTGCCTTGGGGCGTGAAATTTTGCGTGGACGGTTTATAACCGTTGTGTTGTTTACATTATCCTTTTAATGACGATTAAGGATTCTTAATCAAGGGATTAAAGGGTGTAACAACTCAAATCTATGAGGGAATATGAATATATGACCTTGGTCATTCTTATGGGTATATGAGGGAAAAAAAATCAGTTTTTCTAGATTCGAAGAGACTTGCTTTGCTTGAGAGAAACCTTGCTATTTTCTCTCTAGTGTTCTTCACAAACTAAAAACTCAAAGTTCTTGTTGATTCACATAGAAGATCACCTTGTGAATTGTTTTCTCCATTCTATCTCATTAGTTATTTCGTGTTAACCCGGTGATCCTAGAGGGGCGAAATTAAACTAATAGGAAAGCGTAGTTTCCGTGCCTTGGAGTGGTATATCCGGTTCCCTTGTTTGATCACACTTCTAACAGTTAATATATTATCGTGGATCATTTCTCTAATACAATTATGATTAGGATTCTTATATGAGTATGGCTTTGGTTTCTTAAATTACTAATATGACTAGGATTCGAATTTCGATGCCATGTCATTGATAATTGATATTATGCCCTCTAACTCACGCCCTTGCTCTACCAGAATCTTGTTTTTGGCTAAAATTAGATATTGTATACAGACTAATGTTAGATTAATTGTCCAAGTTATTTTACTGGAATATATTAGTTAATGCTTGACTCACCTTTTTGTACCAAAGTAATTAGTTGTACTGCGCCCGCTCAACTAATCTCTATTATATTATGGGAAATCTTGAGGACTTTGGTGTCCACTTGAATTTCCTTGAATACCCTTCATGTATTAGAGATTCTAAGATAATTAATGAGGGTAAAAAAGGCATAGAATTTTTTTGAAAAAATAATAATGTAAACATGTAACTGCTCACTTTTTACCCCCTCAAAAAAAAAACTGCCAGATTTAATTTAGTGAAGAACTGAAGGTAACTTTCAAATTTTCAAAACAAAAGAAACCTGTACAATATTACCGCAGTGTCGAGCACGCATCGCGTGCAAACAATACTAGTTTTTACTAAAATCAACTAATATGTTGAATGTCGAGCAATGTTTATGATGAAGCAGTCTCCTCTTCAATAGTTCTTTGCGCCTAGTGAATTAACTGATTCATCGAACGCATCTTATGATTTGCAACCTGCAATGTATTGGTAGCTAATCGTCAAACACGAAGCAAGAGAATGATTAAATCGTAACAAACAAATCTAGAAAAGAACATAGAACAAGGACTAGAACTCTACCACATTATGTAGTACAAGGAAAGTCTTTAAATCAAGAATCACTATATATGGAACTCAAATAACATGGCTCCATCGAGAGACTAATTTAAGCGTCCTTCATAAACCCCAACCTAGTCCTAACTACAAATATTTAACCTTAGTACCTTACAGCGAGGTGAGAAAAATAAACTTAACTTACTGCCGCATATGGTACAATTATATTGGACAATCATCGATTCACCTTAATATTCTCTCCTATCTCAAAACAAATAACTATGAAGTAAGGATAATTGAAATCCTTAGAATTACATTTTGTTTCATTTAGTTTGATTCATTCCATGCTCTCCTCATAATTTATTATGAATAACTTTATCCAGTTTATATGGAAATTCCCACAATGATGCTTCAAGTGTGAACAAAATATCTACCGAAATTTTATGGCTAATGAAGTTTCATTAGTCATTTTTCCCGAGCTCGTTAGTCGTTTTTTTCCGGAGCCGGGAGTTGTGTGCTTCGATTTGTAGAATGCGACAGAATAACTACCGGATATTTGTGTCATATTATTCGAGAAATTTTACTTCATGGTTATTATTAAAACTTCACACACTTATGTTGAAATGTGATTCAACATTCAAGCATGTGGGAGAAGTGGTCAAACAAGTCAGTGTTAGTGGCTACTATTTAGCATTGGTTGTTAATTTCTATTAAGCTTTTGCTTCCTTTAGATCATCCACTCACTTAGGCATGATGTTAGACGTGGGAAGTGGGAGTAGTTGTGTGTTTGTTTTTATTTTCTATTTATATGCATTGTAAGTTGGTTTTCAAGTAATTCAATAGATTGCAGTTTCTAGTTCCTCTTTGTGAGTTTTATCTTTGTCTTGTGCTCTAAATCCAACACTTGATATCAGCGCAGCTGTAATTTCGGGTTCATATCTAGGGAATTGTGAGGAAAGTGAGAGTTTAAACACAAGGGAAACACGGGTAAAAGTGAGGTTTGATCATGATGGAATCCAATGGATCAAACAATAATAGCTCATCAATGTTGCCTATCTTTAAAGGCATCAATTATCAATTCTGGAGTTTGATAATGAAAACTCAATTTAAATCCCAAGAGTTGTGGGGATTAGTTGAATATGGCTTTGAAGATGATGATACTAAATAACCAGATCAGGCACTTCGAGAGAAAAGAAAGAAAGATTCCAAGGTCTTGTCTATGATATATCAAGCCTTGGATGATGAGATCTTTCCTAGGATAGCATCTGCATCCACATCTCATGAAGCATTGAGTACTCTAAAGCAAGAGTACTTAGGAGATAAAAAAGGTGATTACAGTTAGGCTGCAATCACTAAGAAGGGAGTTTGAGACTTTCCTCATGAAGGAGAAAGTAAGAATCTGTGCAAGAGCATCTTTCTCGAGTAATTGGAGTGAATCCGATGAGAGAATATGGAGAAGAGATGAGCAATGAGCACATTGTTGGCAAGATTATGAGAAGTCTTGCCAAGCAATTTGATCATGTTGTAGCTCCAATTGAGGAGTCTTAAAGGATATGGAAACATATACCTTTGAAGAGCTGATGGGATCATTGCAAGCCCGTGAAGAGAGATTGAATAGATCAGTTGAAAAGAAGGAAGAAAATTCCTTGTTTGTAAAGGATGAATCTCTTCATAGAGATAAATCAAGGCAATTCAATGGAAGAGGAAGGTCTAGTGGTAGAGGCAGAGGGAGATGGCAAGGAAACGAAGGAAGAGAGCAGAACTCTTACAAAAGCACCATCAAATGTTATTATTGTAAGAAGCCAGGCCACAAAGAGATTAATTGCTGGAAGAAAAATGAAAAGGGAGAACATAAGGTGGAGCAAAAATCAAACTTTGTAGAACAAGAAGAAAATTGTTCATAGCTGTCAAACCTACTGAAACCAAGGAAGAAACATCCTGGTACATTGACAGTGGATGTTCAAATCACATGTTAGGAACAAAAGCTATGTTCAGATAGTTAGATGATGAAAAGAAGAGCAAAGTCACACTTGGTGATGGAAAACAACTTAATGTTGAAGGAAAGGGGACAATAGCTCTCAAAACTGAACAAAGGAACATCAAATTGCTGCATGATGTTCAATATGTTCCCAACTTGGCTCACAATCTGCTAAGTGCGGGATAATTGGTGAACTGTGGATATTCAGTGCTCTTTGAAAATGAGTATTGTCTCATTAAAGACAAGAAATCTCAAGAATCTATTGTTAAGGTGCCCATGGGAAAGAATAGGATGTTTACACTAAATCTGTAACAGCCCTCCCTAAATAGCAGCTTAATTAGGACTAACTATAATTAATTAAGGAGCTAAGCTGTTAATTAGAGATGTTGTTAGTGCAGATTTCCAAACCACCATGCCCTTAGGAGGTTAGGAAATTTGAAAGTATCTAAGCATAGTTATGAAAACAAACTAAATTATTTAATTATTACATTATAGTCTAAGTATTTAGATATCTAAGTTCAAAATATAAGTTACAAAACATAGTTGATATTATACAACAAGCACAATGCATCGACAGTTCACATAACACGAACATTTCCAGACTAATTAAGTTAATCTTTAACCTTCAGATTACTCCTGCAAAACAATTGAATCGCCCCCATCGGGACAAGTTCAAGAGAATAAAAAACGATCGGCTTACGCCTGGTACACAAGTCCCACCGGGCCCAAAGTAATAAGGTGGCCGAAAATAGATTTTCTTTAAATGTAACAACATAATCGATGTTTCAAATACTTTCTTTTTCTTTAATCACAAAGTTACTTTCACCCTTTGAATAATGAAAATACATAACAATAACATCATGAGTTTATCGAGTAATCTTCAATAAAACTTTCCATGATTAACGATTATACCCTTCTTAACAACCACAAAAACATTTTCCATACATATCTCGAAATATTTTTAACTCTGGAAAGGAACACGAATGGAGGGCATAGCCATATCTCCAGACTTTTGAGGGACGTCTCCCCACCTTTCTTATTTCCTGCTTGCAAGACTTCTAGGTCATGACCCTACATAACGGAGCAATACCCGCTTTAAATACTTAAAGAGCAAACCCGATCTACGAGTGTTGTTCATCACTGCTTACGCAACTACTTCCCTTCTAAAACTAAACTTTTAATACTTATAAGAAACTTATACTCCCTCCGTTTTTTTAGATGTAACACATTGAACTTTTTACATTTATCGAGGCACAACTTTGACCGATAATATCTCTAATTGTATAAAAGTAAAAATCATAAAAAATATATATTTGGAAAGTATATACCGTGACGAATCAAGCAAGATCCCACATGACTACATTTTTTCTTATGTATAAATAACAATTAATGGTCAAAGTGTATTGGATGAATAGTGCCCAAAGTCAATATGTTACATCAAAAAAAAAACGGAGGGAATACTAAAATATACAAGAACCTTAGTCTCAAATACTTAATGGTATCAACTTTTAAAATCAACTTAACTTATCAAAACAAGTTTCGTAAAACAAGCTTGCTATGTCAAGTTCCATTGTTTTTGGAAAAGTGACTTAACAATCAGGTTTCGCAAGGATGTTGAGATTAGTTGAGGTGATTAAAGGTAGTGTTTATCATGACATGGCAACATGTAAAGGTTTTGTAGAAAATCTCTTAATATATGGAAAGATTATCTCACACAAGTAAACATATGTCATTTTATGGTTTTCGGTTTTGTGTTAAAGAACATCGGTTTTTTTGCAAAAATTACTTGTAACTCTTGTGTTTAACTAAAGTTTTGGTTTACAACTTAATATATGAATAGGGCAATAGGTGTTCATCACTCAAAAGCATTTTAGGAACCAAAGGAACAAGGGTTTATTAGCTCGGAAAGCAATTAAGCGAAAAATCGAGTTTTAAGTGTGGTTTACTTCTCAAATGAGGTTGTACTTGGCATATGAGGGGAAATACGAAACAAAGGTTTATCAACAATCAAGATATGAACTTTCCAGAAGTATACCATGAAAGACCAGTAACATTTAAGGCATTTAATCAAGGTACAATCAAAGTAGTATCAAGGTTCGATCGGTTTTAGAGGAACTTGACATGCAACGATTTATATCTCAGAAATCATTACCAAAAATTCACTTGCAACACTTTGAATTCAACTACTTATAACTCATTAACAAATCAGTAGGTTACGTTCCCAACAAAATACACATTCGAAGATCACATATTTTCCATAAAACAAGTGATACACAAGCAAACTAAGAAAGTAAGGATTCGAAGGGTGGTCCTTGTGTACCTTCATTCGATATTTGGGAATCAAATCTCCTTTAACCACTCTTATCACTTCTCCAGCAACTCCTTAGGACCTTAGAGAAAACATTCATAACCTAAAATTCAGCAATTAACCCAAAGAAATCAAGTTTCAATCTAGCAAACCTCATAAGTGCTGGAATTCAGCCATAACTCAACTTCCTTGGTTTTTATTGATGCTATTGAAGTGAAACCTCAAAAGTAACGCTTACCCAGTATGGAGAACAACTTGATAAGCCTAGGAAAGTAATTGCATGCAAGATTCAGAGCTAGAGTCCAAGAGAAACAAGCTACCAAAGCAGCCCCAGCACACGCCAGAATGGCGTGAAGGAGAGGAGATGATGATGTGTTTTTGTGGAATGAATCTGATGAAAATGAATGAGGGCCTTAGTCACATATATATGGAGAATGGGTAATGGCAAAATCGTGATTTTCGATTTAGCATTAGGGGCAGAATCGTCATTTCCCTTGCTTATGAACAAACCAGAATTTTCATGGCTTTTAACTTGGATTCTCTCCTCAATTACTTCCTAATCCTTAATTATCAAGCTATATTGTATACCTTAATGGAAGTATCTTGACCTAATTAGTACTTAATCTCACTTCCCCGAATAACAAAAACGATATCAATAACTATTACAAATCCCATAATTCCGAAACAATACTCAATGCTCCTAACGTAACTCATGAATAACTCAATTATCACATAGCTCATGTTATTAATTAGCTAATAACACATAATATCCACATTGGCAACAAAATTCACATAGCGGTCACCTTAGTTCGTAAATTTCAAAACGTAATAATTACAACTTAAATAATAATCATTAGCCTAATAATCTTGGATTATCGATTTTAACCCTAGCTTAAGAAGTCAGGCTATATTACAAAATCTGCAAGAAGGTGTAAGCGGAACCTTGGTAGCAAATGGTGATGAAAATGCTAAAATTTGGCATTTGAGGTATGGCCATCTAAACATAAAAAGTTTGAAGTTGCAGGCTGAAAAAGAAATGGTAATCGGATTACCACAAATGGGTGAACTTGAGTTGTGTGAAGGGTGCATTTATGGCAAGCAGTCCAGAGGGTTATTCCCAAGTGGAGATTCATGGAGAGCAAGTGAATACTTAAGACTGTTACATGCTGATCTTTGTGGGCCAATTCAAACTCAGTCATTAGGAGGAAGTAAGTATTTTTTTTCTTGCTCACTGATAATTATAGTAGAATGAGCTGGGTATTCTTTCAGCAAAACAAGCCAGAAGCTTTTGAAAACTTCAATAAATTCAAGATCATGATGGAGAAGTAGCATGGAAAGCATGCCAAAGTCTTGAGAACAGATAGAGGAGGGGAGTTCACCTCACAAGAATTCACTGAATTCTGTGAAGCAGAAGGAATCAGAAAAAGAACTAATTGCACCATACACTCCAGAGCAAAATGGAGTAGCATAGAGGAAGAACAGAACTGTAGTAGAAATGGCAAGAAGCATGTTGAAGGCAAAAGGCTTGCCAAATGAACTTTGGAGTGAAGCAGTAGCAGCCGCATTATACATCCTCAACATTTCTCCAACAAGAGCAGTCATGGGAAAAACACCATATGAAGTTTGGAGAGGAAAGAGACCACATGTAAGTCATTTAAAAACATTTGGATGTATTGCATACACTTTAGTCAATTTAGATCTAAACTAGATAAAAAATCTGTAAAATGCATTTTTATTGGATATTCTGCTCAATCCAAAGCATATAGGTTGTATAACCCTATTAGTGGTAAAGTGATCATTAGTAGGAATGTCATTTTTAATGAAGATGGAGTGTAGAACTGGAAGCATGAAGAAATAAATGGTGAAAGTCAACCTGTTGTTATCTTTGATACATCAACAGCTGACCCAAATCCAGTTGCAGAAGAAGAAGTGCTATCTCCTCCAAACTCTCCTATAGCACCAAACAACCTGTAAGCAATGCTGAGAACTCTGCTAGTTCTATCATCCAATTCATCAAATGAATCTCCTCCAAGAAAAATAAGAACTTTAGCAGAGATTTGTGAAAGATGTGATTTTGCCCTTGTAGTCACTGAACCCGCAACATTTGAAGAAACGAAGCAAAAGGAGAATGGAAGGCATCAACGAAGGAAGAAATGATGGCTATTGAGAAGAATCACACCTAGCATTTGGTGAATCTTCCAAAAGAGAATAATTTAATTGGGCTGAAGTGGGTTTTCAGAACTAAATATCACATAGATGGGAGTTTTCAAAAGCACAAGGCTCGACTTGTTGCCAAAGGATATGCACAGCAAATAGGAGAAGATTTTGAAGAAACCTTCTCACCTGTTGCAAGATTTGAGCTAGACTGTAAGAGTTGTACTTGCATTAGCTGCACAATTAAAACTGCAAGTGTTTCAATTGGATGTCAAGTCTGCCTTTCTAAATGGAGACTTGAAAGAAGAAGTTTTTGTTGAGCAACCTAAAGGCTTCATCAAAGAAGGAGAAGAAGAGAAATTATACAAACCTGTGTAAGACAAGACTCTATGGATCAAACCGGCACCTAGAGCTTGGTACAAAGCAAGATGGATGCCTTCTTCATCAACAATCACTTTGAAGGGATTGAAATGAACCTACACTCTACATCAAGAATCAAGCACAATATTTCATTGTGGTATGTCTTTATGTTGATGATATTATCTATTTCAGCTCTACACAATAATTGTTGAATGAATTTAAGCATTTATTGATGAATGAGTTTGAAATGACTGATCTGGGGACACTACATTACTTTTTCTTGGGTTGGAAGTGAATAAAGGAAAAGAAGGTGTGCTTGTGTGTCAAAGGAAGTATGCAAGAGATATGCTCAAGAAGTTCAATATTGAAGAAACTGCAGTAACACCTATGAATACAAATGAGAAGCTTCAAAGAGAAGATGGAACAAGCAAGGCTGATGAGAAGCTGTTTAGAGGCATGCTGGAGGACTACTGTATCTTACACACACTAGGCCTGATATAGCTTACAGTATGAGTGTAGTGTTAAGATATATGCATAGTCCAACAAAACAACACCTTGGAGCTGCAAGAAGAATACTTAAATATGTAGCTGGAAGTGTGAACTATGTAATCTGGTATGAAAGTGTGGAAAATTTTAGCCTGTTAGGCTATACTGACAGTGACTGGGCAGGTTGCTTGGATGACAAAAAAAGCAACTCTAGCTCAGTATTTAGTTTTGGATCAGAAGCAGTCACATGGAGCTCAAACAAGCAAGACACAATAGCTCTATCCTCATCTGAGGCAAAGTATGTGGCAGCAGGGAGCAGCTGGAAGACAAGCAATGTGGCTGAGAAAATTACTTAAAGATCTGTGCAGTGAACAAGAAGGTGCAACTAGGCTGTGGTCTGATAACAAGTCAACAATTGCCATGACAAAGAATCATGCCTTTCATGCCAGAACCAAACACATAGAAATTCAACATCACACTACAACAGAATTCACGATTTGCGTCTGATTATTTGCGTCGCACGAGAGAGCAATTGACGCAAATGATATATGTGCGTCGGATCCTACAAAAAATCCGACGCAAATAGTCTAGCATAATTATAAATAAGTCATCTGCGTCGGACCATAGCCCCATCCGACGCAGATGGCGTTTGGTATACAGCCCAAGTTCCCAGCCTTTAATTAGTCATCTGCGTCGGACCATAGGCTCATCCGACGCAGATGACTTGTATCCCGCCTAGAATTTTATTAATTAGTTATCTGCGTCGGACCATAGGTCCATCCGACGCAGATGACGTTTTGTATACAGCCCACAAGTTCCCACTTTAAGTACTTAGTCATCTGCGTCGGACCATGGGCCCATCCGACGCAGATGACTTGTATCCCGCCCAGAATTAGTCATCTGCGTCGGACCATAGGCCCATCCGACGCAGATGACTCTTATTTATAGTTTTTGTTTTCGTATCCCGCCCATCAGTTGCCAATATTCACAAACACTCGCACTTCTCTCTCTCTCATGCGAATTCCCGCAAACACTCGCCGGCACTCCTCCTCCTCTTTCTCTCACTCTCTCTCTCTCTCTTGCACTCCTCTTTCTCTCACTCAATCACTCTCACTCACCCGTCGCCGCGCTCCCCTGTCGCACCGCGCTCCCCCGTCGCGCCGCGCTCCCCCGCTGCTCGTCGTCGCCGTCGCGCCCGAGTTGCTTTCCGTCTCCCCGTCTCCGGCAATGTAAGTCTTTTTTTTTTATTTTTTTCAATTTTCTCGTCTCAATTTATTTCTTTTTTTTTTTTTTACCAATTTTCTCTCTTTTTTTTGGAATTTTTTCCTTATTTTTGCTAGATCTTAATCAAGGAGTTTGTGATTGTATTGGTAGAGTGATTGTAGTTTGTAGTTTAAGATTGGATTTTAATATTGAATTTAGGATATTTGTAGTTTAATTTGTAGTTTGTAGTTTAAGATTTTAAGATTATATCTAGGATGTTTGTAGTTTGTAGTGCTCATGAATTTATATAGTTTGTAGTGCTCTAAAATACTTCCTTTCTACTATATAATTATATTCACAAGTCATTCTTGTTTTTTACCATTGATCTTAATAATTCTACTTTAATCTTAATGTTGTTTCTTAATTTCTAATTTGTTAATGTCTTAATATTAGATAGTTGATGTTTATGAGTTATGACTTAATCACTATTTAATTTGTGGGTTGGTTAATGCCCTAATGCGGTTGCCACATTCCATCTTCTACTTGTTTGGCCGGGTGCTCCAAGCTCACCTCGTTGTGCTTGTCTTCGCCGCTCCTTGAGAGCAAGAGGTATATATATTATAGCTTTTGCTTTATGTTTATTTGTTTTATTTGTCCCTATAATGTTGAATTATGTGATTGAGAAAGTATATGTGAATTGTTTGGTTATGTGATTGGGAAAGCATATGTTGAATTATGACCAAACTTATATGGACATCCCTTAATGCGGTGGGGAGGGAAATCTAAGGAATGGATTGGTTTTTGCTGTTTAATTGCAATGTGTGCATCATTGGCCTAGATACCCGTTCGAGGCTTACTCATTAGGAGTAAGTCTTGAATAGTCCCCGGTTTGGGGATCGTCTTTGGGTTTCTTATCTCACTTAGGATGTGAATGAATGTTTGGTTTTCAATTCTAAGAAAGATCTAGCTCATTTCCCTAAGCGTTCTCTGGGTACATATGTTGATAGTTTACCTACTATCTTCATCGTGTACTTGGAGAACTGTAGGGAAGTGCTGCCGGATTTTTCTTAGAATTGAAAACCAAATGTTCATTCACTAGTGAGATGAGAAACTCAAGGATGTGTTAGGTTGGAGTGATAAGGACCCAAATGTTCATGACTGCATTTGATAAGACACTTTGAATGATGTGATCGATTGTGTTCTTGTTTGGTGTCTCTATAGTGTATAAATATGGATCGAAACTGGATGCATGGTAATCGGATTTCGGCGACATTTCTACAAGGGGTTGATGAATTTATGAGAGTTGCGTTAGAACATCAATCGCAGAATGGGTCAAAGTTAGTCTTGTGTCCTTGTTGTGATTGCAATAACTCTAGGGGGTATCGTGATGTGAATCAAATTAAGGATCATTTGATTCGTCGTGGGTTTAAGAGTAACTATACGAGGTGGACATGGCATGGAGAGTTTTATGATCAGGGTATGAGCTCCACTAGCTTGTGTGATGATTTGCATGTTGATCACATTGATGATGAGGTTGAGGTTGATATTGAAAAAGGAGAGGATGATAATGAGAATGATAGGGTAGTTGATGAGAATGATAGGGTAGATGAGATGTTGCACAATTTGGAGGATGAAGGAACTGATCGTCCGCATATGTATAATAGTATTCTAAGTGCAGCGGACAAACCTATGTATCCGGGGTGTAAGAATTTCACTAAACTTTCTGGCATCCTCACATTGTTCAATATGAAATCGAAGTATAGTTGGATAGATAAAAGTCTCAGTGAGTTGTTCACTTTTTTACAAAAATTGCTACCTGAAGGGAATGAAATTCCTAACTCTACCTATGAGGCAAAGAAATTGTTGTGTCCATTAGGTATGGAATATGAGAAGATACATGCATGTCCAAATGATTGTGTGCTGTATCGAAATGAGTACAAGGATTTGGGTGAGTGTCCAAGGTGTGGAGAATCTCGGTAGAAGATAAAACAGGATGATGAGGGAGTGAGAAAGAAAGAAACTCCGGCGAAGGTTCTTTGGTATCTTCCAATCATTCCAAGATTTAGGCGTTTATTTTCGGATGAAAATAATGCTAAATTATTAAGGTGGCATGCGGACAAGAGGAAGAAAGATGGGATGCTTAGACATCCGGCCGATTCTCCGCAATGGAGAAATATTGACCGAAAGTTCGCAGGTTTTGGTAAAGAACCTCGAAATCTTAGGCTTGGACTTTGTACAGATGGGATGAACCCTTTTGGCACACTAGGTACTCAACATAGCACTTGGCCGGTTCTACTCGACCATTTATATTCTCGCCCCCGGTTATGCATGAAGCGTAAATTTATTCTCGCTATCGCTTCTTATTGCGGGTCCTAAGCAACCCGGAAAACGACATAGATGTGTATCTTGACCCACTTCTTCAAGATCCGAAATTGTTGTGGGATGAAGGTGTTTCGATGTTCGATGCGTATACGAAAACCGACTTCACATTACGTGCCATGATATTTTGCACGATTATTGATTTCCCGGCTTATGGGAATTTGTCAGGGTATACGGTTAAAGGAGCAAAGGCATGCCCTATTTGTGATGAGGATATGATTGATGAGCGGTTACATCATTGTGGGAAGAATGTATACCGCATTACCGTACATGGCTTCCTTTAGATCATCCATTTCGTAAGAAGAAAAAGTTGTTCAACGGAAAAGTGGAGATGAGAGAAGCCCCCTGTACCCTTGCGTGGAAAAGAGGTTTCTAATCGGGTAAAGGATATTGAAACAGGTGTTTGGCAAGCCCTTTAAAAGTGTCTCAAAGAACTTATACAAGAAAAGATCTAAGTTCTGGGACCTTCCATATTGGGAATGCTTAGAAGTCAGACATTGTCTTAATCTAATGCACATTGAGAAAAATGTTTGTGATGCCATTGTCGGAACATTGTTGAATATGCCCGGGAAGACAAAGGATGGAGTTAAAGCTAGGAAAGACATGGCGTAAATGGGAAGACCAAAACTAGCACCTCAGGGAGAGGGACAACGCTATTATCTCGCCACCGCCTTGCTACACTTTGTCTAAGAAGGAGAAAACGAGTTTTTGTGAGTCTCTCGCATAGGTTAAAGGTCCCCGCTGGATACTCGTCAAATTTTCGAAACCTTGTCTCACCGAAGGACTTGAAACTCGTTGGTTTGAAATCTCATGATTGTCATATCTTGATGCGGCATTTATTACCCGTTGCAATACGAGGAATTTTGCCTTCCCAAGTGAGATACACGATTACAAAGTTGTGTTTCTTCTTCACAACTATATCTAGTAAGGTGATTGATCCTAACACTCTAGATACGTTGCAAGCTGATGTAATAGAGACGATGTGTCGATTTGAAATGTACTTCCCACCATCGTTCTTTGACATCATGCCTCATTTGATAATTCATCTTGTCCGAGAAATTAAACTTTGTGGGCCCGTTTGTATGAGGTATATGTGGCCTTTCGAAAGGCATATGGGTACTCTCAAGGGAAAAGTGATGAATCCAATCGGACTGTAAGCAAGTATTGTCCAAAGAACAGCCATGAGGAAGTATCCGAATATGTAAGTCAAGATTTAGCACGTGCACAAGCAATTGGATTACCAAAATCTAGACATGAAGGAAGGCTTGATGGTTGTGGTACCATTGGGAGAAAAAGATTGTGTCTTGATGGAGAGTTGAAAAGAAAAGCAGAATTTTTGGTGTTAGAAAATCTAAAACAAGTTCATCCTTACTTAGATGAGTACAAGAAGATGCTTAGTGTTCAGTATCCATTGAAGAATGAAGGTGAGTTGATGATTGAGCAGAATCGATCGTTCGTTGATTGGTTTAAAGAACGAGTTATGAACCAACTATCTGACCCAAAAAAATGATGTATCGGATACGTTGAGATGGTTGGCATATGGGTCAAAGATGCAAGTTCTTTCCTATGAAGGGTATGACATCAATGGTTATTCATTTTACACTAAACGGCAAGATGACAAATCTACAATGCAAAACAAGGGGTGTTACGTTGGGGGCTTTGTC
Organism: Beta corolliflora; assembly: GCA_947648045.1. Lineage (NCBI taxonomy): Eukaryota > Viridiplantae > Streptophyta > Magnoliopsida > Caryophyllales > Amaranthaceae > Beta > Beta corolliflora. The sequence continues at coordinate 62,975 of CANSZD010003495.1, forward strand.
ATCGGAGTATAAAAGTAGAAGGGATAGAACCATTGTTGAGACAATGAAGTCTTACTACGGGTTCATTGAAGAGATATTAGAACTTGACTATGTTGACTTCAAGATTCCGCTCTTCCAATGCAAGTGGTTTGATATTCGTCATGGTGTAAAGAAGGATGAACATGACTTTTTTTCATTAGTCAATTTCAACCGGTTAGGGCATCATGAAGATTCTTTGATATTGGCATCACAAGCAAAACAAGTATTCTACATGGTCGACCCGTCGATTCAAAATGGTCGTTGTCATTGAAGGAAAAAGGAGAATACTTGGAATTGATGATGTACACGATGAAGAGGAATACGATAAGCAATTCATTGAAGTCATTGCTTCGTCGTAGTCATTCCAAGTACATTAGGGGAAGATCTCGGACCCGAATTACATTCGCCGAGACCATAATGAGGGATTTTACGTTGTCAAAGAAAAACCGATTAATAGGTAACTAATGTAATATTATTGCAACTACTATTGTTTATAATCTTCAATTATATATTTTATGCTTCGTTAAAATAATTTTGTAGTATTTCATTGATGAATCTAACATGTCTTTATGCTTTATGGTTTCAGGTGTAGTGATGGAAGATCACATAATGCATGATGCATCCGATGATGATCGGCACCCACGTTCTGAGGCCGAGATAACTGATGGAGGTAGTAGGAAGAAAAGAGTGAGCAAGACTAGAGGTCCTACAAAAGGGATACGTTCCAAACTCGGGGTCCAAAGAGTACTTCAGTGGGATGATTGGATGTGTCCGATTGGGGATCATGTTGGTGCGTACAAGACACATTGCGGCGAAATCAGTAGAAGCAAAGTGTCTGTCTTGTACGATAGTTGGGATGATGTTCCACAAGACCTAAAAAATAGTTTATGGGAAGATGCTAAAGTAAGTAAACCTATGTATTTTTAAAATCCATTCTTTTAATTTAATTTGAATCATATTTATTATACTAATCGTGAATTATTGGTTAATTTTATATATTGAAGAAAGAGTTTGTAAATCAAGAGGATGAGAGGAAGAAACGAGATGTGTTGACTACTTGTGATAAGCGGTGGAGAGATTTCAAGTCAAGATTAGTGAGTCGATGGATCACAAAAACGAGGCCGGGGCCTAACAATGATATGCAACCGTACGTGCTCTATCCTTTCATCACGGAAGAGATTTGGGACGAATTTGTGAAAAAGTGTAGCTCTAAGGAGTTTAAGATATATAATATATACGTTACAATCACATAATAAGTTATAATCAATTTTTTTTTTGTGAATATTAACTAATTACTTGTTTTCATATTAGGCTAAAAGTGAAAGAGCAAGAAAGTCTCAGGCTGCCAACATTCATCCTCATTTTTTGGGTCAAAAGTCATATGCGGAGATGATTCCCGTTTGGAAAGACAAAGGGTATATCCCTAAATCCTCTACAGCATCATCTGTTGACTCATCCACATCATTATATATTTCCTCCTTGCCGGATCGAACTTTGCCATGGCTTCTCGCGAGATCGAAAGAAGATAAGGAAGGAAATCTCTTCTTCCCTAATGAAGAAACACAAAAGATAAACGAGTCCATTGTAAGCATTCTTCAAATTTTATGATATTTTCTTGTCTAATTACTCGAATTCTACTAATCATATGAATTTTTTGAATTTGACGCATGCAGGATGATTGGAAAAGGAAAGAAAAGGAAGGAGAGTTTGTTCCGTGCTCGGATGGATGATGCTCTATCACGTGCTCTACAGAGGAAAGACCGTCCTGGGCGTGTGTTAACAGCTGGGCGTAGCATTGGGATTACATCGGTTTGGGGAGATCCTGATCGGAGTAGTACTGCTCGAAAGTGCAGGGGCATGGATGATGAGGAGATGAAGGAGTTTGAGGCTAGAGTGAGCCAAAGAGTTAGAGAACAGACGATGGAGGAGATGAACTCGAAGATAGATGCAATACTTCAAGAAAAGTTAAAGGCTTTTGCAGCGCAATTTGGTCTTCAAGCACCAAATCAAACAAGTCCTCACACTCCAGTTGATCCTAGTAGCTCTCACTCGGGGGGCAATGATCCATTTGCGAACTTGCAGGTATATAGTTATTTTATATCTTCTACGATTATGATATTATGTTTCTAAAACACTTAATTAATGACATTATGTTCTCAATGGATGTTAAGAGTCCGGTTCCATGTCGTTTGGCAATAGCGGATAACTCGGGACCGATCATTGTAGCTGAGGGTACTGTACAACCACAATTGGAGTCATCATCACATCCTACGACCGTGAAAGTGAGTGTTGATGATTTTTATTCGGACTACGCAGAAGCTCTAGTTCCACTACCTACTCCATACATCGTGAAACTCAGTCAAGCCGAGGGTTCATTCATAGAATGGCCGAAAGAGTTGGTATTTTTAGTCTCAGATAATCAGGTAACTTATGTTTAATATTTTGATTTATATACTAAGAAATGTAAATATATATACTAAGAAATTTTGATTTATATATGCTAAGTAATCTTAATTTTGTATACTAACTAATCTTGATTTATATATGAAATAATCTATTTACATATATAATATGAATTAAAAAGAAGTCGAATTGAATTAGGAACATATACCTAAAGAAGGTGCGATGAAGAAGAAGAAGAAGAAGAAAAAAATAGTTGGTAGTGATCCTTGCGCCGATGAGTCTGCACATAGGCACGTAGATCCTTTTATTGACTTGACACTGGATGATATGGATGATAATATCAAGGAGATGCACCAAATATTTTGCGACAAACCCTCAGATGAGCCTTTTCAATTGCAAGTTCAGAAGGGTACCGTCTTCAACTTTGATAGAGATCATATGATCATTCTCTCACGACAAGATGTTTTTCAACTTCTCACGGGAACATGGATTAATGTATCCATTTTGCAAGTATTTATGATGTGAGATTTCTCAAACTCTAAACTAATTAACATTGCTATTTATTTTTATTGTTTCTCCTAACTATAAGTGTTTGGATCTTAGGTACTTGGCAGAGCAGTCTGAGGAGCATGGAGATAATAATATTGGTTTCGTGTGTCCAAGTATGATTTCAGCGACCATGATACGCAATCACTTAGATGCCGTGATCAACTACATGGCAAGTTCAATGAAAGCGAATCAATATATGCGTTACATCCTATGTCCGTATATTGAAAAGTATGTTAGTTAAACTAATCTTTACTTTGTTTTTATATTTATGAACTTGTGGTTATATATATAAAACATCACATTTTGCTTCATGCCTTAGGGATCATTGGATTCTTCTTGTCATTTGTCTATCTAAGAGAACGGTATATATATTTGATTCGATGAAGAAAGATAGATCCTTAGCTATCAAGATACCGTTGAATACGTAAGTTCATAGTTGTTATACATGTTAATAAGTTTACATGCATTTTATGATATTTTAAATAATTTATAAATGTTTATAGTAATTAATTGTTACAAAATCTCTATATTTAGTGCATATACAAAATACACGCGGCTTGAAGGATCAAATAAAGGAACTAAATTGTCTTGGACATATATGCGGGTAAAACTCTTATGGTTTTGTATTTGATACTTTATAATTCTATTTAGGATTATTTTTCCGATTCTAATATATATCTTAAATTTGGTGTAGTGTGCTCAACAATCGGGAGGAGTGGAATGCGGCTATTTCGTGATGAGATACATGTTTCTAATCATCCGCTTATACTATGAATAAGAGAATTTGCATGAGGTATATGTATGTTGTAAATTCATTATTTATACTTATAGAATTTTAAAGTATATTAACTAGTTTAATATATTTCTAGGCTTTTTCGTCAAGTCTTGAGCCATACTCCATATATGAGATCAACGACCTCAAAGAACTTTTTGCGGAATACTTTGTACGGGTCGTTAATGAAGCAGACTAAGTTTGATGGTTAGTGTATGTATTTGTAGGTTAGAATAATATTTTGTTACTTGAACCTTGTTGGTTGACTGATTGCAACATTGGTTGCTTGAACCTTGTTGGTTGATTGATTGCAACATTGGTTGCTTGATTGAGATGTACTGAAACAGGTTTTGGTTATATATATGCAAAAATTTCCCAACGATTTCTTGGGTTGTCCAAATTACAAAGGAGACTCTGCCGAATTTTCTGCTCATTATTATTAACATAACGTTTGCTTAGTTTTGAAAATAAAAAAAATTAGCTGAAAACAAAAACAAAAAAAAGCTGAAAAAAAAACTAAAAAATATAGCATCTGCGTCGCATATGGCACTGCATGCGTCGCATATGGCACTGCATGGGCTGCTGTGGATGCATGGGGGGATGGGCATGTGCGTCGCATGCTTGTTGTGTCCGACGCAAATATTTGATTAATTGCGTCGTGTCTTATCCGACGTAGATGGCTGTCTTCCATCTGCGACGAGACCTGTGTCGTCGGACCAAGGTCCGACGCAAATGGAGGTCCCAGGTCCGACATAAATTGTCATTTCTCTACTAGTGTCACTTTATAAGGAAATTGGTACTTGAAGGAAAGGTTGAATTAAGTTTCTGTGGAATAAATTACCAACATGTTGATTTGTTCACTAAAGCATTATGTCAAGCAAAACATAGATTCTTCATGGAGAAGATTGGAATGAAAGAATTTGAATCAAGGGGAGGTGTTGAAATGTGATTCAACATTCAAGCATGTAGGAGAAGTGGTCAAACAAGTCAGTAAGTGGCTACTATTTAGCATAGGCTGTTAATTTATGTTAAGCTTTTAATTCCTTTAATTTAAATCATCCACTCACTTAGGCATGGTGTTAGACGTGGGAAGTGGGAGTAGTTGTGTGTTTGTTTTTATTTCCTATTTATATGCATTGTAAGCTGGTTTTCAAGTAATTCAATAGATTGCAGTTTCTAGTTCCTCTTTCTGAGTTTTATCTAAGTTTTGTGCTCTAAATCCAACAACTTATACTCAGTGACATTTCTTAAGCATGGCATAAAACAATCAACCAACAGTTGCCAAAACACACGTACACATATCCTCGTATACCACCGTTGGATATTTATGGCCTTGAGAAACCACTACCCTTACAATGGAGATTAAACAGAAAACATAATTAGCAAAGAAAAATCACAAATAAACTAACGTCAAAGTTATACAACTTACCTTAGCCAGTCAAATGTAAATCTGGATTCTTAAACATATATATATATAGAGAAGAATGTTTGCGCATATGTTCCAAACAAAGAATGCATCTATATAACATAGCACAGACAGAAGAGAGCAAGTATATACAAGAACAAATCTAATCTATATCAACAACTGTTATAAAAAAAAAGTTAATTCCTTTATTAATATGATGTACTTTGGAACAATGCTATAATTATAAGATTATCTACACTAACTTCACAAAGCATCGACAGGTGATTCCTTTTAACTTGATTACAGTTACAAGGGTGGTAATGCAGACTGCATCTTGCCATCAGGGATGAGATAAGGGCGGAAGCACTTGAGGCGCCACTGTACGATTGTTCTCTCAGAATGAATATACAACAAATCATGTCAAAATTTCTCCACCCAAAAGAGAATTTGATGTTCAAGCTAGAAACACTGCAGCCAGATGGGCATCATGAACAATGCCAACCGTGATATTTATCCAACAGCACAAGTCATGGATTTAAGAAACTTGTTAGTTTTAGGAACCGAGATACAAAAGGCTGCTTCCTCTCATTCACCTCGCAAAAGGATCACTTGTTAGTTTTAGGAAACCAAATTCGCCCGGGTCCCTTTTTCTTTCGTTGAGCTTCTAGCACCTTTCTAACCCATTTATGATTTACGTACTTTATATTTTTCTCAACACACTTTTTCATGGCATTACAGCTTATCCATAAGGTGTCCATGTTTTCCACAGAAGTAGGAAATCAAATATTCAGGTAAATCAACATATTTTCTTTTACGAAAGTCTCTTTCAAAATTTCAAAGTCTGTGATGTACACTATATTTCTGGTCAATGTATCCTAGACCTTGTTTGTTCTGGTTATTGACTAGACTTGTTATTCCATTTAGGATTTCATTTCCAGAGTGGGCCTTGCATGCTTCTTTCAACTGCACTTTTAGAGACTCAATGATGATCTTTAAATTCTCGTTTTTGTCGTTTAATGTAATCAAGTCCCTTTGAGCCTTTTCGAAATCATTTTTCAAATCTAAATCTTGAGAAACCTGGAGATCAGCAATTTTAGACTCCTATCTTTCATTTTTCAACGCTGTAGTCAGCTCTTGATTTAGAGTTTTAATTTGATTTTCGAAATCTAAGTTTTTGCCCTTTAGCAAAGTGTATGGCACGGTGTTATTAACAAGCTCTTTTGCAAGCAACTTTTCATACCTTAAGGAGTTTAACTCATCATTTTTCTCTTCAACGACCTTTTCCAGATCTTCATTCCTTTTCATTAGATTCTTAAGGTTCTTCAACAAGTCCTTATATTCCAATTCCAACCCGACCTTTTGCTTGGATAGGTTTTTCAATTCTCTTTTCATGTTTGAAAAATCATCATTCATTTCTTGACAATCATCAATAACATTCCCAAGCAACGTGACAAGTTGGTTTTCAGAGAGAAGATGTATTGAGGGTTTTAGAGAAATGAGATTTACCTCACTATCTTCCTCCTCATCAAGTGAGGTCGAATTTTTAGCCATAAGACATAAGTGAGAGTCGTCCAGGCACTGTGTCTTCCTCTGAGTTATCTGTATAGCATTCAGACATAATTTTGCTTCTTGGGACTGTGCCTCTGAATGTTCTTCTTCAGAATCCGAATCTCCCCAAACAGCAGCAATCATTACTTTCTTGAACTCCTTCTTTGGTTGTTCCTTTTTTCATAAGGCTTCTCATCATCCCATAGGGGACATTCCTTTATCATGTGATTGTACTCACCACACTTGAAACAACCGGAATTAGTAGCACTTTTCTTAAAGTTAGAGGTAGTGCTCTTACCTTTGAAATTTCCATATTTTCTAGGATTGTTGTTATTATTCTTTTTGAGGAATTTTTCAAATCTCCTAGTAAGAAGATCAATATCATCATTACTATCACTATCTTCACTTTCCAATTCAGTTCTTAAGGCTATACCCTTATTTTTGGTTCATTTGTCTTAGTATCTAAAACAAGCACTAGTAGAATAATTGCTTATTGCTGCGGTCTTTAAGTGGCCTATTGCGGTGGTTTTGGCTGCGCAACAATTAAGGGCGCAACAATAGGTAATTTCCTATTGCTGCGGTTTTTGACCGCAGGAATAGGCCAACCTATTGCTACGGTTCCTAGCCAAAACCGCAACAATAGGTTTATTTTTTATTAAAAAAATACAACATATTGCTGCGGTTTTCGGCAAGAACCGCATTAATAGGTTAAGTGAATTTTTTCTTTTTTTTTTGGAAATTTAAATATTTTGTCATTCTCTCATGCAAGGACACTATTGCAGCACTAAAGTGCAATTACAACACAAAAGTAACTAAAACAAACCACCATATATTCAATAAAAATAATATTTTTCAAACCCTAATTACAAAATTATATAAAAAAAACGAAAACAGAGGTAATAAGGAAAAATAAAAAAAATAAAAAATAAAAAATAGAGATATACAGAGATCTAAAAACGAAACAGATGTACAAAGAACTAATAAGGAAAATTAAAAATTAAAGGAAAAAGGGAAAATAACATTAGATCTTGAAACCAGGGGTGCGAAATCATCTGGAATCAAACTTCGTTCCATCCAACAATGTTCCAGTATAATAAACTGTAATTATCCAAAATTCAATAAAAAAAAAGGAGCAACCATTTGAATGAAGAAAATCGAGATTTTCACTTATTTTTTATGAAATTCGAAATGAAATAATTTGAAACCTTCAACTTCGTCGCCATTGTCAGGAGTATCCCAGCCTTCACCTTGTTTGAGAAGCTTCTTCTTCAAACCTTCTTTAGCGATCTCTTTTTCGTCGCCGACTTTCATAGGAGCTTCTTCGGCGAAGTCCATATCTTCGTCGTTCATCATATCTTCAGCCGTCGGCATGTCGAAGTCGCCTTCCATTTTCTTCTAGAATCTAGAGAGAGAGTGTGTGTGAAGAAAAGTTCAATCTTTTCTTAGTTTTGTTTTTGAGTGTGCAACAAGCTTTTGGGAAATCAGTATCTTTTATTTCTATCTTTCGGCTCTTCCCTTAAAACCTAGGAAACTATACAATATATACTACAAGCTGTCCTATAGAAAGGGAACAACACACTACATCTACAGTAACTTAGTTGCATAAAAAACAAGACAGAACAAACAGACAAAATACAGCTAAGCCAGGCTGTATTTTGTTCACACATGAAAAAAAACTAAAATAAAAGTACATTAGGAGAAAACTAATTCACTAAACTGCACACTAAACTACACTAATTACATTAGTATAGCTAGAAGTCTCTACAGTGTGAGATGAAAGTAGGAGAATATAGAGAGAGAAAGGGAGGGGTTTTGAAGAAGAGAAGGTGGTAGATAGGTGAGAGAGAAGAAGAGAAAGGGTTAGAAGAAGATTGGAGATGAGAGGGTTTGAAGAAGATGAGAGCTTAGAGAGGTGTGAAGAAGAAGATGAGAGTGTGCGAAGGTGAAGATGAAGCTGAGATGAAGAGGCGTGAGATCTTGAGAGTGAGAGGAGAGAGGGATACTTATCAGCTGTAATTCTAAACTGCACCTAGAGTTATATACTAAGAGTGAAAGAGTGAGTTAACCCTAGCAGCTCTAATACTTATCAATGACCTATTGCTGCGATTTTTTCTAAAAACCGCAGCAATAGATTAATAAAAAATAATATTTAATATATTGCTGCGGTTTTTTGCAAAACCGCAGTAATATGTTATTTTGAACATTTTTTTTTATCAGGCGGTTTATTGTTGCGTATAAGTAAAAACAAGGCAGCAATACCACCGCAAAGAATAAACAATTATTCTACTAGTGAAGTTCATGAGTCATTAATGATCCAATTAGTTAAGCTAGTGAGAGTTTTGTCAAATCTTTGGCTTCTTGGATAACAGCTTATTTTAGGAAGCCAACGATTTGTTAAACTTCTTAAGACCTTTCTTACTAAATCTTCAGAAGTATAGGTTTTGCCTAGAGAACACAATTCATTAGTGATTAGTGTAAAACGGGTGAACATCTTTTTAATTGATTCTTTCTTATTCATAGTAAATAGTTCATATTGTTGTACAAGCAAATCAATTCGAGATTGTTTTACCTTATTCGTACCTTCGTGGGCCAATTCTAAGGTGTTCCATATCTCCATTGCCGTAGAGCAAGCAGAGATCTTTGAGTATTCATCAGGTCCAATTCCATATTGGAGAATACTCATGGCTTTGAAGTTCTTCTCTGCCTTTGCATAGTCGATTGAATCGTAATCGTCTTCATCTTTGTCAACCAACTTTCCTTGAGCATTTTTTGTTTGGATGAGGATTGGTCCTTTTCTTATGACGTTCCAGCATTCATAATCTGACCCTTGGATGTAGATTCTCATCCTAGCCTTCCTCCATCCGTAATCTTTTCGGTTGAAAATCGGACACTTCGAGTATCTTTCTCGAGAGTCATCTTGCATGCATGTTCATGACTTCTATTCTCTAGGGATGAACCTTTCGAGAATAGCTTGCTCTGATACCACTTGTTGGAGTACAAGGTGACACTCAAGAAGGGGGGTTGAATTCAGTGACAAAATTTAATCGATTTTCGCAAAAATAAAACTATAGCAGTGTGCCTCACATTGTGTTAAATACTTGCAAACTCGTTTTTAATGTTTTTGCTCAAATGAATTCGTATCAAAACTAAAAGTAAGGAAATCAAGTAACAAGATACAGGAATTTAACGTGGTTCAATCTCACCTATGAGATCTACATCCACACTACAAATATCACTCTTTTGATACAATATGATTCCTCCACTGCTGACTCTAATAGTGCTCCTCAACACCTAACTCTAAGTGTTGTTACTCTCTATAATAATAAAATTACAGAAAGATTAAGTCCTCACAAGTGTGCTTCTTATATAAGCAAATTGAGGAACGTTACAACCATGATTAAGTACATACTTTCAACTCGCTGGAACTGTGTATTATAAGGATACGTTTTCAGCTCTCAAAAACTTATCAATCTAAATCTGAAAACGTGTATCTTTCAACTGATTATTATCCCTTATATAGATTATATTTCTGAGCAAGAATTATTCTCAATGATATGACAATCTTCTAGAATAATTTTTGTTCCTAAAATTAAGGGATTAAAATCTTTTTATTCTAAAAAACCGAAAATTATCTTTTATTTAAAAAAAAACTGACTTTTTGCTCTTTTCAAAAAAAAAATTCATCCTTATCTTTTACCAACCAAAAATCAGATTTTAAAAAACAAATTTTCCCGAAAATCTTTATATTAAAATCGTTTACTAAAAATCAGTTTTTACAAAACAGATTTTTCCTAAAATCTTTATATAAAATTTTTTTATCAGTTTTTATAAAATAAGTTTAATTTCGAGAATATTTATATTAAAATCTTTTATTTTCAAAACTAATTTTCGAAATTCTTTTTATAAAAAACTCCCCTTTTTATTCTTTAAATATAAAAACATGAAGTTAACATACTTACCTATTTTCCTAACTCTAAGAAAATAGTTAATCATCCTAATTTCATATTTCTAGCTTAGTACAAAATTCCAATAAGTTGATTACATTGCATAAACATACATGACTAAGAACCTAACTAGACCTAAGCTTCCATTTCATCAAGTTCTTGAGCTTTCATGAACATCCAAGCTTGATAACTTTTTTAGATCACTGTTACATACATCACATGTTATAGCACAAAGTGTTTAAACTTAGAGTCACAAGTCACAACAAAACACACCTTTTGAGAGTTAGAATTTATAAATGGAAGTCTTCATTTCGAAAGACTCATATTACTCCCAACTTGTAGTCCCAAATATTGCCGTAGAAAAATTTTTCTTAATGCATTTTTAATATCATATAAGAGCATTCTATAATTTACATAATGGATTAACTAAAAAAAAAACACTACCTGAAAGTTTGCAGTTACCCCCTAGGTAGCACCGATACGGATACGGGGACGGATACGGGTACGGGGACGGGGACGGAAAACGGCAAAATCAAAATTTCCGAAAACGGGTACGGCTTGGATTCGGCAAAAAATAAAAACAAAAATAAATAAGTAAATAAATATAATGCATTTAATAAATAATACTGTCTTAAAATTTTTTCTACATATAATCTCCATATAATTTTTGCACAAAAAACATTAATATAAGGTAATAAGCTGCACCTTCTTAGAATATTAAAATATATAGGGGGTCAAAAAGTGAGAAGTTATTCTCCATATAAAGTTAGCTACATAACTTATTAAAAAAGAAAAAGTTAGCTGGATACCCGTAAGTTATAGCCCCTTCCCTAGATAAGTCAGACCATGAGAGAGAATAGAAGATTGCAGCACTACAAGTACAATTTTATTAGAAAAATAAATAAATACGTTGTACAATGCATCGTAATGACTCATGTTCTACAGTCTACAACCCCCTCAGTTTTACCGTAAAATTTTTACGTGCCTAGTTCTACTTTTCACCTTCTCCTTCAACTAAAAAAAGTAAACCAGACAAGAAACTGAGGAAAGAAAAATTCGAGCATGACTGGACTGACTGCCGAGCACTTGAACTGACTGCCGGCGACGACCGGCGAGACGATCGGCGAGAAGGAGGAGCAGCGAAGGACTTCGAAGGAGTTTTCAGTTCAGGTGAGAGAGAATTTGAAATTCTCCAAAAACCCTTGGATCTGATTTTAACACATTAAAATTTCATAAATTGACTGGGTACGTTTCTCAACCTCCAAAAACGTACCCAGCCCTTACCCATTTGCATACCACCCGTACCCAATTCTTGGCGCCGTACCCACCTTCTCAGATTCGTTTTGGGTACGAATCCCAGGCGAATCCGTCCCGTACCCGTACCGTACCCGTACCCGGTACGGGAAACGGTGCTTGGGAGGCGAACCCGTGCTGGGAACAACCAAACAAAATAAACAAACAACCATAATAAATGACACCAAATAAAGATTATGGACTAGAATCCAAATCGCTGGGAACTTGTATATCAATCACAACCTCTTTGCACTCCACTGCCGGTATACGTCGAAGGGGGCCCTCTACTGCCGGTGTACGTTTGCATTCGCATGCAAGTGTTAAACAACATAACAGGACAGTAACGAATAAGAAGGCTGAAGCTGTGATTATTAACATATAAAATTTAACAGAGTGTTTCCTGGTCCTGAAGGATAAGGCTGCACCTACACCTGTGCCAATAAACCCCAAAAAATAGATTAAGAGAAACACCTTTAAGAAGCACTTTGTCATCTTCGGGAACTATAACAGGAAAATCAAGATGATTGAATATGGTTGGTCGGTTTGTTTCGGTATGTTACAACGTATATGATGCTTTTTAGCTAGGTTAATGTTTGTTATGATCATGAAATCTGGTCATGTTATGGAGTAATTTATAGGAGATGTTAATATATTATCGTAGATCATTTCTGTTAGGATAGATTTAGGATCTACATATATCGATCTAAAAGCGTTTACCTAGATATATATATCTATAAGTGTTTGTTTAGAGATAATATTTATTAATATTATATTTAGTTTAGGATATGTTTTCCTAGTTCTACCAAGATGTTCACATTAATATTTGATGTTTTTTATTTGATGTGTTAGGAATATTACGGATAATAAAGATATGATGATATATCTTTATGATATATTATTATCTTATGGAAATCTTATCTTAGGAATATTTCCAATAAGTGTTTGATTAGCATTAGGAATAAGAAGTCTTTTAAAGATAGTTCCCTAATAGGAGTCTATTTGTACTCCTATATATATTTCACTCATAGTTCATTATTGAACACACATCAATATAATTTAAACTCTTATTATTTTCTCCCTCTCCTAAACTTAACAATATCTCTAATACAATTATGATTAGGATTCTTATATGAGTATGGCTTTGGTTTCTTAAATTACTAATATGATTATGATTCGAATTTCGATGCCATGTAATTGATCTGATAATTGATAATTAATATGCGCTTTAACCTTTAACTACGCACTTGCTCTACCATAATCCTGCCTTTGGCTAAAATTACACTAGAATTATATGCACGCTATGCGTGCGTTAATTTCAAAACTTGTTATTCTATTATATACTCCATCCGTACTATAGTTGTGATTACACTAAAATATGAAGATTAATAGTTAGATGAATTTAGATATATTAATTCGCTAATTTAAAAAACAAAGGTTGTGAGTGAATTTTAATATTATTTTTTTGTGAATGAATTTTGCACAAAAAGATTAGACATAATGAGTTGGTTTGACTGAATTAAAGAGTATCAAAGGTAGTGAGTGTATACCATCTTCTCTTATAAAAAAAGGTCAAGATATTTTGTCCATTTACATATACCATTTTTACCTTATTTAGAATGGCAAGTTGAAATGAGAAAGGGTTTTTTGGTTTCTTTTGTAATTTTTTTTATTCCATTAAATCATTAAGGGTGATTTAGTATTTTCAAAGGGGGACACCATCTTCCTCCCCCATTCCCTTATATAATAGAGATATAGTATACAAACTAATGTTAGATTATTGTCCAAGTTATTTTGCTGAAATATATTATTTGTTATTTTGTCAAAAACCAACTTATAAAACATGATATTTGTGAGAAACCACCTTATATAATTTTTAAATATAAAACTTGAAATTTGTGAGAAAACCACCAACTTATAGAACTCTACCACATTATGTAGTACAAGTAAAGTCTTTAAATCAAAAATCACTATATCTCTATTATATAAGCCAAGAGGGGAGCTACGGTGTCCCCTCTTTATATACCCCTAATTTGAAACATAAAAAAAACTATTCAAAATTTCTAATTCATTTCCTGAAATACAATTATGCAATAAGGAAAGTTGTAAAAAGAGAAAACTAATAACATAAAAAAGATTAAGATTGCCATTAAAAGATTACTTATGATGAGGAAAATATCCTAACAAGGAAATTTTCCAACAATTGTAAAACCAAAAATACAAAGTTTTCTTTTACCTAAATATTCAATAACAATTACAAAGAACATAAATTAAAAATTCAAAAAATTACTGAGAAAAAAAAGAGTATAAATCATCTTTGTATTTTTTCGATTTCATAATTGTTGTAGTCAATATGCTATTCAAGAGAAAAAGTTAAACCTGATGAGAAAAAATAAGCATAGACCAACTTCTCTTATCTTCATTTTCAATCCTATGTTTTGTAAACATAAATTATAAGTACGGAGTACATGTTTATTTTTCGCATTAATATTAATGTTTTTTACGATTTTGAATATCAGTATTAATACTAATATGTTGGCGCACGCATCGCGTGCATACGAGGCTAGTATGGAATAATGGAACTCAAACAACATGGCTCCATCTACTGAGAGACTAATTTAAGTGTCCTACATAAACCCCAACCTAGTCCTAACTACAAAAATTTAACATTACAGCGAGGTGAGAAAAATAAACTCAACTTATTGCCGCATATGGTACAATTATATTGGACAATCACCGATTCACCTTGATATTCTCTCCTATCTCAAAACAAATCTATGAAGTAAAGATAATTATAATCCTTATAATTACATTCCAAGCTCTCCTCATAATTTATTATCTCTATTCTATATGTCAACTCCTGACCTTTGGTGTCCACCCTCTTTGCCCAAATTACCCCCAACAACAACAAATAATTACAAAATCTACTAGAATTCAAATTTAAAATACAAAAATAAAATAATAAAAAGAAGAGGGGGAGAACGGATTCATAACAAACTGCAGAGCAGTTAATAAATTAACAAAAAAAAAAACAACACAGTAAAACATGAGACACTCTTCTTCATCTTCTTCCTTTTTCCCACCTTCAATTAAGCGCAACTCCTCAATTCTTCCTCTGCATTTCTTCCTCAATTAACTGCACATTCTCCGTTCTTCTTCTTCATTTCTTCCTCTTCGAAGCCTCTACACAATTGTAAACTGAAAATCAACAACAGGTAATTACAAAGCAGAAATATAATTGATTTCTATACAATTTTATGGTCTAACATTCCTTTTTTTTAGTTATTTCAATTTTCGACACAAAGAAAATTGAAGCACCATAGACAATCAAGAGTACAAGCAAAGCAGTTGCAAGTTCAAACAGGAAAATGAAAAAAAAGGTATTTCTAACTAAACTTCAATGCGAACTGTTTGTATGAACAACAAGGAAAAGACTAAAGCTTTAATTTTTTCTTTTACTATCATAAAAAAAAATTAGAAATCAATTACCCAAAATGAAATTAATGAGATTGAGAAATTAACGCATCAAGTTCATCAAATTGAACCAAAAAAGAGATATTGTTTGAAATCCATAAGTTTTTCCTAAAAAAAAGAAAGAAATACAAAAACAAATGAAAACAGAGTTGTCAATCGTTTAATTGCATAAACATAGTAAAAATGGAGGAAAGTAAAATTACCTGCAAAATCCCAAAAAAAAAAAAGTTTCAGAAAATAAAAAAAGAAAAAAAGAAAAGAGAGAAATTAACCATCATAGAATTCCCAGGCATGGTATTGAAAAGTCGATTTTAGACCCAGATTGGAAAATCAACTACCAAAACTTTATTTTTTTTTCTTTTACTATCTTAAAGAACTTAAAAATTAACGAGATTTAGAGTTTAACGAGATTATAATCTTTTAATTTGAGGAAATTAAACTCATATATATAGGGAGAGTTGGTAAGAAGTGAGAATTTAGGGAAACTTACAGTGGCATAAGGTGGTCGTTATGGACTTATGGTAGGAATGTCGGTGATTGAGGGTGGATATTTGTAGTGGTGGTGTTTAAGGGTGTGGAGTGGTGGTGTTAGGAAAGCGATTCATGATGGGAGGTGATCTTTATGGTGAAGGGAAGAGAGAGAGAGGGGCAGACCGCAGATGAATCAGAGTGAAAAATGGAAAGCTAAGGAAAGAGGAAGTGTTCAAAGCTATAAAAAACTTATCTGGAGATATAAATTAATGTGGACTGTAGTGTAGGATTGTAGTCCGTAGAGCATATAAACTATAAACTTACTAAATTGCACCCAAAAAAAAGGATATCATTATCTTTTTCTCGCTGAAGTAACCAAAATTTTCTTTACAACCATGACTCGTGGAATACCATCAGGCATCAGGCATCAGGCAACACTAACAATATTTAACATGGTCAATGTCCTCAAAACAAAAAAAAATATAACATGGTTAATATTGGATACCTTACCTAGCAACACCTTTAAAGAAAATAGGGTTGTTAAACTGTTTAATTGAAACTGCAATTTTTATCAGTCTAAAGAAATGGTAGGAAACGTCGAACAACTAATTTATTTATTTGGCAAATTCTGCTCCTATTGAACTCTCCATCACTGGCTTTCCTTGAAACCAGAATTTTTATCATACACCCGGGTGTACCATGAGAATAATCACATAATACGTAGAGTTCCAAATGAGCAAAAAATAGTCTTGGGTGTACCATGCACATGATACACTTGGGTGTATGATGAATGCATTCCCTTGAAACTGACAATTTTAAAACGAAATTGACGTGAGATCGTCAAGGATATATTCACCTTACCTTGAAACCGACACTTTTAAAACGAAATTTGCCTAATTATACATAGCAACAAGGGTGCATGAGACACGAAAAATACAAAAATAAAAAAGAATGTAATTACTTAATTAACTAAAAAAATAAAAACATAAAAAGGCACAAAAAATGAAAACAGTGAGAATTTACAACATAGTCAGTTATTTCCCTCGAAACTAAAATTTTGAAAATTTTTAAAAATCCGTAAATTAGTGAGATAAACTAATTTAAATTAAAAAATCCCTGATTTATTAGATTTAATTAGCAATTAATTTAATTTTTTACCTGGTTTCGCACGCATCGCGTGCATATAAGGCATCGAGTCGTAAGACGTCAAATTTCCATACGAACCCATACAACAACAATATCAACCATTTTAAAAAAGTAGTTTTATTAGTACAAAAAAATATTTTAAACTATCAGGGTAATTAATCATTGTTAAACTAGCAAATTATGCACACGATGCGTGTCTAATTATTTTTTATTTTTTCAAACATAAATTCTAGCATTTTTGGGCATAAACAGGTGTAAAAATTTGAACATTAGATATATTTTTGACTAAATTTCTTAGGTTAAGCATCTATCACTTAACCCTTCTTTATTAATTTTTTTACTTATTCTTTCTTTTAGGTGTTTAAAATTAAACTTGATAAACGATAAAAGAATATTAAGTTGATTTTTTTAGGATTTCTTATGTTGTATTATCATTGTCTTTTGTGTTAAATAAATTATTTCACTATGTTATTGATTGATTTTTCCATTTTGATGTAATACTTGATTGTGTTTGTAAATTGATTGATGTAATAATATTTTTTACTTTTTTCAGCATAAATGTACCCAATAAATCTTATAGTCAATGTTTTCTTTTTTGGTGGTTCAATTCTAAATTGATTACCCTCAACATTTAAGTTAATTTTTGAATACTATATTTGAGTTTGACTTTGTTTTTCCCTTTTTTAGGTGGTAGTTGATTTACTAATGGACATTTAAGTAAATTTATAGGGGGACACCATAGCTCCCCCTTCCCTTATATAATAGAGATAAATTAGAAGATAAATTCACTAGATGTAATTACGCAACTAATTTAATTCCAATAATGATTTCGCACGCACGCATCGCGTGCATATAAGACTAGTCATAATAACTTTATCCAGTTTATATGGAAATTCCCACAATATAATGATGCTTCTAAGTGTGAACAAAATATCTACCGAAACTTTATGGCTAATGGGAGTTTCGTTAGTCATTTTTCCTGGCTCGTTAGTCGTTTTTTCCAGGCCAATAGTTGTGAGCTCTGATTTGTAGAATGAGATAGCAGATAACTACCAGATATTTGTGTCAATATTAGTCGAGAAATTTTACTTCATGGTTATTATTAAAACTTCACACTTATATTCAGTGACATATCTTAAGCATGGCATTAAGCAATCAACCAAACAATTGTCAAAACACACGTACACATATCCTCGCATTATTCACTATCAGATATTTATGGCCTTAACAAATCAGTACACTAAGTATAATGGAGATTAAAACAGAAGACATAATTAGCAAAGAAAAATCACAAATAGACTTAAGTCAAAGTTATATAACTTACTTTAGCAAGTCAAATGTAAATCTAGACTCATAAACATATAGGCAGAGAAAAATGTTTGCGCACATGTGCAAACAAAGAAAGCATCTATATAACAGAACACAGACAGAAGAGAGCAAGGATATACTAGAACAAATATGATCTATATCAACTACTGTTAGAAAAATAAGCTAAATTCATCTGATGTTCGAGCCATTACTTCGAAACAATGCTACAAGAATATACTACGTATACACTAACTTCACAAAGCATCAGCAGCAGGTGATTCCTTTTAACTTGATTACAGTTACAAGGGTGGTAATGCAGACTGCATCTTGCCATCAGGGATGAGATAAGGGCGGAAGCACTTCAGGCGTCACTGTATGATTGCTCTCAGAATGAATATACAACAAATGACGCCAAATTTTCTCCACCCAAAAGAGAATGTGATGTTCAAGCTAGAAACGTTCGCGCGGCAGCACAAGTCCTGGATTTAGAAACTCATCTGCCTCTGCGTTCAATAGAATACCGAATCACCGGGTTCCCATTGGAAAATAATCAATAGGAACATAGGTATATCCCTTCAGTAGCTGCCGTTTTTTCACAGATGTTTGATCAGAACTCAGAAGTCATTACCAGCTTCTCCTTGAATGTTTCAATTTGCTGCAAATGTGCCTACATAATAGTTACCAAAAACAAATATGATAACAGATTTCTAGAAGTGAATGTCTTAGTAAAATAAAAAGCTTTTAAAAAATTGCTGAGAAGCTTCAGATTAATATGTCAATTCAACATTAAAGTATAGATTTCATTTTCCAGATCTTTAGAGATAACATAAAATCAAGTTTTCAATGTATGTGGATCTTTTAGAGAAGATAAATCAATGTGCCAGTTTCTATTCACTTGAAATTCATATAAGCGAGTTTATCAGACCTTATCCGAGCTTATATGTAGTCAACTAGTCATATCTCATATGAAGTTATTGTATTCTAAATAGGACTTGGTTAGCCACTATTACCAACTATTTTCTATTCAGTTGAAAATTCACTTCAGTGAGCTTATCTGACCTTATCCGAGCTTGTATGTAGTCATATGAAGTAATTGTACTCTAAACAAGACTTGGTTAGCCTTGAGCCAAGTTAGAGAAATTGCCAGCTATGAAGCACGAATACGGCGGTTGAGTGCCGTATCCCGTACCGGGTACGGGTACGATCTGGGTACGGTACGGATACGGGGTGGATTCGTACCCAAACCGTACCCGGGAGGGTGGGTACGAGTGCTTCTCATGGGGACGACTCCGCTACGGATATGGGCTGGAAGAAACGTACCCATGTCACTTCCATGAAATTCCAGAGGAAAAAACTAAAAAAAATACTTGAGAAATTCGAGCCCAGAATCATTTAGATGAAGAAGAAGAGAAGAGAGGAAGAAGAAAAAGAAACGAAGAAGTCGAAAATGGAGGAAGAAGAAGACGAAAAGACAGCAAAAAGAAAAAACTAACTGGCCCCCCTTCTTACAGTTGTCATTTTTAGTTTTTTAAATCCCCACCCTTCTTTGTTTTTTTAAAGTAAATCGAAAAGTGGAAATTAAGTACTGCTACTGCCTAGTGCCCACTGCCTACAGGCTACAGCTGTTGGCTTGGTACTCACTGAGTCACTGGGCCCTCTCCCTCCTTTATAGTTGGGTACTGTTTTGTTTTTTAAATCCCCTTCACTTCTTTACTGTTGTCATTTTTCTAGGAAAAGATGTTATCATTTCCTTTAATAAGTTTGTACTTCTTCTTTTTCGTTTTAAATTATTATTATTATTGTTATTATTATTACTATTATTATTATCAAATAAGTGAATAACAATACTAATCATAAAAACAAAAACACACAAACAACTATAATTACATATATTATTTTTGTTAAATTTTTTTTTTTGCCGAATCCAAGCCGTACCCGTTTTTTAAAATTTTGATTTTGCCGTTTTCCGTCCCCGTACCCGTCCCCGTATCCGTTTCCGTATCCGTATCGGTGCTACCTAGATTGCCAGAGAAATTAAACTGTACTAGTAATAAAGCTTTCAGGAATTTAATCTATTCTCCAAATTCAAGGTTATCAAACCAGATTACTACTGTCTTAAGATACTAAAATCAAATTTACAGTTCCAACTTCCAAGTGTTTAAATTTTGATCATTACTTATATTCTTTCTTTTTTTTGTAGGGAATACCATTTCCTTATATCATCACAATTCACAACCAAACTTTCCCTATTATCATTTTGCACAAATTATAGGCATACCATGAAGAAAAAAAAAGGAAAGAATCTAAAACAAACAATTTCATTAAGAGTCCGTTTTTGAAGAGACGGTCTCACGTTAGTGTTAACGTGAGACCAATGTTGTCATGCTGACATACGCACGTGCATCAAACCAGCAGCGGAATTAGTTAAGCGGTTGGACATATTAGTTATGCTAACCTTAAATTGCTTCTGGATGAATTAGTTAAGCGGTAAATTATATTAATAAAGCGTTGAAGTATATTAGTTATATCATAGAAATCAGATTATAACGCATTTTACTAATAACTAAAAACCAAAACTATTAACCTTACAAATATTGCCATTTGTCCAGAACCATAACTATAACTAATAATATGAAAACTATAACTAATAACGTGTAAACAATTACTAATAACAAAAAACCATAATATTAACCTTACAAATATAACAATTTATCCGGAATCATAACTATAATTAATAACATGAAAGCTATGACTAATAACCTATAAATAAACAATTACTAATAACTAAAAACCATAACTATT
This sequence comes from Beta corolliflora, assembly GCA_947648045.1. Classification (NCBI taxonomy): domain Eukaryota; kingdom Viridiplantae; phylum Streptophyta; class Magnoliopsida; order Caryophyllales; family Amaranthaceae; genus Beta; species Beta corolliflora. The sequence continues at coordinate 84,105 of CANSZD010003495.1, forward strand.
AACCTTACAAATATAACTATTTACCCAGTTGCTTAACTATTTACCTGGAAACGATAACTAATCACCAGAAAACCATAACTACTGACCTGAAAAAAAATGTAACTTTCTACCTAAAAGTTGTAAGTTGTAACTCATAATAAGAGATTTATTAGAGTTTAGACCCATTGGAGGGAAACAAAGAGTATTGAGAAAATCTCATCATCAAGATTGAAGAAGTCGCGGAAAAGAACGTTATATAGTTGAAAGTTTCATATGTTTAAAAAAGAAAAGAAAGAAAGAGAAAGAGATGTAGCTTCATAAAGAAATGGAAGTTGGGTGGAGGAGAGGGAAATGGCAGTGTAGAGGAGAGAGAAACGCGAGTTGGTAGAAGAGAGAGCCATAATACATAGGAGATAGAAATTAGAGTTGGCAGAGGAGAGAAAAAATATAAATTGAGGGGGAAATGAGATGGTTTTACTAGCATAACTAATAGGTCAAAGCGCTTAACTAATATAATTCAACGCTTAACTAATATGCTTCAGTGCTTAACTAATTCATCCAGAAGTAATTTAAGATTAGCATAACTAATAGGTTCAAGCGCTTAACTAATACCACTGTTGGTATGATGCACCCGCGTGATGTCTGCGTGACGTCAGCATGACATCATTGGTCTCATGTTAACACTAATGTGAGACGGTCTTTTATAAGACTTTGTGTTTCATTAATAAGGAGTAAAAGATACAAGCTATTCTTTTACACCTAAAAAGACATAAAAAAAATTACAACATAAAACTGAAAAAAAACATAACAAAATTACAACATAATATTAAAAGAACATAAAAAAAATTACAACATAGAAATCCTCTAAGGATCTTAGGTTTACAAAAAAAAAAAAGAACACAACTAAAAAACAATAAAATTGAACAATAAAAACTACTCATTGACAAGGACCCCCATATGCTCTTCATATTTGTTTTTCTTTGAACACCATTGAATCATATCAATGGCAGAGCAAACTATACTTAGAGTAAATAAAGCCCAAAACATTATCCAACCAAGTTTTAGAATTTTTTCAGAATAACAAGATGCGCAGAAAACTATAGCATATAAACCCATTAAAATTCTGAAAAATCTGAGAATTTTTTGAACAACATAATTAAGGCGAGAGAGGGAGATATCAAAATCTTCCCAATCCCCCCAAAACTTTTCTCCACTTACTAAAATATGTAAAACTTGATAGAGTGGGAGAAGAATGGATAAATTTTGAATCAAGGACTTGTATTTGGCAGGATCTGAAAGCTTAAGAAACGAAAATGCTAATGCAACTAAGATGTTTAAACTAATACACTTAAAACTCGATACATTTTCTAAAATAGCATTGATGAATTTGAGAAGAGTCATTTTTTTTCCCAAAAAAAGAAAATAAAGATTTTCTTAAAAGAAAACACAAGAACTTTCTTCAACACAAACAAACGAAATTGAACACAAGCTGAGTGAAAATAAGAGAAAGAAATGTGAAGGAATGGAGATGTTGTTCTTATCTTCTTATAGAGATGGAGTGTACGTTGGTTTATTAATGGTCTTCAGAAAATTCTGACTTTCTTGTTTTTTTCTTCTTCCATTTTTGTTAGCTTGAAAAGGGATGAGAAGCAGAGAGAAGAGAGAAAGGAGAGGAGCGTATTTCTGGTTTAAGGTTAGCGTGTGAGAACTCATTAACACCAAATGAAATGGCACAGGACAGAGGTTAGAGGAGCAGTCTACAGAGTGCAAAACTGCAAATGTACCAGGGTGCACTTGTTTCCTCACGACACCGTTTTAGGTTCAAAAAAGTAAAACCAAGCTTTTATTGAGCCCTTACTAGTTAAAAAGCTAGATTTAAAAACAAAATATACAAAAATCAAAGCCTCGAGCAATATATCAATAATGCGGAATATATTTTGTTAAAATAAAATAAAAAAATCTATTATCTAAACTAAGTACTGGCAAATGGGTCGTACGGATCACGTACGGGACGAGTCATTATGAGTCGGGTCATAATCGGGTCAGCTTTGTGTTTCGGTTGAATGTTCATTGAAAATCGGGTCGCATCGTTCGGGTTAGGTCGGGTTTGGTTAAATCGGCTTTTTAATATAGTAAATAAATAAAACACATATAAGACTAATAAGAGTAAGTGAAATCGTTAACGGGCAGTGGCTAACTCATATATAGTATTTTATGATAATTTTTTTTTACATTTGTTTGAAAAATAACTAACATGACAACTTTTCGGGTCAGGTTCAGGTCATTATTATCGGGTCACTTCAGATCATGTAGTCTCGGGTTCAGTCATATTCGGGTCTATATGGTTCAGGTTATTTCGGGTTTCGTTTCTATTTCAGGTGAAAAAACAGGTCTGGGTTTGGGTCAACGGGTACGCCCTATTTTGCCGACTATATTATTAACTAACACATCATGTGGATGGAACTTTTCAAATCTATCACGTAAAATAACTACCGCATGTGGAAGAATTTTTCGTTGATAAAAAAAATATATACTATTTTCTAAATCATAACAAAAAAAATGTAAAGAACATGAAATAATCAAATAAAGAGCACCGTTCTGATAATAAAAGAACATGTGCATATAATACTTTAGTAAAAAAAACTAGAGAGTATAAAAAAATGAATAAAAACATAAAAAGAACATGATATATTAGAACAAATAACACCATATTGATTGTCAAAAAACATGTACATATGATAGTTGAAAAACACAAAAATAATGAATAAAAACATAAAAAAATACATAATTTTTATACTATTGGACGTGCTACTTGATTGTGAATTATGTGTTCTCTTAACCTTAAAAGTACATAATCTTTATTTTAATTGTACCTTCTTCTACTATGACCGTGTTTGGTAAATGGCTTTTTCATTGGCTTTTGGCTTTTGGCTTTTCAATTTGGTCAAACAGCCAAAAAAGTGTTTGGTTATTGGCTTTTTGGTTGGCTGAAAAACTGGCTTTTAAGCCAAAATGAAAAAGCTGTCTGGAGCAGCTTTTTGGATTGACTTTTGGCTTTTGGCTTGTTGGCCCACAAACTCTCAAATAAACAGCCAACATATATAATTAATTTTGCCAAACACTTTTGCAAACAGCTGGATTAAACAGCCAACTTAAAAAGTCAATACATACAACCAATGCTTCCAGCCAGTCAAACAAGCCAACTAAACCAGCCAAAAGCCAACAGCCAACAACCGATTGCCAAACAGCCCCTATATGTTTTTTAAGGCCCATGTTCTTTCATAAATTAGACATGTTCTTTTTACCAAGAAATTATGTTCTTTAATTTTAAATTGTATGTTATTTTATGAATAAATATTAGACGAGTTGACGGTGTTGTGTTGTTTTTTCTGGTCCGCTTGAATAGATATTAGACATGTTCTTTGACTTTCTATTGTGTATCCTTTATTATTCGGGTATATTCTTCTATAATATATATAAAGAACATCACAATAGTATATCATGTATGTTCTTCTTCTTGGTATTCTTTTAAAAATCTTGGTAGTATAATAAAAAGTACATGCTATGAGTTTATTTAGAACATGACAATAATATAAGAAGAACATTTAAATTTTTTTGTTATACAAGCAAGAAGAACACATGATTATATATAAATTTTCTAATTTATAGGTTTATTTATAATAAAAAAATAACATTAATTACTAAAAAAGGAACATTGACTTATATAACAAAGAATATGTTGTAAGTCAAATCCAAACATGCTATTAATATATAAAGATAACATTTATCTTGTTATGCTTGTACACCTCACAAAATAAATACTTATTATAAATTTGTGAAATTTGATGAGCAAAAGAATATGTTGGTAGTTGAATAAGAACATGCGAGTAATATAGAAAGAACATTATTTTGTTATACTTGTATACCTTACTTTTTACATCATTCTAATAATTAACTTGGTAAAATTTGATGAAAAGAATGAACATGTATGATGTATGTATACTTGAATAAAAGCATGCGAGCAATATAAAAATCTATTGTTTTTAATATTGAAAAGATGACAAAAAAGGTAAGTTGATATTTAGAGAAAAACAAAATAAGATAGAGGACTCTGGGATATGAGATAAATAATCATTTCAAGATTTTCCAATAGAGATTGAGAGTTGAGTGTAACAAGAGAGAGAAAAATAAGGATGATTTCATCTGAAATCGGTGGGTTGGTTGAAAGAGTAATTGTTCACGTTTTCCCTTTTATTTCATTAAGAATTTTTTTTTTCTTTTTAAGAAGTACCATTGCATTTTTACTGTGCACCCGGGTCCATAATCCACGAATTGAGGCCTCAAGACCAGCTGGATCCTCTCAAGTCTCAACAATTTCTTTAATAATAATAATAATAATATGTAAATCTCAAGGTAAGATGAAGGGCCCTGTCAGGACCGGAATCTCTCACAGGTTAACCCGACCTAGATTTGTAGGCATGCTCACTTTAAGAGTGAAGGGATGGTAAGGGGAAACCCTCTCCCAAAGTGTCCCTAGTGGGGATCGAACCCCTAACCTTAAGGGTTAACAACTACCACTAGGCCAAGCTTAGCTTGGTGATAAAAGTTGACTACGTAAGTTGTTATAATTATCATCAAGGGTATAGTATAGAATAAGTATTTTCCAAAGTCCAATCTCTATAACATAAATCAATTTTATTATTTATAATTAAAATAGGCACTAACTAATGAAACTATCTGAATATTATTTCTTTGTATATCTGAGACATAATATCTCCTCTATCCCACATTATTTTTTTACACTTCTATTTTTGCACAAGACTCATTATTATTTTAATCTCTTTATCTTTCAAACACAGCCTACCACTCTTTCTCTCTTTTTAAAATTATATGATACAAATTCATCAACTTCTAAAGTTACATGTCATGATAACTATAAGTGTAAAAAGTAATGTGAGATAAAGGGAGTAATATTTCAGGGTATTTTAGAAAATTTATGACTTAATAGGACAAGACAGTTTTTATATAATAACACATCATGAAGTATTCAATCTCTTTACTCTCTACGCTATGCCAATATTAACTCAAGCCAATAAATAATATACTAACTAATATATATATATATATATATATATATATATATATATATATATATATATATATATATATATATATATAGAGGTAGGATCCACTGAAAATTAACCTTAAGCCGAAAACTAAAAACCGGCCTTTTTGCTCATTTTGCGGATTTTTGCTCATTTCATGTTTTGCTCATTTTAGCAAACTTTCCCTCATTTTACGAAGTTTTTGCTCATTTTACAAACTTTTGTTCATTTTATATTTTTTTGCTCGTTTTATGTGTTCGCTCATTTTAAGAAATTTTTGCTCATTTTATAATTTTTTGCTCATTTTATGTTTTTTGCTCATTTTATATTTTTGCTCATTTTAAGACCTTTTTGCTCATTTTATCTTTTTGCTCATTTTCGAAACTTTTTGCTCATTTTATGTTGCAGTTTTCGTTTTCAAAGATAAGGAGGGTTTTCACGTGATCCTATTCCTATATATATATATATATATATATATATATATATATATATATATATATATATATATATATATATATATATATATATATATATATAAGTGAGTTCATATGAGAATGCATACTTATATATATATAGGGGCAGGATCACATGAGAATGCTCCTTACATGAGAAATGAGAATGAATCTCAACCAAACGATTGGATTAGAGTTACAACACTTGTTCATTAGAGTTATTAGTTATACCTCCGAAAAAAATTTGAGTCCAAAATTTTTTTTTTTTTTGATTTTTTTCTTCTAATATTCTTTTTTTTTTGGAGTTACATCACTTTTTCATTAGAGTTACATCACTTGTTCATTAGAGTTATAGCGCGTAAAATCCATTCTCATTTCTCATGTAAGTATGTATTCTCATATGAACTCACTTAAGATCACATGAGAAAGAGATTACTGATTACGGTGAGAAGTGAGAAGAAACTACAACCGTCCGATCTACATAAACGGATGTCCCATATCATTTCATTAATTCTCGGACGAAACAAAGTTATTGCATTAAAAGCCAATTTCCTCTTCCTTCTCTCGGTCAAAATTTTCATCAAACACCCATTAAGTTGAAATTCTCTTCTCCCAAATCCCTTTCTATACCTAATTTCACAAATCAATCTGCAAAAGCCTTCAAAAATACATACTCAATCTGTAAGGAGTTGATAGGATTTCATGTAATCCCTTTACCAACAATTAACTGAGGTCATGTGCATAATTCATAAACTTATTTGGTGCAGTATGATATAATTTCAGTTGCAGAATTATTCAATGTAATACTAATTTTATTCACTTTTCACAGTTGGTTTGTGAAATTGAGATCTTATTCCACTTCTTTTTATTTTATGTTTGATGCTCCTTTTTTTTTATAGTGAATAATGTTTAAAAAATGCATTATTTTGTTGAGACTTATGAAAAGTACTAATTAGAGTTATAGCAACATTTCTTTAGAGTTATAAAAAGTAGTAATTAAAGTTATAGCAATATTTTTTTAGAGTTACAACATTTTGCTCATTAAAGTTATGGCAACACTTGTTTAGAGTTGTTGGAAATAGTAGCAAAGAGTTATATCAATGTTTGTTTAGAATTATAGGGAGTACTAATTAGAGTTATAGTAACATCTCTTTAGAGTTACAGAACATACTAGTTAGAGTTATAACAATGTTTATTTAGAGTTATAAGATGTACTAATTAGAGTTATGACAACACTTCTATAGAGTTGTAGGAAGTAGTAGTTAAAAGTCATACCAAAGCTTTAATGCGAACGTTAATGCGAACGTTTCCATCTATTTATGCCGTTATTTTGGCCGTTATGCTCAAGCAGAAGGAAATTTTGGGTTGAAGGATACAAGGCCATTAAAAAGAGTTCCAAAAATGCATTCAGTGCTTTTTTTTTTTTCTGATATGGTATTTCCTGATTTTTATTCATACTTCTGATAGTATTAGAAGCAAGTCCAATTTACTATCAACTTTCATATCTTACTAGCAGGGCCGTCTCAATGATATGTGAGGCCCCGTGCAGTAAAGATAAAAATGGGCCCTTTTTTGCAAGTAAGAAAAAAGCAAAGAAGTAAGATCAAAATAATTCATGCACAAAATATAACAGATGAGTAGACGACTATTGAACTTATAAAAAAAAACAGAGCATGCCTTACAATCAATCCCTAGAAATAAATGATGTGGAAAATTTCACCGAGGATTTTTGTTTTTGAACTTTAAATCTTTAGTAATAAGAAAGCAAGAGAGGTGTATAATCAGTTGCTTATGTAGTCTTTTACAACACTCCCAAGATATTATTAATTGCATGTCTGTCAAGTTGAAGAAAAAAATGGGAAATTGAAAAGCTAGTATGGGAAACGCAAAAGACAAAAATTTCATACTGAGAAAAGAAAAGTAAATTGTTACTCTCTTCAAAATCGAACTTGGAACCTCGGCAAACAATATGATTTATTAGACTTGACAAAAACCACTAAACAAAGTATGACTCAATGTGATTTTCAGTGTAGTTTAAAGTATATGAATTAAATTTTTTTTGGGCCCCCCCAGTTTCGTGGGGGCCCTGTGCGGTAGCTCATTTTGCACTTGCTAATCAACGGGCCTGCTTACTAGGTAAAATATATTAGAATTGAGGCTTGAGCTTGCTGGTTAAAGTTTAATGTCGCAGTAAGGAACATACCTTTGAATTTTAAAACATGTTTACTTGCATTCCATAGATAACATCTCAGTTTGTATTGTCGAAGTACTATATAGTTGCATGCTACAAAATTTGACTGTTAGAGAACGAGAGGAAAGAGAAATGAGAAAATGTTTTGGGAAAAAATTAATGTGCGAGAAATACAACTTTTACCTTTTATTATCTGGGCCATTAAATGGAGCATGATCTAAGGGATGGGATTTGTTCTCATTTCTCATATAAAACACCATTCTCACATGAGCTCATATATATATATATATATATATATATATATATATATATATATATATATATATATATATATATATATATATATATATATATATATATATATATATATATATATATATATATATATATATATATATATATATATATTATACACACACACAAACTACCAAAATGAAAGCAACATAGTTTTGATTTGTTGATATTGGAAATCAGTAGTTTCACTATTTGTTGCTATATGACATCATATATTTCAATTTGTTGTCATTTTACAACAAACTTACGACAACAAATATTTGATTTTTTGACGTGAAAAATGAGAAGTTCACTATTCGTTACTAGATGACATCATATTTGCGATTTGTTGTGATTTAACAACAAACTACAACCAATATTTGACTTGTTGATATTAGAAACATTAATTTTACTATTTGTTACTAGATGACATCATATTTATGATTTGTTGTCACTTTAGCAACAAACTACGACAACCAATATTTCATTTATTGACATTACAAACATATCAAATCTTACAATACGATGCCATCACAACAGATCCATGTCCTCCATTGGGAGGGAATTGAAATTGCATTTACCCAGTCCAAACAAACCCATGACACGCTATCGATGGCCTTGTGACAATGTGTCATACGTCAAAACTATTGCCTTTGTCACCTAGACCAATAATAGTTTTTTTTTTATAATTTGCAAAGCTTTATTAAATGGGACTTATTAAGAAAGTACATGGAATAATATAAGCATCGCAAGCAAAGTCAGGTTTTAAAATTGGTGAATAGGCAAGATTAATACATATGAGGTTTGTTCAAAGTATAAGCTTACAGTAGTTACAGACTTACAGCTACGAAAGAGCATAAGTGCGGGGGATATAGCTAGAGGCATATATTAGAGGAATATACATCTTTTAGGATATGTTTCCTATTCTTTGTATATCTCTTATTCTTTTGTATATCTTGGTTTTATGGTACGTTTAGGAGTTGGGTTCGTTTAGTAGTTTTTGGTATATATATATATACTGTAAATATGTATTACGTTTTCCCTAAGAAATACAAGTGATGATTTTCTCCTAAATTATTATCTTAACATAGTATCAGAGCCTACCTAAATTTTTTTTTCGATCCTATTGTTCTTGCCTCGCCGTTTCTGCGTGGCTTATTCTGTGGTTTGGTTTATTTCTTCCGCTGTGTGTTTGTTTTCTTTGTGGTGTTCGTGATGACTGAAAAACCAGATTCGTCTACGGCTCCTCGTTATGAGCCCTTTTCCGCCTACTATTTGCATCCCAGTGAAGGCACCGGGGCTGTTATTAGCCCTATATTGTTGAAGGGGGATAATTATGAAGCTTGGTCTTGATCCCTCCGCAATAATCTTCGTGCAAAAAATAAGCTTGGCTTTATTGATGGCACAATCAAGGTACCTGATGCTAAGTCTTCTGATTTATCTCAATGGTATATTGTAAATTCTATGCTTGTTGCCTGGATTTATAATACTCTTGATGTTTCTGTTCGTTCGACTATACAGTTTTCCTGATACTGTTAAATCTTTGTGGGATGATTTGCGTGATCGTTATTCCCTTGGTAACGGTACTAGAATTCATGAATTAAAAAATCAAATACGTGATTGCCGTCAGAATGGTCATTCTGTTGCTGTTTACTTTGGTGAATTACGACAATTACAAGATGAATTAATGAGTTACTGCAAATTACCTGTTTGTACTTGTACTGCTGCATCTGAATATCTTCGTCTCCAAGAGACCGATCACCTTCATCAGTTCTGCTTGGGTTTAGAACTAAAAAAATTTGGTACTTTGGTTTCTGGATTGCTGATGCAGGATCCTTTACCCTCTCTTAATGTGGCATACTCGAAAATCATCTCTGATGAGCGTAAACAGTTAGTGTCGGAAGCTAATGACTCCCCTCGTCCTGATGCTGTTGGTTTTACTGCCACTGGGCTTGCTCCAGCCCGTTCTCCTTCAGAGGATGTTCGTGTTTGTAGTCATTGTAGTCGTAGTGGCCATGTTAAGGAGCGTTGTTTTGATCTCCATGGTTGGCCAGACCGTAGGGGAGGCCGTGGCAGGTCTAGGTGTGGAGGTCGTGGGGTCGCGCTGGGTCTCATGGGGGTCTGCGTTTGCAGCTACCGCTGGCAGCAACTCTCGCACGTCTTCGTCGTCTGTGGTGGATAATTCAGATCGTTGCAGCGCCCCTACTCTCTCGGATGAACAATGGCAGCAGCTTATGAGTGCTCTAAAGGGTGTTAATCTTTCATCCTCTTCCTCCACCGAAAATTTAAGCGGTATGTATAGTCCTAATAATTGGCTCATTGATTATGGAGCTTCTAACCATATGTCTGGTAATATTCATTTGTTTACCCATGAACGTTCTATTTCTTCGGATGTTGGTTTACCTAACGGTAAACGTATTGTTGCTACAAAGGAAGGTACCATTATTTTATCTGACGGGTTGGTGTTGGATAATGTTCTTTACGTTCCCGCTCTCACTTGTAGTTTACTATCAGTTTCGCAATTATTGGAACAACAAAAATATATTATTTTCTTCACTAATAAGTTATGTATTATACAGGACCTCACTTCGAATAACCTGATTGGAGTGGGAGTGCAGTCTAATGGGGTCTATATTTTCCAACCAGTACGTGGTACGCTTCCCGTGGCACACAAAGTAGTTAAAGTTGCTGATACAAGTATGATGTGGCATCGTCGTTTAGGCCATCCATCTCTTAAAGTAGTTTCTTTATTGTCTGGAGTAGTTAGTTTGCATTCTGAGCATTGTGATTTGGATTGTCAAATATGTTTTATGGGCAAACAACTTCGAAACTCCTTTTCTTTAAGTATTAATAAAGCTGCCAGTGTATCTGATTTAATAAATTGTGATATTTGGGGTGCGAATAAAATTCCTTCTAGCAGTGGTGCTCGTTAATTCCTCACTGTTGCTGATGATTTTTCTCGTTCTACTTGGATTTTTTTAATGGAAGGAAAGCATGAGGTTGCTCAACTTATTCGTAATTTTTATGCTATGGTTAAAACTCAGTTTAATAAGAAAATCAAGGTGTTACGGAGTGACAATGGTCAAGAATTTCTGAGTTTACGGAGTTTTTTTGCTCAGAAAGGTATGCTTCATCAAACTAGTTGTGTTGATACTGCTCAACAAAACGGCCATGTTGAATGAAAGCACCATCACCTTCTTAATGTGACGTGGGTTTTGCGGTTTCAGGCTCGTCTCCCTAAATCTTTTTGGGGTGAGTGTGCTATGACAGCTGCTCATCTTATTAATCTCACTCCTACTCCTGTTTTGAAAGGGAAAGCTCCTTATGAGTATCTTTACGGTGTTTTCCCATCTTATGATGATGTTCGTGTTTTTGGATGTTTGTGTTATGCCACCAACCGTCTCCGTAAAGATAAATTTGACTCTAAGTCTACCCGTTTGGTAAGAAAGGTTGGCGTGTGTTTGACTTAGAATACCAAGATTATTTTATTTCATGTGATGTGCAGTTTTTTGAGGATCACTTTCCTTATTTGGATTCCCTTTCTACTTGTGCTCGTGATCAATGGGCTGCCTATCTTTCTATCCCCTCGGTTTGGGATGATGATACTTGTGATATGACTGCTGGGCAGCGTGCTAGTGTTGTTGATAGTGATGGTGTTGTTCCACTCTCTCCTGATATTACTCGTGTGTCTAGTGCTATGGGTGATATTGCTTCTCCTACCTCTATTCGGGTTGGGGATATTATGTGTGAAACTACTCCTCTTAGGTTCAGGGGGAGTTCTTCTTCCAGAACTAATGATACTATGCCTCCAGACTTGGGTAGAGGGCATCGTGTGAAGATCCCTTCTACAAAGCTTCGAGATTATGTTACTAATACTATTGTTCTGCAAAATATAGACCCTACTCCAACAACTGCTCTTCCGTCGTCTTCTTCTCGTTCTTCAGGTAAACCTTTTGATATAGTTTGTTGTGTTGATTATAATAATTTTTCTATTTCCCACCGGTGTTTTCTAGCAGCTGTTACTAAAGGCAAGGAGCCTCAGTCCTTTCGGGAGGCCGTTTTGGATCCCGGTTGGCGTAGAGCCATGCAGGAGGAAATAGATGCTCTTGAACGTAATGGTACATGGACTTTGGAAGATTTGCTTCCTGGTAAGCGTGTGATTAGTAGTGGTTGGGTTTAAAAGATTAAATATACCTCTGCGAGGGCTGTTTTAAAGGTCGTTTGGTTGTTCATGGTAATCGTCCAGTTGTGGGTATTGATTATAACGAAACATTTGCTCATGTTGCTAAAATGGGACTGTTCGTCTATTATTAGCTGTTGCAGCTTGTCATAATTGGGAACTCCATCAAATGGATGTTCACAATGCTTTTTTACATGGTGATTTGACTGAAGAAGTGTATATGACACTTCCTCCTGGTTATTCTTGTTCGTCTCCTGGTAAAGTTTGCAGGTTACGTAAGTCTTTGTACTGTTTGAAACATGCTCCTCGGCAATGGTTTACCAAATTATCTGCTGCTTTGAAGGCTTATAGTTTTTCTCAATCATATTTTGATTATTCTTTGTTCAGTTATCTTAAGGGCGATGTGGCTCTGCATGTGTTAGTCTATATGTTGATGAACTTATTATTGATGGTTCATCTGCTGATGTTGTGTCCCGATTTAAACATTATCTCAGTTCTTGTTTTCACATGAAAGATTTGGGTGTTTTGAAGTATTTTTTGGGGATAGAAGTTGCTCGGAGTCCCGATGGTATTTTTAATTCTCTCTCAACGTAAATATGCTCTTGATGTTTTGACTGAGGCAGGGATGTTGGGTTGTAAGCCTATTGATACACCTATGGAGCAAAACCAGCGTTTGGCTCTAGTTCATGATGCGCCTGTGGTTGATCCTGATAGTATCGCCGTCTTGTTGGGTGCCTAGTTTATCTCTCTGTTACTCGCCCAGAGCTTAGTTACGCAGTTCATACTCTTGCACAGTTTCTTAGTGCTCCTCAGGATCCTCATTGGGATGCGGCGCTCCGAGTTATGCGTTATATTAAAGGAAGTCTAGGTCAAGGAATTTTGCTTCGTTCTAAGAATGATGTGAATTTGACAGCTTTTTGTGATAGTGATTGGGCTGCTTGCCCTATGACTCAACGTTCTTTGTCTGGTTACTTGGTGTTTTTGGGTTGTTTTCTTGTTTCTTGGAAGACGAAGAAACAACCTACTATGTCCTGTTCATCAGCTGAAGCTAAATATCGTTCTATGGCGGTTACTACTTGTGAGTTAAAATGGTTGAAGTCCATTTTGTTTTCTCTGGGTGTGCTGCATTCCAAGCCTATGCGTTTGTTTTGTGATAGTCAGTCTGCTCTCCATATTGATAAAAATCCAGTGTTTCATGATCGTACCAAGCATATTGAGACAAATTGTCATTTTGTTAGGGATGAGTTAGTGGCTGGCAACTTATCTATTGCTTATGTTCCTAGTGGTCAACAATTAGCTGACATTCTTACCAAGGCTCTTGGGCGGTAACAGTTTAGTTTTCTTTTACGCAAGTTGGGCATTCACGATCTTCATGCTCCAACTTGAGGGGGAGTATTAGAGGAATATCTATCTTTTAGGATATGTGTCCTATTCTTTGTATATCTCTTATTCTTTGTATATCTTGGTTTTATGGTATGTTTAGGAGTTGGGTTGGTTTAGGAGTTTTTGGTATATATATATACTGTAAACATAGTATTACGTTTTCCCTAAGAAATACAAGTGATGATTTTCTCCTAAATTATTATCTTAACATCATATAATATAAGCCTATTAAGGCGCAAGTGCATTCGTATCCTATTATGGGGTAAAATTCCAATCCACGTGGCAGCAATATAGTGGCAGCATATGTGTACAGGTGACAGCAAGCGATTGGATTGAAGATGGGAGCACGGATTGCTGATGTGGCAGGAGGTTAGTTTTGACCTTTCTAAGAAGAAGGAAGTCATTAACATCATGGGGAAGACCGACAAGGAGGTTACACCAACCTAACAAATATATGGGGGAATCCCTAGAAAAGAGGATCTAAAGCTTACTAGTGGGGAAGTGGTTACATCCACCAACGGCAACATAATATTACACTATAAATAGCTCATTTATGTAGCATGTAAACATCATCTCATCACACCAACACTTTAGCTCAATCACACACACTCTCTCTCTCATGTTCTTAATTTGCCATCTTTCTTTCTCTCTAACCTGAGTTGCTCGTCCATCTTGCCAATCAGGCAAAACCAGTGTACTTGTATCGCAAACTGATATTATCATAGTGGATTGGCGAAACATCGATTCCCCAGTGGTTTTCTCCCCATTTAGAGGGTTTCCACGTAAAATTGCCTTGTGTTATTTCTCTATTTATGCACTATATTTCGCTCATTTATTTTGCCAAATATTGCAAGTTAATTGCCAACCCCCTCTCCAAGCAAATTGACCCATGTGTGAAATTTTCCCAAAACAATTTGGCGCCTACCGTGGGGCTGATAATTAAAAAAGCAATCTTGCCAAATCGTCAATCTCAGCAACTTGCCAAAATCGCCAATCTCAGCAACTTGCCAAGCATTATGGCCGAAATCAACAGCGAAGCCGGAACCCCAACAACTCCCAACACTCCTTCCGAGATGCCAAATCAGGAGGCTATGTCACAATTCATGGGAGCCATTACATGAAGAAATCCCTCATGGAAGAATTTTTTGTCTAAGGCATACAATTCAAAAGAAAAACTAATGCACTCTGCACCCAGATGCTGTCCATGGCATCAATTGTGTCCAACTCTCGAAGGTAACTTTCTCATGAAATGGAAGGGCTCATTCCAGTCAGTGAAGATGACAAATATGACAATCCGCCATGTCAAGGAGCCCATCTTAGACCCGTGTCGGGATCAGAGGCAAGATGTCAACAACAAGCAAACGATGCAGGCAACTTGGCCATACAAAATGTGCAAGATGCCATACCTACACATGCAACTGCAAATCCATTATATGAACGTCTCAGGCAGGTTGAAGAGATAATCCTCAAGATCCCAGGAGTCCCGAAGCCTGTCGAGAAAGCTGCCCTGACTAGTTATGCAGATTCACCATTTGTAGATGCCATTGTTCTAGTTGAAATTCCGAAGCGTTTTGCAGTCCCTGCCATGAAGTTATATGATGGAACGACAGATCCCAGCGAGCATGTTGCGCAATATAAACAAAGTATGATTATCATTCCAATACCCCGCGAGATGTGCGAAGCTTGCATGTGCAAGGGATTTGGGTCGACTTTATCAGGTCCTGCCCTTCAATGGTTCATTAATCTACCTAATGGTGCTATTTCTAGTTTTAGCAAGATTGGTGGACATGTTCAACCTCCAATTTGCCAGTAGCAGACGCCTTGAGAAGTAAACCAACGACTTGTACTGAGTTGTCCAGAGGTATGGCGAACCGCTAAGAGACGACCTCAACAGATTCAACCGCGAGAAAGTCTCTATCCCAAGATGCGATGCTCCTACAGCCATAAAGGCCTTCCGAAGAGGTTTGCTCGTAGAATCAGATTTGTACAAGGAACTGACAAAATACCCTTGTCCGGCGTTTGAAGATGCCCAAGCCAAAGCTCTTGCGCAAATTCTGTTTGAGGAAGATTTTGACACCAGAAAGGGAGCAACTTCCTAGGCAACTTTCCACGCAACTTCCTAGGCAACTTTCCAAGCAACTTCCTAGGCAACTTTCCAAGCAATTTCCTAGGCAACTTTCCGAACAACTTCATCGGCAGATCCCAGCAAGATGGCAACTCAACAAGCATCTTCTTGTGGCAAACTTAACATGTATCTTCCCATGGCAAATTAAATAAGGCATCTTCCCATAGCAACTCAAGTATTCATAGGCAAGAAGAGTAACATGTTATTTCTGTCTTTTACTTTCATTTCTATTTTTATGCAAGCGAATAGCCAATCCTTTAACTAAATTTGTTTTGAGATTCTTATCCAATGATAATTTCGCCCGATTACAAAACAATATTCAAATGGCCATTTTGCCCGATAACAAAACATGCGCAAACTATTGGTATGACCTTTTCAAAAGAAAGGAAAAATGCCTACACAAATTACAAAACAAATGAGTACGAAAATCAACTTCAAAACGGGTCGACGTTTTAATTTGCTACAACATGCATGTATGATACAAATGAAACACGTCATTTCAAGCGAAATGACAAGCAAAACAAAGCAAATTTCAAACAAACATATACAAATTGCTTCCAGCAAGCAACATATGAGAAGCGTATACAAAGTGCTTCTAGCAAATACATGCGAATGGCAAAATATTGAGGCATATTCACTTTCAAATTGTCACATAAGGAATTTGCAAAACGTCATCTCGACATGCATCTTGCAACAATCTCATACGCTACCAAGCGACATTTCAAAGCACAATTTCCTAATTCGTCATCATTGCTTCAACCAAATCAGGAAATTGGGGGCTATTGTTATGGGGTAAAATTCCAGTCCACGTGGCAGCAATATAGTGGCAACATATGTGTACAGGTGGCAGCAAGCGATTGGATTGAAGATGGGAGCACGGATTGTTGATGTGGCAGGAGGTTAGTTTTGACCTTTCTAAGAAGAAGGAAGTCATTAACATCATGGGGAAGACCAGCAAGGAGGTTACAACAACCTAACAAATATATGGGGGAATCCCTAGAAAAGAGGATCTAAAGCTTACTAGTAGGGAAGTGGTTACATCCACCAACGGCAACATAGTATTACACTATAAATAGCTCATTTATGTAGCATGTAAACATCATCTCATCACACCAACACTTTAGCTCAATCACACACTCTCTCTCTCTCCATCATTTTTCTTTCATATTCTTAATTTGTCATCTTTCTTTCTCTCTAACCTGAGTTGCTCGTCCATCTTGCCAATCAGGCAAAACCAGTGTACTTGTACTGCAAACTGATATTATCATAGTGGATTGGCGAAACATCGATTCCCCCGTGGTTTTCTCCCCATTTAGAGTGTTTCCACGTAAAATTACCTTGTGTTATTTCTCTATTTATGCACTATATTTCGCTCATTTATTTTGCCAAGTATTGCAAGTTAATTGTCAACCCCCTCCCCAAGCAAATTGACCCATGTGTGAAATTTGCCCAAAACATATCCCTACACAACAAACAATATGATAACTTGTATGATTTTTTAGGACTAATAACGTTAATCACCTTTTTCTCCAGTGTTGAGACTGGATAATGGATATGAAGCCGTGCGTAGGTACAAAGCAAAAAAGGAAGAACCCCAGGCCCGTCTTCAATGCATGCCGGGCCGCCGGCAGTGGAGCCCCCCTTCGACGTACGCAGGTGGTGGAGTTCAAAGAGGTTGTGATTGATATGGAAGTTCCTAGTAATTTGGTTTCTACTCCTTAAACTTTATTTGGCTTCTTCTACTATGGCTGTTTGATTATACAAATCTAAATTATAGAGCCCTCTAACCCTCTTATATACTTTGTTGTCGATAAATAAGTGATATAAGGAATTTATAGGAGCTCATCTGCTCATAGTTCATTGCAAAAAAGATCCTATCATTTGTTTTGGGGTATAATATCATATCTAAGAGCAGTTCATGTTTATGAGTTTTTTTTTTTTTTGGTAGAGCATTTCATATCTAGCTCTTAGAGGATTTTAGCTCGAATTTCAAATGAACTAGGAGCTCATCTGCTCATAAACCTTTAGGATTTTTTTCTTGTAAGATAAGATGAAAATATACGTCTTGCACGAGTGGGAGAGAAATTGGAGATCCCACTTTGTAAGGGGTAAGAATCAAACCCTTGTCACTAGGGTGGAAGGAATACCTCCAACCAATTAGGCCAACCTTATTCTTTACATTATGTAAATTATAGAGCCCTTTTATGTACTATTGCAAAATGTACTAAAAATACTCTTTCTATAACAATATTTGGAACTACACAAGTTGAGAGTAACACGAGTTGTCCAATTTTTTTTTGGCACATATATGTTTTGTATAAGTTGAATAAATATGATTGGTATCAAACAAATCGAGTAAACAGAATGGAACCATATAATTGGCTGAAATTCGAGCTAAAATCCTCTAAGAGGAGCTAGATATGAAATAGGCTATAAATCGGGCAAGACACGAGTGAACACGTTATTAATTTTATTATTATAAATTAATTTAATAATCCTTAGTCAAATTAGTTATCGAGGATAAGAACAACAATAGATTATATTTTTTTTGAAGGGGATTATATTTTTAGATAAGAATATCTAAGATGATATATAGCATGTCAAGATGGGTTTCACACACAATCATTTGTATTATAATACTATACTAACATAAAATTTAGACAAATTTAAGTGTACATTCTCCTAACATGTCTAACCCATATAACTCTAACCCAACACTATCTCTAGACATTTAATATCAACCTAGTCCCTTCTCTTATCCTTCCTTTTAAAAAAACAAACAATAAAGAGCGAGAATGAGGTTTACGACCTCCGAAAAGGGTGGTGATAGCCCTTAGATTAAAAAAAACTAGGGTTTTTAGGGAGAAACGAGAAAAGAGAGAGTGAAAACGGCTAGGGTATATATGAAAAGGACTTTCTCTAATATTTTATTTTTTTTACTACTTTTACTTATTGTAAATGAACTTGCTTTATTTCTGTTAAAAACATCCTTATATGGTGAGATGAACACTAATTAAATGCATATCGATCATGGTTCACGGTGAAGCAGCCTCCTTGAAACTCGATCAAAATCTCTAATATTTATAAGTTAAATTAAAACACATATAAAAGCCTTATAGTTTTTACAATCTTCTCAAAAACCTTGTATTTTCCCCTTGAATTTTCCTAAATACCCTATTATAACTTGTAATATTTAGAGATATGGACACCTTTAATTTATTAATACCAACTAAGTCACTCAAAACGTTTTCCTTCCTAGCCTTTTCCTAGCTTGTTCTTCCAAACCTTGGAGCATCTTTCACAAGTACTTCTGCCTCCAAACCGTCCAAGACAACATCATCAACTAGTTAACTACATTCCAAAAACCAAAATCAAAGACTACTTGAGAGTTACAATTTATAAATGAAGTCTTCATTTCGAAAGACTCATATTACTAACTTGTATTCCCAAATATTGTTGTAGAAAAATTTTTCTTAGTACATTTTTAGTAGCATATAAAGCGTTCTATAATTTACATAATGGATTAATGAAAAAAAAAAAAGACATTGCCGGAAAGTTAGCAATTACCCCCAAACAAAATAAACAAACTCCCAATAATAAGTAAAGATTAAGTCCTCTCAAAAAAAAAAAGTAAAGATTAAGTAAACAGAAAATTATATAGGCAATAGAAAATCCCATGATTTTCTGATTTGGGTTGTTGTTTGGTTGACATAAGGTGGGAAAAATGGAGGCAAACAAAATTCATGCGAATTTAAATGTAGGAATTGTTTTACCTACCCTCCCCTTGGTCATTCGCAATTCCTACATAAATTCCTATGAATTACAACTATCCTTATGACTTCCAAACAACTTAGACTAATTTCTAAGAATTTCATAAGGGAATTAAATTCCCACAAATTGTAAATTTCTATGGGAAAAAAAATTCTCATTGCAACCAAACAAGCACTAAGGACTGAAAACCAAATCGCTAGGAACTTCTATATCAATCACAACCTCTTTGGACTCGACTGCCGGCGTACGCTGAAGAGGGGCCTCTGCTGCCGGCGTACGCTGAAGAGGGGCCTCTACTGCCGGCGTACGCTGAAGAGGGACCTCTACTGCCGGCGTACGCTGATCAAGCCAACAAAACAGGATACTATAGATTAAGAAGAATATTGAAGATGTGGCCAATACTATGCCCAAGGCGATGTTATCAGAGTATCTTATGAGTATGAAGGAGGATAACGTTGTACCAAGAAACCCAAACACAGACAATACTAAATACTCCCTGAACTCGCTTGCCATCCTCGAGAACTGTAACAGGAAAATCAAGATTAAATATGGTTGATTGGTTTGTTTCTGTATGGTACAATGTATATGATGCTTTTTAGGTTAATGTTTGTTATGATCATGCAATCTGATCATGTTATGGAGTAATTTATAGCCTTATTATAGGAGACAATAATAATATATACTACTATATTGTCGTGAATGTTGGAATATTGCTTCAAAATAGGAGTAGTGGTTAGTTTACTAATGAGTCTAAGTTGTTATAAAATATTTGGTCAAATCAACATGTGTGTTTTATTTTATTTTTAAGTCAATAATATCTTACGTGCCAATGCCATTGTCAAAAAAAAAAAAAAAAACTTACGTGGAGTAGGAATATCTCCATTTTTCTTTATGTTGGTTACAACTCCCTCAGTCCCTCCGTCCCATAATATAGTGTTCACTTCTCATTTTTCAGGAGTAGTATGATTTCTCAAAAAAAAAAATTAAGAAAGTGTTTATTGGTACTTTTGTCTTGGAACTAGCTCTTTATTTTATTTTTCCTTTTAAAAGAATCAAAAAGCAATAAATGTTTCTTGGAATGGTGTAAAACAATAAATAGGGGCACATATTTTGAAAGAAAAGTAGGGATATTTTAGAAAGTTAGTGTAGATATTGAGGATAATTTAGTCCAAGTAAATTAATAAAAAAGAAAACAAGCACAACATTTTGGGACACCCAAAAAGGAATGTGAGCACTATATTATGGGACGGAGGAAGTATGTTTTATGGAGTCTAGGAGTGGGTTTATTGTAGCCTATTTAATACGCATGCTTAGTGCCCTTTAGAGTTACCCTATGTATTGAAGTGTAGTATGCAGTTGAATAAACTCCATCAGATTATTTTGTCTTTCTTGCTGCAATATTCATTTCTCTCCTTTTATGTTCTTTTAATTTCAACATGGTGGTTGCAACTAGCTTGTGCTTGCCGGGAAGCTTTGAGGTAGTGGAGGTGGAACCGTGGAAGCACTCGCGTTGAGACATGCGCTGAAGATAGCTATGGAGGCGGGCTTCGATAGTTTTGTGCTGGAAGTGGACGACCTTAGCGTTTCCTCAAAGCTAAAGAATGCAAGAGTGGAGAATACTGTTCTTGGAAGCATATTGAATGACATTCATACTTTAGCTAGCCATTGCAGTAGAGTTTCTTATTCTTTTGTAAAGAGAGAAGGGAATAGGGTGGCCCATGTTTTAGCCAAGCTGAGTTGTAAGTTTGATGGTGAACGTGTATGGCTGGAGGAGTATCCTCCTGAAGCCCATGATGCTGTAATGGCAGATTTAGCTGCTACTTCTTAATAATATGGCTCTATGTTCATGTCAAAAAAACAATTCAACATGGTATCAAGAGTAAAAAATGATCTAGAGAGCATGTGACGTTCAAACGCATTCAAAAAAAATTCAGAGTTGAAACTTTGTGTCAAAATCATGAAGGCATCAAGCAATTTTTCTCTTTCTATTCCCTTATTCAATGGTGAAAATTATCACTCTTGGAATATAAAATGAAAGCTTAATTAGAAGTCTTGAGTTTATGGGATATGGTAGAGAATGATGCTACTCTCTTAGTCTCTTCCCTCTTCCAAACAATCCAACAGTAGCCCAAACGAAAAAGTATGAAGAACACATGGCAAAGAAGCCAAGGACGCTCTCTTGCTTACAATCGACATTTTGGAAGGAATCACTTATAATATCATGTGTGTAACAGCCCGCACTTCCGAGCTGCTAGCTAATCACACTTAAGATTCACTAATCACAATTAACTCTTAATGATCCTCAAATTACATTATCTTACAATAGAAACATAACCTTTCCAGAGTTTAAATACGTTCACATGAAATGATCAAACCGGATTTCCGAAATAATACACCATAAGAGTTCTTTAAATTAAACTATGTAATCTCCACCATTGCTCATCCGACAATCATCTCTTATAACGATCCTTTACCCACACTGGGGTTAGCTTCAACATTTACTGCAAAAATAACTTACATTGAACACTGCCCCCACCAGGACAGGTTCCAAGAACAACATCAGCGAAACTGAGTACACATTGTCCAACCAGAAAATCTTTTTGGTGGCTTAAATCGTATTTACAATTTTAAGTTCATCTTACGAGACAATTGAAATCAAGTAACAGAAAAGACATAATGAAAGAATTATATAACAAACACTTCAACATAATTTATAAGTCACTTGTTTAAATAATAATAATACGAATATCGCACAAAATAAGTAGGATATACTTTCAATTGGAGAAACCATAGAATCTAACACAATCTCCCAAATCAACATTAATCCTGACATATTCTAAGACATAGTAATATCTCTCACTTCCGTGTCTCAAAAGGAATAACCTCTAATCTAAATATGTGCATCATAACTCCTTAAATTAGCTCTTAGCGACTTTCTTAGAAAGTCATTCCCATATTCCGTGCAGAGATTCTATAAACTTGGACGAGTAAAGATTATATTACTCGGAAGTAAAGTTTGAAATGACTTTCCACGAAACCGCTTGCATATTCAAATACAAATTCTACTTTCTCTCAGAAATCAGATTTTATATACTGGGGAAGAGAACACGAATAGAGTCGCCTTCCAGGCGAATTCTCTAAACTTTTACAAGGACATCTCCCTCTTCCGTTATGTACTGCTTGCAAGACTTTTCAGGACATGTCCCCAGAATACAGATATACAGAATTACAGAATACAGAATGTTGTTCGTCACTGCTCTAGCAGCTTCTTCCCCTCACAAAACAGAATCAAAATACATAATCCATAATTTCATATTTTTGAAAACTCAGATTCATAAGTCTCAAATTATCATAACAGAATTGCTTTCGGGTATTTAATATACCTAGATAAATTGCTTGCATAATATACTCGAGTTTCTAGTAACTTGGCATAAATCAACCTTTTATAAAATTCATTTGCTAAATCCCTTTCAAATACGGACTTTAAAGAAAATATAGTCCAAGCATATCAAAATTGAAGCTTACATCTCAATAACTTTTTGTCAATCACAATTTACTCGAATTCCCAATAACTTGGAATATAAATGACTCTTCGTATCCCCTAAACGCTTAAAAATACAAATTTTAGTGGAGATATAGCCATGTCCCATAACGTTCTCAATCATTCAAAAGTAGAGCTCACCAATCATATCAGACTTACTGAATTACTCCTTCGAGTTTATCATAATTATCCTTATAATAACAAACACACTCAAAAACTCTAAATGGTATAATTCACCCTTTAATAATACACAATCACGATACGACTTACTGTACAATACTACTTCTAATAATCCTCCTCCATAAAGTTCATAATTGCATTTTCCAAAATCTCTATACAACTCTTTACTTCAGAGACCGCTCAACAAAATAATATTCTTGAAATCTCATTAACTGAAAGTAAACTATAACATTAAAACTCCATAAACTTAAAATCGTATTAGATCGTATCTCATTAGAGACTTATATCGAATTCCACAAAATTTAGCTGATCATCTATAGCATAATTGTACGAGATCGCTCAATTCAAAACCCACACTTATAATAACATTGAGGAATATATATCGAGAACATTTCCTTAAATGTTCACAATTGGACACCCATAACTTTTATATAATAACTTAAAACTCAAGTCACTGAATAACTTATACTACTAAGCCTCATAGACTGAAATATACTTGAATTCGAAGACAAGATTGACTTAATATGACATAAGTTGATTACTTCAAAATATTCGATTAAACTAAATTTCATAGTAAGAACTTATAAGACATATCTCAAACCAGAATTGGAAAGTCAATGATCCTTATATAACCGAAACACCTGACTTTGGCGTGAAATCATATACTCACGAAGTCAAACAACTTAGATATGAGAATCACATTTTCAACAACACTGAATTTATAAAACCACAACAAATTTAAGTCAGAAAACTAATTTTTATTTGACAACTCATGAGATTCATACAGTTTCCAATTGTAGAAACATAATTGAGCTCACAAGGTGGAAGGACAATGTGTACCTTTTTCGATCTCCGAATTCTACCTCTGTTCCATATTGAGTCTTGGTTCGTCCAACATTCTTGAGCTCCACACATCAATATCCATAACCATATCATCAACAACAATAAGAATCAGAATCCCCTCATGGATCTTTATACTTGGAAACTAGTCTAACTCATCCTTTAATTTCTATTATATTCTCATTCACGAATCTCACTTAATTGCCATTTGTGGAACAGATAGTCATTAACATGTCTTCCATAAACTATAACTCCAATTATTTTAACTTAACGATCATCCTCAATCCAATAACAAGAATTATCAACCGATTTCATTACAATTCAGATAAAGAAATTGACTTGCTCATACTTTCGAAACCCTTTTCATGAACTAACGACAAATCCTTATACACAAACCATCTCACTAATCGAACTCACATTATTCCACCAGATACTAATCAACACGAGCTAACTCTAATTTACCCAATTTCACAAAATTACAACTCTTATTGTAAAAATGAAAATCATAGTTAAACCGAATTCATAGAAACATAACTTATAAACTAACTTGAGAAAAATCAAATCTTGGATGACAACCTTCAAACAAGGAGGAAAGAACTACCACAACCTGATTTTGCTAATCAATAACAAGTTTGAGAACTGAATTTATTAATGAAATCAAACAATAATATCCATATCATTAGAGAAAGATGAGGACTTGAATTATACCTCCAAGAATTAGAATTGGTTTACTTTTGAAATAGATAGAAATCAACACCAACGACCATGACAACATCGACCCACAACTCTCCGGAGCATCAGTTCACAGCGGCCACAAACTCGGCGGTGCCGACAACACAACGGTAGAATGGCGAAGCAAGGAGGGAAGGGAAAATAAAGCAGAACCACCAGCAGCCGGCAACATGCAGCACTGAACGACAATAACGTCAAGACCAGCAGTGGTGGTGAGAGCACCAACAGTTGCGCATCTCGCAGCGACACCACCACGCGACACCACAGATGAAGAGGAGAGACACTAAACAAGAAGGAGGGATGTTACAATGTGAAACTCCTAAAAGAGGTGTGGGAAAAGATCACTACGCTCGAAAATGTAGCAATTGCGCCATCTTCAAATCCACCATAATGCAATACAAAAATGAGTAGGCCATATGGGTTCATCTGAGTTATCAGTATACTCAAGATTTTCAGTGAGCCATTGCTTGATATTGCCATGAAAAAACGTCAAGACCAGAATGTGAATTGTTGTTTCTTCCACATTCCATTCCCGCAAATATAACACTTTGGATTATCAGTGAGTTTGCGCTTGAAACGATTAGCATTACCAAGTAAACGATCATGACAAGTTAACCAGAGAATTGCTCGAATCCTTTGTTGCATAGGTGCTGTCCAAATTAGATTCCAAATACTCTCCTCATACTCACTTGAATCTAAGCGAATAATTTGCAAACCTGATTTTATAGAAAATTTACCTTTTCGAGAGTTTCCCCATTAAAGTAAATCCCCTACATCTTGATTAATTTTCAGTTCATGCGCTTGGATGAGTTTCAGAGTATCTTGGGTTTATACGAATCTGTCATTGAGTTGCCTTCTGCATAAGACACTTTTCTAATAATAAAATTGGTCACATTTACGGTGCATTCTCTTCACCTTAATAACCCTTAAATTTACTGAATTTATCTGAACTGAACTGAACTTATTGGACCTGATTTAAAATATTGGACCTGATTGAACCTGATTGAAACTTATTGGACCTGATTGAAACTTATTGACTTTATTGGAACTTATTAGACCTGATTGGACATGATTGAAACTTATTAGACCTTATTGAACCTGATTAAAACTTATGTACCTTATTTGACAAAAAATTTGATGAGTAATAACATAAATATTACCCCTATAATAAATAATATCCCTCAAAATTTATTATGACATAATAATTGTTAAAATTTATCCTTCAAAAAAATAGTAATTATTAATTATCTCTTATGATTAACATTTTAACAAAAAAATACTATTTATATGCTTGCTTATATACAACTTTCAAGTTTTACCACTAATATATCTAATTCTTGCTTTGATTTCATGAAGCACTAGTAGGAAATCAATTAATAACATTTATATCTTTCATTGTTATTAGTAACGAAAACATGTTATCTCTAGTTATTTAAAGACGAATTACAAAATATTATAATTATGATGATTATTATTGTTAACCTTATTTGACCATGATTATAATATTTTTTAATAATAACATAATCAACTAATAGTAATATGAATAATAAAATAATAGGAGTAAATAATAGTGCAAATATAATACTATATAATCATAGTGGTACTTTAATTTAAAATTTTAATAATAACATAATCAACTAATATTAATATTAATAATAAAATAATAGACAATAATACAAATATAATACTATATAATAATCATAGTGGTACTTTAATTAAAATTTTAATTTAAATTCATTGATCATTGACTATTTGGACCTTATTACACCTGATTGGAACTTATTACACCTGATTGGAACTTATTGGATTTTATGGGACCTGATTGGAGCTTACTGACCTGATTGGACCTGATTGAAACTTATATGAACTGAACTAAACTGAACTGAACTAATTGGACCTGAAACTTAATTTTTTAAGGTGAAAAGAACGCACCCTAAGATTGAAGGTTCGACAACATCAATGTAAATAAAATAATTACAAAGACTGGCAAAACACTAATTATAATATGCTATACCAAACACATAATGACCACATCAATAATTTTATAATACCCAAACGTAAAACAAATTCTCGCCATTTTAATTTTGCTTATTTTTAAGAAAAATTAAATAAAAGAAGTTCCAAAAAAAAGGTTAATTCAGAAAAAGTTTAGAAAAAAAATAAGAAAAAACTTAGTTGAAATAAGAAAAGTTAAGGAAAAATAACTAATGTTAACGAAACATAAGAGAAAGTTATATCAGTTTTGGGTTGTCCCTTATCAATTTACCCACTTCTTTCTTTTTGTATTATTATCTTTACCTTCTCAATGTACTTTTCTCGGCCTACAACATTAATTTCAATATAATGTGACAATTAATTAATGCTTTCTCTTTCTTTTTATGATCTATTGATCCACATAGATATTTCTTCTAAAACTTTGTGCCTGAATAAGTGGGTAAACTAATAAAAACCAGATGATATATAAGAAAAGTTCAAAAAAATAAAATAAGATAAGCTAAGCAAAATAAGGAGCGAGAAAGTCCCTTCACGCTGTCGGACCCAGGATTTTCGTTTTGGGGCATCAATTATAACTTTTGACATTGGTAATTTAGAGTTGCAGAATAGGCAATTTACGAAAATGGCTCAACAAAAAAATAGTAGATAATTTTTTCAAATATTTGGGATGTCAAGTGCCATAGGCACATAGTAGTTCCTCCACACTGCCACAGTGGCATAGTGCCATCACCTGGGCCAAAGTAAACACCTATGCAAATCATGACCATTTGTTTTGGTTCATTGCGAATTTGGCGCATTCAAACTTGTACTGCTTTGTAGTACACCCCACGTTTAACTAATCAACCAGTTGCTCTGTTTGTACTACCATAAGTCCACAATAGGTACTGCAATTCACAAATCTTTTCTTTTGAAATCAATAATAAGAATTCATTTGCAAAGTATTAAGCGATAAAATGGGAACTCAAAAATACAACAATACTCTTAACTCTTGTAAGCAAATGTTATCATGCACGAAAATAACTTTATTGGATGTGTCTCAATGTAATTTTTTTTTTAAAAATGAGTTTTTATATCAATAATTAGTTAATTTTTTTTTTTTTGGTGAAAATAATTAGTTAAATTTATTAATGTTCATAATTATCCGTTGGTGCAGTGAACATAAAAATAATTGTTGCAATTAAGAGATCACAAATGAAAATGTGAATTGGACTTGATCAGGTCGTTGGTATATACTATATATATGTAAGACTTCTGGTTAAATGATTACACTAGATTACTATAGAACTTTTCCATAAACCTAAACCTTTGGTTGATGATAATTGATTATGCTACATATCCAACAATGGTTACAGTCACTCATGGGCGGTTCTTGGCCCATGCAATATGGGCAACCGCATAGGGCCCCAAAAAAACAGGGGCCCCAAATATATTTTAGTTTGTTGATTGAATAATTGACAGAAGGAAAATGTTTGGAGTAGTGGTAAGACCACTCACCTAATGAATGCCAGGTATGGAGATCGAATCCTCTTAAACCCATTAAATTTTTGCTTTTTGGGAAATTGAAAAGCTGTCCATGACAGCTAGCGTGTGAAACAACACGCTTGCGGGCTGCGGCATCATCTCATTAATGACTATCATTTTCCCAATTCTAAAATTTAATTGCTGCATTACATATAAGAGTATACTACATTACTACTACCTTTTTAAATACCTTTCAAGTTTAAACACTACCCACTTCTCAATATTCTGAACTATGCCTTTTTTATATAATTTTAGTTTAAATTTTGTTAATGAAAAAAATCAGCTTATGGTATTTGAAAAACATCTAATAAAATACAAATAAGAAATTTTTGTTATTTAACTATTCCATACTTTTTAAGTTGATAATATTTTTTTTCTAATATGATGTAATTTGGCATTATTTAAAATATAAAAGTAATTTTTTTTGTCAAAATTAAGAATATTATATTTGTTTTGAACTATGAATTAAAGGCCCAAGTTTAAGAAAGTGAATAGGGCCACCATTATATTTGCCCCGCCCCTGCAGTCACTTACAGACTACAATCGACATACAAGTAACAAAACCAAATTTTAAACAAACTTTTGAGTACAATATCTTAAATTCTATAACCTAAAAGTCCTAACCTAACTAAAATCTAGTAGAATATGAATCATTTGTTGTGTACAGTATTTACATTAGACGGAAAAAAAATTTACATAGAAAAGCAACTTGTTCTTGTCTTAAGTAAGAATTTAACAGATGGGGCAGATTTAACAGAGTAAGATACTCCCTCCCATTTCCTATGAGCAGATGGCCTAGGAAGATTCTCAGGCACAATACTCTCCAAGGAATTAATATTCCAAGGTGGGCAACTTCTTTTGTCACTCCATCTTGCAACCCCTCTTTTGTTATTGTTGTCTTGTAATTGAGATTCCATTGTAATTAGTTCACTAGCCATTGAATAATTCCCATTGATGTTGCTTACATATTCCCCCACTTCTAGACCAATTATTATGGTTGTTGCAATTGCCAATAATTGTGTGTTCCTCCGTGAACATGGTTTCTCATTAGCTTTCCTAATCAAATAAGAAAAAGCAATTAGCTAATAGAATTTGGAGGTGATAAAATGATGGGATGGACCGACGGGTTTGAGTCGGGCGTAACAAATTTAAAAAAAACCATTATAACGGACATGAAAATAATTTGAGTTGTGCACAGATCGAACCCAAATTTAGGCCTGAATGCCCAAACCCGCGTTTATTTTGGATCGGGCCATGAGCTGTGATCAACTTTAGATGAGAAAATAAGAAAATTATTTGAACTAAAGTAATGATTTTACAAATTTACCCAAGAAATGAGCCATTATTTATCATTATATGTTACATGTCATAATTACCTTGGAAGATTATTTGTCTTTGTGCGCAAGGAGGGTGATGAAGTAGGATGGATTGATGAACTTGGAGTAGGAGGTAATGGCTTGATGCAGCAACAAGTTGATATATTCATCTCTTTTGCAGCCTTTTCTAATTTTAATGATGTGAAGTAAGAAGCGAAGGAAAGGGGGAAGTTTGTTCTATATATAGGCGATTGAAAGGTACTGCGAGGAAGCCAGGAAGGTGGTTGTACTTCTACTTGTATGCAGTACTCCCAAGACTCAAGAGGAAAACTAGGAAAAATGGATGAGAACACCCCCAACTTTACAGCGTCCGCTTTTAATACCCCCAATTATGAGTTATTCCTGTATAATTCCAACTATTGGGGGAGGTCCACCACAAATGCACCCAGATGACATGTAACCTGTTAGCAAGGTAATTTTTTTATTTTTTATTTCTCTTTTATTTTTATTTTCAATTTCTACTCCCACCCACCACCATTTCAGCCACCCTCTCCCCTTCCTCTTCCTCCCCCATTCCCGCAACCCCTCCTCACCACCACAGATCTCACCCACCACCACTTCAGCCACCCTCCCCCATTCCCTCAACCCCTCCTCACCACCCCTCCCTGATTTTGTCATCCCCTACCTACCCTTCCCCTTCATCTTGCCGAAAACAAACAGCATTATTTATCAGCCATAACCATCTGAGCCGCGGGCAAGTTAACGACGGTTTCCATCAACTCCAACCATGTCCTCCTCTTAAATCTCCTCCAACTCCAACCCTCAACTCGGTGATTTTGGACTCAGTAGGCATAGAGCGAAGAGCCCAACATCAACCTTCGAACCCTTGACCCATCGACTACGATTTTCATCCACCCTCAACTCGCTTTTTTTAAAAAAAAAACTCCAGATTTGTTCGAATGGCGGTGGTGTTAGGAGGCTTTGGGTTCGAATCAAGGTTGTTCAAATAAGGGAGGTTCGAATGCTTCTAGGTTCGAATAGGGGTGTTTGTGGTTCTGGGTTCAAAATGGGGGTGGTTGTGGTGGACGGTGGTTCTCGATTCGAAATGGGGGTGGTTTTGGTCCCTTGGTGGTGGCGTTGGTGGAGGGTGGTAATTGGATTTGAAATGGGGGCAGTGGTAAAGGGGTAGGTTTGAAATGGGAAAATGGTGGTGGAGGGGTGGTTAGGGATGGCAGTGGGTGGTTCTAGGTTTGAAATGGGGAAACTGGTGGTGGAGGGGTTGTTAGAGGTGGTAAAGGGATGGTCTTAGTGGGGAAATAGGTGGTGGAGGAGTGGTTAGGGGTGGCAGTGGGTAGTAGTGGGGGTGAGGGAGGTGGGCTGGTTACTGGTTAGGAGTGGCAAACTGGTGGGGAAGGGTGGGATTAAAAAAAATGCAAAAATAAAATAATAATTGATAATAAGCCAATGAAAGCATGACACGTAGCCTGTTTACCGGTTAAATAGGTTTCTTTTAGGTCACAACGCATTTGTGGCAGACCTACCCAATAGTTGGGATTATACAGGAATACCCCATAGTTGGGGGTATTAAAAGCGGACACTTCAAAATTGGGGGTATTCTCATCCATTTTTCCAAATAACTAAACATTGGGGTATCGTATTACAAATGATAACCTCATGCATCTCCCATGTCAAAATATAGTTTTTGTTAGGAAGGAAGGAGGCTTGTATGAAAAAGGGATACATATTCAATAATTCAAGGATTTTTTAACTACAATAATACAAACTTTTGCCCGTTCTCTCGCAATAATATAAACTTTTGATTATTTTTAAATAATACAAACTTTTGCCCAAAATTCCTCCAGTAGGGCAATGTGACCTTTAACCTGTAAAATAGGTAAAAAAAAATTTAAAAACTCAAAATCTCTTTCTCTCCTCCCCTCCCCCTACCAACTGAAACCCCACCACGAAACCACTGGACTCTCCCCCTCCCCCTCCTCCTCCCCCACCCTAACCACCGGCAACACCACGTCTCCCTCCTCCACCCCGGAAAACACCACTGCTCCCCTCCCCTATCCCCGAAAACACCACGTCTCTCTTCCCTCACCCCGAAAACCACCCCCCACCACTCGTTCACCCCGAAAACCACCCCCTCCACTCCTTCACCCCGAAAAACCACCAAACCCAGCCACCTTACCCCCGAAAACCACCAATCCCCGCCACCCCAACCTCGAAAACCACCCCCCTCCACTCCCTCACCCTCGAAATACACAAAACCCACCCACAACCACCATGAACCCCACCCACCAAATCCTATCAACACCACACTCACCACCACGAACCCCCAAATCACCCACAACATAAAAACCCCAAACCACCCCAATAAACCGCCAAAGTAAAACACCACCACCATTTTTTCTAGGTGGGGCCGATTTCGGGGTGGGCGGTGTGTAATGAGTAGGGGGTCTCATTTCGGGTATGTGAGGGGTTTTTTTGGGTGTTGTTGCGGCTATTTATAGATGGGTGAGGGGTTGTTTCGAGGGTGGAGGGGAGCTGATTCGACTGGGTGAGGTGCGATCTTGGTGTTGGTGGTGGTCAAAGGGTAGGTGGTAGTGGTGGAGGGGGCGGCAACCGTCTGGGGGGAAGGGGCGGCTCTGTCAAGGGAAAAGGGCAGTGGAGGGGGTGGGGGTGGGGTTAGGGGTGGGCAAGGGAGAAAGACAGTGGAGAGGGAGAGGGAGAGAAGAATGAAATGAAAAAAATGGAGGAAGAAGAAGTAAGTGCCACGTAAGCAATTTACCTGCACCAACAAGTGACTAACCGGTCATGCCCTACTGGAGGAATTTTGGGCAAAAGTTTGTATTATTTAAAAATAATCAAAAAGTTTGTATTATTGCGAGAGAACGGGCAAAAGTTTGTATTATTCTAGTTAAAAAATCCATAATTCAATTATTCATTGGCTATTTATTACTTATTCTGTTTCTTTTTACTTGCAAAAGTTCTATTCACAAACTCTACTTAATTTATCTTTGATGATTAATAGTTAAGGAAAAACATATTCATGTGGGATCTTAATAGATTCGTCTCAATGTATATTTTCCAAATATCAATAAGTAGATATAATAATAGTTGAAGTTATGCATTGGCAAGCGTGAAAGTCAAATGGTTGCAAGTAAATAGAAACATAGGAAGTATTATATAGCGAAGTAGATTAGACTTAAATTTTATTTGATTGACATATAAAGACATGAGAAGTTGCACTTCTTAAAAAAAACCAAATAAGATCTTACACGTTTTTAAAAAAAATACAACAATATGGGGAATATATTTTCTAGAACATATGACTTCTTATATTTAAGTATTTAACCAAATACCAATAGATATTGAACTAAAAAGTTTGACCAGAAAATTCAAAAGCAAGATTTATTAATTTGCCAATTAAAAGTCCAATAGAAAATTTTAATTTCCACGTTCCAGAGGTGGCCCAACAAAATTGAACTTCTTTCCTTATAGTACCAACAAACTCGTGGATTGAAGACTTGAATAAAAGCGGAAGCCACCAAAATATTCCAATTTTCTTATTTTTGCTTGCCGTGA
This sequence comes from Beta corolliflora, assembly GCA_947648045.1. Classification (NCBI taxonomy): domain Eukaryota; kingdom Viridiplantae; phylum Streptophyta; class Magnoliopsida; order Caryophyllales; family Amaranthaceae; genus Beta; species Beta corolliflora. Next base: position 117,280 of record CANSZD010003495.1, read on the forward strand.
TTACCTGCTTCTGTGGACGGATGCTAGCTCGACGTCGAGGCTTGCTTTGTCCTTTGGGTCTAATAAATAAAGGTGTAACGTGATGAACTTCATTTCTCCTGTTTGATGAAAACGTAATGTTCTTTGATTGCGTATAGTAAAGCTTTTCTCCCCCAAGATATTTGGACATGTCTTAGTCATGGTCACCAAAGAGTACCGTTCTCATCAATGGTCGGAAGTCTGACTTTTTTGTCCGCACTAGAGGTCTATACCAGGGTGATCCATGTCCCATTGTCCCCTTACCTTGAGGGCTTGACATTATCTTATGAACCCTAGGGCGAAAAGGTAAATATGGAGCCTCTATATAAATATATAATTATAAAATTTAAATCATTATATATGACTATAAAACGCATAACATCGTTGTAACAATGTAATTTTATTACATTGAGAGAATCTATAATTGACTCATTGACTGTTAACATCTTAATTTTGAAATTTAGAACAATTGAACTAGGGAATAATAGTTTGAGTTTGAACTTCACATTATTTATATACTCAACTTTGACCAAAGGTTTATTATTAAAAAATATTTATGTTATTACGTAAATTATTATCAGAATTATGAACTTGTAACTATTTTTACTAATAGATTATCCATATATATTAATTGTCAAAGTTGTGCATCTAAAAGCATGTTTGTCAAACTGTACTAATTTTCTAAGACGGGTGAAATAAATATATGTTGAAAATACTCTAACAATAGATATAATGAAATTGAATATGCGTAATCAGTAGAAAAAAGAAATTGAAAATGACTATTGCAATAGCTCATAGATCGAAGAACTTTAATTGGAAGCTAAGGCACGAAGCTTATGTGATAAACTTTTTAGGAACAAAAAAGAGAGGAAAGTTGCTGCAAAGTGTTAAATAGAGAAAAAGTTGAAAGTGGGATTTAAACTCCTTACTAGACAATCATATAAATGAGGATCAACCAACTGAACTAATTAACAAGCGTCTTTTGCGCATAAATGAAATATTATTAACAAATTAGAACAACGGGACAGGCAGTAGCCAACATTTGGGCCCCTTTTCTTCTTGGGCCTTGTGCGGTGGCCCATCTCGCCCTGCCTCAGGACCGACCCTGCATACTTTTCAATATATGCCTTAAGACCTTGACTTCCATGATTAATGCGACCTGTGACAGTATACTTTGGACTTCTTATTGAGTCGGTTTCAGAAAAATCTCGGTGTCCCACTCCCACCTGCTTTTTGTAGATGATCTCCTCCTCTTTGATCGTGTCGATGAGTCCACTGGCTTTACCTTTAGACATGTCCTTAACACTACTGTTCTCGCTTGGGTCAAAAATCAATGAAAGGAAAAAGCAAGCTGACCTCTCCAAGAATACCCACGAGGACTTGAAAATCATTTTCCAAGAAACCATCAATGTTTTCGAAACCAAGGACCTAGGTCTTTATCTCGGCATCCCCCTCTCGCTCCCATAAGCGTTCGGCTAGATTGCAGGTCCAATTTGTCGTTGATAAAGTCCTAATAAGCTAGCCTCTTAGAGAACCCACTTTCTTTCTAAAGTCGGGAGCCTATGCTTAATCATCAATTCCACCCTCTCCGCCATTTGCACAAACCATATGCAGGCAACTTCTCTAAAAACCAAAACCCTCAAAGACTTGGAGTCAGTCTGTAATAACTTCCTGTGGGGGAACATTGCAAAGAAAGGAAAATTCATCTGGTCAGGAAATACATTACCCTCTTCCTAAAGCACCTTGGAGACCTCGTTATCAGGGAACATTCTCTTATGAACTTGGCCTACTTACCCAAACATGGGTGGAAGTTTCCCAAGGCTCATAATCTAGCCAAAGATTGTATTATCTCTAAGCATATTCGTAAAGATCATGTCACTCGCTCATTTCCAGAATGGGTCCAATATTTAAAAAGGGGGGAAAAGTTGGGATATTCTCCAACACAATAGCTCATGGCTTCTTGGAGATGGCCAATCCGTCAGCTTTTGGCATGTTGGTTAGGTATTGGCCTCGTCAGCTTTTGGCATCTCTATGCCCCTCCCCTATCACATTCTTCATCGTACCCTAACTTTCCAGATCCATATGGACCCGAATGCTAGGGACGTTCTCATCCCTCACTTTGTCACCCATAAAGGGTTCTCTATCAGCCAAGCATACCTTTCCCTCCTCAACTCCCACCACATGGACATCTCTTGGATATGAGATGGAAACATGGAATCATGGATACAATTTTTTTCTAGCCCCTTTGGTATGACAGGTTCACTCATATGAGCCTTCTCACTTGAGACGTATTACGCCTAACACTTTCTGCCCTAGATGCCTCTCGAAACCTAAAATATCTTCTCTCATTGTCCACAATTGCAGTCTCCTGGGACATTTGGACCATCATGGGTGAGCCGGGGCACGAGATAACCCAGTTCCATGACTAGATGAGAGTAAACTTATCCTCCACTCAGTCCTTTAGGAGGATTAGATAGAACATCCTATTTCTTCTCTTATGTCACGAAATATCAAAAAATAGAAACAATTGTGCTATCAAGCTCTCTAACCCAACCCCTCATGAGACATTATTTATAGAGCTACTCTCCAAGCCTCCTTTTTCATTAAGGCCACCTCCTGTCTACCCAAAACTTTGCATAGCTCTGGCCCCTTGCCAGACATTCCCCATGATCCCTCCTTTACTTCGATTCATGTCGATGCTTCTTTTGTTAATCCCATGGAGCCCATTAGCCTAGGGGGTGTGCTTCGCTATGTAACTGGTCAATGGATAGTTAGGTTTTAGAAGCACTATTTACTCAAAATATTATTTTGTACTCAGATTGTAAAATGGCGCTTGACTTCTAACCCATGATCATGACACTTTCCCACTATTCTTACATATTCTTATATTGTTAGTGATTGCAGAAACAGAACCTTGAGGATGTAGGTGGCGAGCCTCCGACATTGTAGTACGCTTCACAACAATGTCGGAGGATGTATGTAATATTATAATATGTAACTAGGATTATCCCCACCTCTCCAGTTTTTGTATGAAATTCTTAATTTCGGATTATAACCAACTCTTTAATCATTAATGTTATTTGTCCCTTGTTCACAAAAAAATAAAAGGTTGAAGCCTTTGTAGTGGTGAATGTATCACAAACTTGACTTTGACAATCTCGCATTACGGTTTGAATTTCTCTTGATCTCCTCCAAGTTTTGTCGTCTAGATATGAACTAGGTCTAGAGAGTACTTGTCTGATCTAGATTAGGGATAAGGTTTTTCTGTTCCTTCAAAATGATGATGAAGAGCTTTATTTATATAGTTTTCCAAGATTTAGAGTTAGCTAGTAGGTCATCTTTTAATGGGTCTTATGGCCGTTATTTCAGAATGGTCCAGTTTTATCATTGAGCTTTAACCCATCAACTAAATGATTATTAAACAAAATGGACAAAATTAATTATAAGGCCCCAACTTAATTAATTTTACTTATCATCTATGTTTTTTTAAAAGTCAATAATTGACTTTAATGGGTCAAATATGATGTTGCATGAACCCAATGACATATGACTATAGAAGTCGAATTTCGGTAATATCTTTTTTTTTGGCGACAGTAAGCTATAGATGGGGAGTAAGAACTAGAAGGTTAGATTTTGAAACTAGCTAAACAAGTAGAGATTTGTTAGAATTTATAGCAATGTCATTGCTGATTGCACACACCAAAATTGATTAGCTGATTCATAAACACATCTTATAATTTACAACCTACAATATACTGGTGGCTAATTGCCTAACACAAAGCCAGAAAAAAATAAATCATGTCGATAAAATATCAAAAAGAACATAGAATAAAGACTAGTACCACAATTTGTAGTACAAGGAAAGTTTTCATAGCAAGAATCACTGAGAGCTCAAACAACATGGCTCCATCTCCTGAGAGACTAATCTAAAGGCGTCCTTAATAAACCCCAACCTACTGCTAACTACAAAAATTTAACCTTACAGCGAGGTGAGAAAACTAAACTCGTTCTCTAGGATATAAATCAACCGTAAACTAAAGTAAAACAACAAAGAAAAACATACGCCAACTTACTGCCGCATATGGACGATATGGTACAATTGGACAATCACCGATTCACCTCAATATTCTCTCCGGTATCAAAACAAATAACTACGACGATACAGTAAGACACAACTAACTATTTGTCGCCACCATCTTAGCTAAATGTTCAAGCCATCCCAATAGCTCCGCAACTCTCTCAACCATTCAGCACTATTCGTCTGTAACCATCTAAGCTAATTTTTCAAGCCATCCAAAAAGCTCTGCAACTCTCTCAACCCTTCAGCAGAAATGCTCCGATGAACCCTCGGCCTTGGGGCAATCAAGTTAGGAGGTGGTTCAGGCTGGAAGCATATTACAACAACAGCAAGATTGTCCCCACTCTTCCTCTTCAAAGCCTCGTCAACAAGATCCTTGCTGCAAGTTACAGGGTCATTGTGATCTTGAAGCCTTCGCCGAGCAAAATCAACAGCGTTTTGGCTCCTGAAAACATCCCATAATCCATCACATCCTATAATGAGGAACTCGTCCTCACGAGTCAACTTTGTTGTCATAAGTTCTGGCGCAGCAGTTAAGGGCCCACCATTGGCACCCTTCATTCCTTCCATGTGCCAATCCCCAAGAGCTCGGGTAACATTGAGTTGGCCATTGAGGTAGCCATCCTCAACATACCCACCAGATGCTTCAATTCGTTGTATCTCCCGAGAGCATTGTGGCTTGTGGTCCTTGGACATCTCAATTGCTTTACCCCTCCGACATAGTACAGCTCGACAGTCGCCAGCATTAGCCACAACCAAAGATCTGTAGTGAAGCAAAAATGAGAAATAAACTTCTGAACTAATAATCAATTCGATCAGGCTTTCGTGTGCACAAGGAACATAAATAGAATCCTCAGAATTTTAGCAAGATCAAGGAGTATACAGCATATTGAGACTGGAAATACTTGAGTCAACTGTATGAAAATCAAAATACAGAATCACAGATCCTGAAAGGAAATAAAGGAATGGACACTACACTTAAAGCATCCCAAAACAGAGATACTTCCTTGGCCCAAAATCGATCTTCAAGTTGTCCTATTAGGCAACGCGCCAAAATAAATATCAAATGTTGGGTTAAAGACAGCAACTTAAAATCTGTTTCATACCCTCGTGTCTTGTCTCTGCATCACATCACCAACGCTTCTCTTAAATTTTTTCTTTTATCCATTTCTACTTTTATATTCCAGATTATTAACCAAAAAACCACCAGCTCTTTCTTGATTGATGGTTTTTCAAGGGGTTCTTTCCACAACCAGCTGTTCTAAACTTCCAGTCCTTAAACCCAAATCAAACGCAAAAGAGGACATTCAATTTATTTAAACACGGATTACGAGTCCTCACTCTATTTGTAATTACTGTCTCAATAAACTCCCATCTTTATTAGGTAGTAGTTCCATGGACTATCTCAAGACAACATCTTTAACTACATTTCACAAACCCGTATCATGAAGTATTTAGCAATAAAACTGCAGTCTTTTGAAGGACTCATATGACTCTCAACTTGTAGTGCAAATAAGCTTTGGGGGGAAAAACACTATAGTAGACTACGTGCAAACCAAATCGAAAACCATCCCAGACGTCGGCCAAAGTGTGCAGAAAATACCCTCATGTAATTGTATTTTTATAATGCCTAACAGATGAAGAGCCTCGGCCACACTCAAACCATCAATTGAGACCAAGTAATCTTGGTGCAGCCAGAGTTGCAGCAAAGAGTGCCCAACAGGCCGACGATATTCGGCTACAAATACAACATTCTCCCCACTGCTAAAATGCAGCAGAAGACTGAAGACCCCAAACACACTAGAAAGTTGGTAAACGACTCTACATAAGACTTCCCCTAGCACAATAGTGCAAAAGCCAGAAACAACAAAAGAAAGAAAAAGTCTGACACCAAATTAGGAACAACCCCAGAAAGAAGTAGAGAATCTCCAACTAGTAATCTAGAAACTAACACATAAAGCATGGACACCAAACCATTTAAAAAAAAAAATAGATTTGAATCAAAAAGGAAATCTAATAGATTTGGAACAAAAAGGAAATACCCTCAGGTAGTCGTATTTTTTCTAATGCCTAACAAATGAAGATCCTCAGCCACAGTAAATCCATCACTTGAGGCCAAGTAATCTTGGTGCAGCCAGAATTGCATGCAAAGGAGTGCCCAACAGACCAACAATATGTGGCTACAAACAAAACATTCTCTCCACTTCTAAAAGGCAGCAAAAGAATGAAGACCCAAACACCAGAAAGTTGGTAACTGACTCTACATAAGACTTTCCCTAGCACAATAGTGCAAAAGCCAAAAACACCAAAAGAAGAAAAAAGTCTGACACCAAAATAGAAACAACCCTGGAAGAAAGACGAGAATCTCCAACTAGTGATCCAGAAAGTACCACATAAGCATGGACATCGAACCATTTAAATATATAAATATATTGGAATCAAAAAGGAAATCTATATGATCAAAAGCCACATAGCAAGCACTGATCCACAAAGTAGATGTACTCCATGCTGTACTCCATGCACAAGGACATCACAACTTTAACAAGAGTCACAAAACAAAGGTTGATCTGATTCCAAAAGTTGGGAGGAGGGGTCTTGGTGGACGCCATATAAAAAGAAGCCAATGTTCTCACAAAGTAGAAAACAGATAGAAAGATCAACCTGCCAATAACAAGAGCAGCCAATGCACAAGGACATCACACAAGGACATTACAACTTTAACAACAGTCACAAAAATAGGCTAATAGATCAGATTCCAAAAGATGGGAGGACAGGTCTTGGTAGACGCCATATAAAATGAAACAAATATTCTCACGAAGTAGAAAAGGGATAGAAAGAACAACCTGCCAACAACAAGAGCAGCCAATGCTGTTGTGCCAGAGGCAAGCCCTGAATCCAATGTGCATGCTTCAGCAAAAGCAGTGTCTGTTTGTAGAAATGCAGAGCTTATGACCCTTTCCATTTCACTTGGAAAGTCTGTGTCCTCAAATATGAATCGCGGTAGATGACAGCATGCAAAATCAGCAGCATGCTTTCCCCCATGACCATCAAAAACCTACAGGATACATTTGAATAATACATCATTACAATGTATATATGGCATATAACTCCCCACTTTTGGGTCGGAGTTCAAAAATACCAGATCCAATACCCCATGACTCACTTCAAAAATACTGGGTAGTAAATTGAATTTTTTTGAAAAAAGGGGCTGCATACCAGACCCAGAAAACATGGCAAGTTCTCAGAACGAATCACACGCCAACTTTTTTATAAGCGGGTGTCCCGAAACCCACATAATATTTTTTTATCGTTCAAATTTCATAGAGCACACTTAGGTCCATTCATCACATATTGTCTCTCAATTACACCTAAAATTCAATAATTTTGAATTATGTACACATCTCTAATTAGGCCTCGAGTACTTGATATTCTTTTTGTAACATTTCATGAATGGTGATTGCTGGATGACTGGATGGTTGGAATTGATGTTGTATTTTTTACTTTTATGTTTCAGTCTTGTTGAATCTTTCTAATATTTGATTTGATAGTGGTCGCTAATTTCTCTAAGAACCTTTGTAAATATGTGATGATCGACTAGCAGAAATTTTTTCCTCAAAAAGTATAAATAATGATCAAAATGAACTATGTTAATATTAACGGGTACTTTATGTGACCCAACCCAAGAAAACCGGGTACCAACAGGTCAGATCACCGGCCACTTTGCTAACTACCCACTAATGAACACCCCTTCCCAACAGTATTATATACGTAACACGGGTAATAAGAATAAAGCTCCGAGCTCTGCACCTAACTATACCTGGCATACTAAAATACTGAATTCTATCTGGAAAAGAAAATTATCCTACAAAAACAAGCACCTAGATTCTGGCCTTCTTCACCATAGCATAGGCTTACACAAAGGACATGACAGAGATACATATAAGAAATCTGAAGTAAAAGAAGATCGATAGACAGATTTAGTACCCCATAAAAGGCATTTGGCCCTTCACCACTATGCTGAAGCCCATAATGATGCATAAAATCATCAAGACATACATATACATCCTCCATGTTTGAACGGTATCCAATATCTGTCCATGCTCCGGAACGAACAATGGGAAGGAACTCAGACTCACAATCTTCAATCAGGGGCTCAACGGGTATATCTGGCGTTTTAATCTGCAAAATATCTAATTAGAATCTTCCACAGCATAATATTTAATTCAAGAAAGTAAAGTACCCTACATCAATATAATTGAAAGAACAATGCAACATAAGTACATAACAAAAAGTGATGATTTTATATCTAAAAAAAGTGTCTGCTCCACGACACACCCTCCCAAAGTCCCCAGGGAAATTTAAAAGGCTATTCAAAGTTGAACAGACTGTTACGCAGAGATTAGTTATGAATTTATAAGTCCATGAAACAAAAACATATAGAAAAAAGTGCATCATCACTAGATAGAAAAAACATATTTCCTAGTAGAAAAGAGTTTATACATTATATAGAAAAGGGGGGCAAAACCAAGTCCAGGTAGCTATAGAAGGAATTTCAGTGATGCATATAGTTCAAACATTTAAAAGGGGGCTAGACTGCATGTAATTACTAAGGTCATACTAATCAAAAGACACTTTTCATTATACCTCATGTCAGGCCAGGTGAGTGTTAACAAAGCAGCTTTAACACTCCTCTATAATCACTTCATCACAACGCAATCAAACGAAAAAGTGAAAAGAAAGGTCATATGCACCGCAAAACAGAATAGATGATACAGAGACATCCTAGCACCACTAATATCCATATCATCCTGAAAAAACCTCAAGAACATTTGGGATGATGATAGCCACATTTCATTAATCACATGACAACAAGAATAAAATCCAACAACATAAATGTTAAAACCCAAAATAAAAAAATGAAGCTTCACGCAGAAGGTCTTTATTGAAGCATGTGTAAGACCATGATAAACCAAGAAAGGGAGGAAAAGAGATTCACTTTTCGAAACTACTAGAGCGCTAATAGTGACAAACCGTTGGATTTGCAAAGAAGACTGACATTTTGGAATTAATTTAAAAACAGATGTATAATGGCCAACATCAATATCAGCAGATGAACTAGAATAAAATGTGTATAAACCCAAGAGTTACAATCCGGCTGTTTGGTCAAGAATATCTCTTTCCATTAATGGGTTAAAAAATTTGCTACGTCCATTAGGGCCTAAGCATTGGAGTTCAAAAATCCACAGTATATGTCTACAGATTTCCTAGACCTTATGTAGGGAGCAGGGAAGCAGTTCATGTTGAAACTCAATCCTCAGTTATTTAACCATTTAATGCATAGAACTTCTAAAGTTCATGTCAGATCCCCTCTTAATTATTTACAAGACTGAATGATTGGACATCTGAACCTGTTTAAAAAACCATTATTATCCTGTCTAACTGGGAAAAGAAGAGTAAAAAGTCTTGTAGCAGACTAATTCAGAGTGACGAATGGAAATGCAAGAACCTTACTCTCAATCCTTTACACTTTTCCTTAAGGCTTCAAACGTGGCAACTACTTTGTCAAGACTCAAGAGAAATTCCACCAATTTGGAGTTTCTCAATTTGGTTTCAGTATCTTACCTTGCTTAACTTGCATTAACAAAATCAATCAAACCAAACACACGATATAAAATCCTTTTTCGCCAAATAATAAAATCCATACCTGATTACTTAATATATACATTTAAATACCAATGTCAATTAATTCTAGAAAAGCAGAGATAGGTGCAAAAATTTCCTCCAAAGTTGAATCTTTCAACCTACAACACTGTATACTCCACACTTGGCTTCCACATTTCCTCAAAAACCAAACAGGTCATCCCCAAAATCACCAAATGAGCCGTAACCGGAATCCTAAGCAAAAAATTCACACATCTCGAACAAAAACTTCAAACCTAAATTAGAACCACAAAGATACACAACCAAATTATTCTGAGCAAACCATTCACACACATCTCAAACAAAATGTTTAAACCTAAATAAGAACAGCAAAAATACACAACCACATTATTTATTCCGAGCAAAAAATTCACACACATCTCGAACAAAAAGTTTAAACCTAAATTAGAACCGCAAACATACACAACACAACCAAATTGTTCTGAGCAAACAATTCACACACATCTCAAACAAAATGTTTAAACCTAAATAAGAACAGCAAAAATACACAACCACATTGTTTATTCTGAGCAAAAAATTCACACACATCTCGAACAAACGTAGATTAAAACAGCAAAATTACACAAGATAATCTGGCAAATGAATAACTTACAAGAGAAGCGTGTCGCACAAGCGTTTTCTTCCGCATTGACGAAACTCGTGTAGCACTGAAGCATTGTCGATAAGCAGCTGCGAGGGGATTCGGAGGTAAACCCTCGCTTGAGCCCCCATTTTCTCTCTCCTTGTTAATTTCCTCCATTTGACGACATACCATCACACATTCTCCCAATTTTGCTACTTTTCTTTCCCAATTTCTCGGAACAATTGATGAATGAAGATAATTAATTGTTGGATCTAAACCCTAATGAAACCCTAATTCGGTAAATGATGTAGATGAAGAGGGGAAAATGTGAACCTCGTTGGTATAAATTAGAGTTGATTTGCGTTGAATTGCAATCTAGGTTGGATTAAATTAATGGATATGATTCTGTCAACAAATTCAAAGATTTCAAAATTTGGGAGGTATGGAGGATACGTGTCTAGAAAATGAACGGTCTTTGAATTCGTGTAGTATTATTAATCTAACAAGGGTTTTAAACTACTTTATTAAAATAAAGGAGGGGGATTTTTTGGGTTTTTAAAATTAGAACCTTAGAGCGAGGTTCGACTCGGATGTATTTCGGACATTACTACATCTACTCATCGGGTTGACAACCCACTACTAATAGAGTTAAAAATAATAATTATTATGTTAAGTTGGATTCGATTACCACAACCCTCAACAAGTCTTTATTAATGGTGGGTAGACAAAGTTTTTTCCATGTATTTCCTCTGTTCAAAAATAAATGACACTTACTATTTTAGATATTCTCAAAATAAATGAAACGTTACTTTTTGGTACTTCTTTTTCTTTCTCTCTATTTCTCTATGTCTTCTCATCACCATATGGGTCTCTCTTTTTCTTTCTCTCTATTTCTCTCCTCTTCAAAATCCCTGTGCCAATCCCCTGTGTTTCATTTAAAAAGCCGGAGGAAGTATATTATTATTTCAAATATATTAATATGTAGATTTTTCTTTGTAAACATAATAGAAGACATAAAGACCTTCCTCAATTCTTTCAACAATTGAAATATCAGACACATCTATAGAGAAGAAGGCAGTAGACTCGATAGTCAATGTTGGGCACTTAATCGATTCTTACTTTTACATAGAAACTTGTGATAATTCGGCTTTAAACTCTATCCTTGTAAATGATGCATTAGGAGTTCTCTTCGTACATAGAGCCTCCTAATTTTATTTTTCCTTTTTTAAAGGAAAATTTGTTAGATCAACCTTTTAGATATAACATGCCCAGCTGTTACTACCATTTTTAGATGCCCAATAACATTTATTATGGTACATTGTATTAGACCTCAAAAGGATTAATTTCGTCTTAACATGAAGGCCCAACAAGAGCATAAAGCCCAGTGGACAAAGTCAACACAAGTCAAAGTCAATAGGAGAAGATTGCCAAGACCATCAGGAGATGAAAGTCAAGAATGATAAACGTACAGGTAGTTAAAGAAGCAATCATTAGACGGATCCACATAAGGAAGAACGTGCAAGGCTACAGTTATTCAGCGCCAGAAGACGGCTGAGATTTGAATCAAAGATGATTCAAATGTTTTCCCTCCAAGCAAGCACAAAAGTTACGCATCATGCTTCTCTATAAATAGAAGAACGATAATCAAGCACACAACAACAACACACACAACAACAACTTGCAATTACTCTTTTCTTAGCGTAGCCTAGCTCTAGCCTAGCCAACCCCCTTATGGGGTTATAGTTTAGCCCTTAGACGTAGAACATGTTCTGGCGACGAGTTCTGTAATTCTCCGATTGAAGCAAGGAACCATGGAGGTAACTCCCTTCGTGTCTTCCCTTTAGTTGTCCAGCCTGGCTTATCCCCCTATGTGTTGTAAAATTCTTTCCTAAAAGTTTGTGGCATATATGGGAATGTTGTGCTTTAATTAATAGATTAATTATTGTTTGCTCTATTTATTGCATTTCGCCTGAATTTATTAGGCGTTGTGGTTTAATCCTAAATTAAATTGCAACAAAGTACGTTAGCAAGGTTTTATCTAATTAAAACCGATAACCCCCAGGGGCTAAGTCTCCCGAGATATTCAGTACCAAACTACTAGGTGTGCATTGACTTGTTTGCAAAGTCAACCAACTGATTTTGCACCAACAAGTTTTTTGGCGACCACAGTGGGAGAAGAAGATTCATAAACACATTGTGAACTTTCTTCTTCATACTTTCGAAAAACCAACTGTAAAATAAAAAACAGTTGCTTTTATGAAAATGCCGGATACACGTTCTAAAAAGAATAAGGAAGTTGCACAGGAGGGAACAAGTTTCCAAAACATGGAAATAAGTTATTCAACTCCTCCGGAAAATAGGACGCAGGGTAACAATGGTGAATCAGTTCACCATACTCAAGAGACCCCCACAAAGGGAAAGCTCATCTCCAAGTAATACTGGTCGTGGACTTATACAACAAATGTATGGAAAGTTTACAGAAATGGTAAAGAATTTGCTGTTAGAAGCCATAGAGAGTCAGAGACAACAATTTGACTCCAACTATAGGACTCTAGCCCACGAATCTGCTAGGGTCTTCACGGATATCCTCCAAAGGATAAGTGAGGAGAATAGAGAGATCAACTCTAGGTAGATCGACAGGTTACTTGTAGATATCAATGATACTATGAGTGCAACTTTCACGGCAATGTCGACATCTCTTGCCACTGAAGTAGTTACTCGTCTAGAACCACTAGTCGAAAAACACTATCAGTTAAATGAGAAACTAATTAAGGCCTTAGAAGAGGTCCCATTGGATAGAGCAAGAGGAAATTCTGGTATAGAGCCAGACGTTCCTCCACTAGGTTACCCTCCGAGGGTACATTTCTCCCACCCTGAAAATAGAGATATACTTATTTCAGGCAATCCACAAACTTCCTCTCATACACACCAAACAAGGGCCATACCCTTGAGTCATGGAGAGGGTAATCATGGGAACGTTAGGAGAAGTGGTGAAATGGTAGCGGACGTGGAGCCAGGCTTGCACCAGGTGTCAGGACATCACCAACCTTCGTTTTCCATGGGTGGTGGACAAGTTGGTGACAACACACATCAATCTGGACCATCACGGGGAGGACAGAGGCAAGATGATTTTGTTACAAATAATAATAGTATACCGTATGCGTATGCGCCTGTCAACCAGTCAAATGTGGCTGGAAGTCCTTCTTTACCCTATGGTTACACGCCTCAGAACCAACCAACTATGGCTGGTACGTCGCATTATGGGAATATCCCGGGGTATAATCAACCCCAAGCTCCATTTGCCCAAGCAACTGGCGCTCGTCAACAGAGGATGCCCACAAATGGACAAACATTCCCACCGCAAATGGCGCAAGGTGCAACCAATCCTGCTTTTATGCAACACCAGGAGATCCCTATGGGAGGTTATCTAAATAAACCTTTTAATCCTAACCCTAATCATGTATATGATCACACGGGAAACATGGGAAACGGGAACATGGGATATCCAGGAATACAAATGCATCAGGATCAATCGGCAGCACAAGTTGAGACGCTAGTCCAAAGACTAGTAGGGAATATTTCTAGGAAAAATCAGAGGCAAATTGGTCAAAAACCTTACCCTGAATGGATTGATAAAGTCAATCCACTTCCTAGAATGTTTAAGATACCTGACTTTACCTTGTTCTCAGGCAATGATAGAGTTTCTGCTGAAGAGCATTTAGTTAGGTTCAATTGTCAATGTAGGGAGGCAGCTGACAATGATTTCTTAAAACTTAGAATGTTCTCCATATCTCTTACTGAGACTGCTTTTTGGTGGTATACTAATTTACCACCAAATTTCATTCACTCATGGCAAGACATGCAGGTGCAATTTACAAATCATTTTGCACGCACTGAGCCCGGAGTGACTTTAAGTTATCTGGCTAGAATCCAATAAAAGTTAGGAGAGTCTATAGAAGACTACCTATCTAGATTCAAAATGGCCAAGATCAGGTGTCATGTTAGCATCCCTGAAAGAGAATTTGTACAAATGGCTCAAGAGGGAATGCTAATTCAGTTTCGAAAAAGGTTCGATGGTCATGCTTTTGGCGATTTTGTTGAATTAGCAGAATTGGCTGTGAGATATGAAAGGAACCTACAGGCTGAAAGCGTAGCAAGACACCATAACTTCTTTGCTCAGAATGACGAGCCCTTCCACTTTGAAACTGCACAGGAAGTGGACGTGGCAGAAATCATTCAAGGAGTACCTTATAAGTGTGCTCCTCTAGAGAAGAAAGAATTTCTGGCGCCAAAAGACATGAAGTCTGAACAAAAGAGGAAATATACTTTTGATACTAAGAAATCTAATGCTATTTTCGACTGGTTATTATCTAACAAAAAGATAAATCTAAAAGGAAGGCATAAAGTAAGAACTGCTGAGGAAGTTAAGGGTAAAAAATACTGTAAATGGCATGATGCAGTAACTCATGACACTTCTGAATGCATTGTTTTTAGAAATAAAATCCAGGATGAAATTGATAAGAAAAATATCATGTTTCCTGATGAAGAAGATGTTAATATAGTTGGGATGGATGAACCATTTGAACTATTTTCTGGCATGGTAGAGACTAATCATGTTTTTACTGTTACTTTGCAGGCTTCTCAAGCTACTGAGATAGGTAACCAACTCTTCAACAGATTGTTTGACGAAGGAATCTTGGTTATGCCAAAGATAGCCAATGAAGAGGGATTGGAGGATATGTGCAGATGGCATATGCATGGATCGCATACCACAAATCAATGCCAAGTTTTCAGAGGGTTCCTAACTAGGCAGTTAAGTTTCAAAAGACTGGTTGTCTCAGAAGTGGAACATCATGCCATGGGGCTAGAAGCCTATAAGGCCAACTTAGCCAAAGCTAAGATGCTCGTTAATGCCAACCTAGCTCCAATGATGCTTGAGGAAAGAGCTAAAACCTACAAAGAGGTCGCTCGTAAATTCCCATTGCGCACTAGGGCAATAGAAGGGTTGAAGGCCCTAAGAAATGGTATGTGCTCACCATGTGCAGATAGGCTAACCTTCGAAATGGTTAGAACTCATATCATCCCAAATGATCCTACCTATGTGCCTGCATACCAGCGTCCATTCCAGAAAAGGTCCAGAAGTCAAGGACCTAGGAAACAGGACAACCCCAGTTCAGGCCCTCTCTTAAAGGGGAAGGAAAGGGAGTCAAGTCAAACTCGTGTGCCTAAAATTCTTAAAAGAAGGGTGAATTCCCATGGGGACCAAGTGAAGCCAAAGATCAAGTCAGCAGTTAAGCTATGGCCATTATCGGACGTCCAAAACTTTCCTAAAAGTAGGACAATAAAGATGAAGGAGTTGAGTATGAAAGCTGCTGCAGCAAGGGCTCAAATCAGCACTCAAAATATGCAAGAATCCCTTATAGCAAACATCATAATTGATGAGAAGGCGTTATAAGTTGGAATCACTAAGTTGTTACCTTTGGAAAAGGAACAACATGATTCACCACCTATAAAGAGTGGTGACCAGCAGCCTCAGGGAAGTGACTCTCTTATGAAAGAGAATCTGGGAAATGGCTTTATTGAGGACTATGATTCAGAGTTTGGATCTGAGGATTTGGACTTATTGGTTTCTGATAGTGACTAAATTCTGGATGGAGAGCCACTGATGAGCGAACCTCAAACAGAAATGGGAGAGGAGCAAGACACGTAGTGCAATGTAGTCATGCTACCAACAGAGTTTAAGAAATCAGAAGACCAACCAGAATTCCAGACCAATACTACGTCATGGGCAGATGAAGTTGATAAGGAAGAAAGGGCAGGTAATTTTAAAATTACTTCTTCTCGAAGCTTGTCATCTTATTTGAATGCACCTCATAAGAAAAGTGCCTAACAAAACATCTCTAAAAGCTAACCTAGAGAAGTTAATCATAGATAAAATCTTTAGGTCAGTTGATGTCAATAATAAGCACACTAAAGCCTTATTCCTAAATGTTGATTTTGAGGGAGTCCGATTAGGTAAAGTATTGGTAGACACAGGAGCTACTGTTAATATTATGCCACTCTCGGTATTCAAAAAATTAGGAAAAACGAGAAAAGATTTGCATAACATATAAATCAGCATAACTGGTTTTTCTGGTTTATCGAAAAAAGTGGAAGGAATGGCTATCTTAAAGATAAGAGTAGGAACGAAAAACACTTATACCGGTTTCTTCATAGTCGAAAATGGTACTCACTATAATGCCATACTAGGAAGAGATTGGTTACATCATAATTATGCTATTCCATCATCACTCCATCAAATTTTAATTTTGTGGAACGGTGATACTTATGAGATGGTTCAAGCAGATGAGGAAGTTTATCTAATTACATCTCCTGATTCTGTCTTTGTTAGGGACTCTCTGAAGTCAGTTCCTACCATCAAAATTGAGGTTGCTCTACAACTTGAGTCATAAACTCACCAAGAAGTAGAAAACTCAGGTGCAATTCTCATTGAAGAAGTTAATGACGCCCCAGAAGTTGAAGACATTCAATCAAAATGTGAATATATTCAACAGGCGCCAGACTATGATCAACCCTTAGCTCTCATTAGTTTGTAGAGTTTAGGATGTATTTTCCTTATAAAAGTTTATTATGTTTATAAACCAGGAAGAATACTGTAATGGGTTTACCCCTATTGTTGATCAAGTAATGAAAGATTTAGTTTTTAGAAAATACCAAGAGGATTTTCTTATAAATTCTAAGGCATGTTGCTCAACTTTACACGAAACTGAATCCTTAGAGGAGGAGGATGAGAAAGTATGGGCTAAAAGTGAGGATATTAAACAAGAGGTTCATGATCCACTAGAGGAAATAAATTTAGGGGATAATGAAAATCCACGAGTTACTTACATAAGTGAGCTCCTCACTAACCAAGAAAAGCAGGAAATCATAAAAAATCTAAAAGAATTTAAGGACTGTTTTGCTTGGGAACATCACGAAATGCCTGGGATTGATAGGAAAATAATAGAGCATAAACTACATATCAAAGAAGGATTCAAGCCTGTGGCCCAAAGTCCTAGAAGACTGACGCCTGAACTAACAGAGCCTATACAAGAGGAAATAAACAAACTCCTCAAGGCAGAGTTCATAAGGCCTTGTCAATATGCTGACTAGATCTCCAATATAGTTCCAGTAGTTAAGAAAAATGGCAAGATACGAATCTGCATTGATTTTAGGGAATTAATAAAGCTACCCCCAAAGATCAATACCCTATGCCAATGGCTGATCTCCTAATAGATGCAGCATCAAGATATGAATACATATCTTCCATGGATGGGTATGCAGGGTATCACCAGTTAAGAATTGCACATGAAGACTGTAATAAAACTGCCTTCAGATGTCCAAAATCATTAGGCTTGTTTGAGTATGTAGCCATGCCATTTGGATTAAAAAATACTAGAGCCACATACCAACGAGCATTGGATGCTATTTTTAAAGACATGATTGGTAAAATCATGGAGGTATATGTGGATGACATCCTGGTAAAATCAAATAATTTCTTAAAACATAAAGAACATTTGATTAAGTCATTCACTAGAATGAGAGAATATCACCTAAAAATGAATCCACTCAAATGTGCATTCGGAGTTAAAGCTAGTAACTTTTTGGGATTCCTCATTCATAAAAATGGAATGGAAATTGACCAAAATAAGGCAAAAGCAGTGTTGGCCGCTAAGCCACCTTCTAATAAGAAGGAACTGCAAAGATTCCTTAGGCAGGTTAATTATGTTAGAAGATTCATGGCCAACTTAGCAGGAAAAACTAAAAAAATTTCACCTTTGCTAAGATTAAAACACGAATCAGAATTTAAATGGAACGAGGAGCATCAAATGGCTTTTGATCAAATCAAACAAGATTTGGCAAGCCCTCCCGTATTGATACCTCCAAGACATAATGGGAAGCCATTAAGGTTATATCTGTCTACTTGTGAAGATTTCATTGGTAGTCTCCTTACTCAAGAAAATGAGAAGGGACATGAGTAGGCCATATTCTATTTAAGTAGAATCCTGCATGACACTGAGAAAAGGTATACTATGGCGGAAAAATGGTGTTTGTGCTTGTATGATGCATCCATCAAGCTCATATATTATTTCATGGCCTTTACAGTGGAAGTAATATCTCCAACAGATGTCATAAAGTATATGATATCTCAACCTTTTCTAAAAGGAAGGCTAAGTAAATGGAGTTTACATTTACTACAGTTCGACCTAATATATGTGCCACAAAAGGCAGTAAAAGGTCAAGCTTTAGCTGACTTCTTGGTAACCCATCTGTGTTGTGACTCAGGAATCATTGATGAAGATATCCTTCCATGGGTTTTGTTCTTTGATGGATCCAACACCAGAGAAACGGCAGGAGCTGGAATATATATTTTATCTCCTGATAGGATTCCAACTAAACTAGCAGTAGCCCTAAAGGGTCCATGCACCAATAATAGAGCTGAATATGAATCTTTATTAATTGGACTAGACATGTTGCTAGAATTGGGAGCTAAGAAAGCAAATATATATGGAGATTCTCAATTAGTCATTTATCAAATAAATGAGGAATTCAAAAGTATATCGCTAGTATCTCAGGAATAAGGTAAGAAAGTACAAAAGTTGTCTAAACAATTTAAGGAAATCACCTTCATACACGTTCCTAGAGAAGAGAACAAGGTAGCAGACCAGCTGTCGCAAATAGCTTCTGCTAGAGAGGAGATACCTTCACAAAATGAAGATATCATTCTCCAAGAGAAAATCCTATTAGCTCTCATTGAACTTGATCAAAAAAGATCAGAGGATATATTGGAAATCTATAGAATTTCAATATTAAGGGAGGAAATGGACTGGAGAAACGAAATTATTCATTACCTCCAGGACCCAACTGGGACAAAAGTGCCAAATAGAGTCAAAATGGCAGCAACTAAGTTTTAAATTGCAATTCGGTGAATTACATAGAAAGGATCCTGAAGGATTACTTTTGAAATGTGTGGATGCTGGAGAGGCTCTGACCCTCATGGCAGAAATTCACCAAGGATTATGTGGTGCTCATCAAAATGGCCTAAAAATGAGATGGTTGTTGCACGAACATGGCTTCTATTGGCCTACTATGAGAAAGGATTGTATAGACTATGCTAAAGGTTGCAAAAGATGTCAAAAGTTTGGGCCTATTAGCATGGCACCAGCTTCAGAACTTAAGTACATTATTAAACCTTGGCCTTTCAGAGGATGGACAGTGGATGCCATAGGAGAAATCAATCCTGCATCCTCTAAAAAGCATTCATACATCCTAGTGGTAACTGATTACTTCACCAAGTGGGTGGAGGCTCAGGCTTTCAACAGGCTCAATACTCAGGTTGTCATAAATTTCTTGGAAGAAAAAATCTTTACAAGGTTTGGAATTCCAGAAACTATAACCTTTGATTAGGCCACAGTTTTTAGAAATCCTAATTAATCTACTGGAATATCTTAGCCAGTTTGTGTAACACCCCAGTTTTTCAAACAGTTTATTATTTATTTTATTAACTATATTATATATTTTAGTTTATTTAATAATTAAATTCATTTATCTTTAGGAATTACTTTGTAAATAATTTATATGGTTATAGTGGGACAAGTTTAGTAAGTAATTTAACTAATAATAGTAATAAGGGAATATACTCACATATATGTAAAAAGGGGGGAAAGGAAAAAAAAAACAAGAAAAGAAAAAGGAAAGAAAAAAAACAAAAACAAAAACCTCACGTCCTCACATATACGTTTCTTCCTCACAACCTCTTCACCATCTTCTTCTCTCAAAATCTTCAACATTCTTCCTTCACCACACAACCACCATCGTTGTCGACGACCCCCTTTGCTCTCCCTTGCGCCGCCCACTTCTATGATGTCACTTCTAGTGGTGGTTGTGGTTGCGGTCGTCGGCAACGATGGTGGTTGTGTGGTGAAGGAAGAATGTTGAAGATTTTGAGAGAAGAAGATGGTGAAGAGGTTGTGAGGAAGAAACGTATATGTGAGGACGTGAGGTTTTTGTTTTTGTTTTTTTTCTTTCCTTTTTCTTTTCTTGTTTTTTTTTTCCTTTCCCCCCTTTTTACATATATGTGAGTATATTCCCTTATTACTATTATTAGTTAAATTACTTACTAAACTTGTCCCACTATAACCATATAAATTATTTACAAAGTAATTCCTAAAGATAAATGAATTTAATTATTAAATAAACTAAAATATATAATATAATTAATAAAATAAATAATAAACTGTTTCAAAAACTGGGGTGTTACAATCTACCCCCCTTAAAATAAGTTTCGTCCTCGAAACTTGAAACAATTCTTAAACTCGTAGCGAAAATCCTATCACTTTTCAAAACTTTAGCTCATTAACTTTATATGTTTAGCCAACTATCTATTATTAAAGTACGAAAGATAATAACTGTATATTATCAAACTTCCACATAAACTATCACACTAGCATACTCTCAACATGCCATTGACTTTCAAGTAGGATCAAACACTTAATACAAGTCAAAATTATCTTTAAATACTAAGAATTGAAATGAAATCATACTAATTCCACCCTCCCTAAAAAAATTAGTTACGTCCTCGTAACTGTAAGCGTACCTATTGAAATAGGTGGGGATATTGAGCTCACATCGCATCCTCGGATTCCCAACTAAGTTCATCGTCCTTGTGGTTCGACCATAATACTTTCACCAGTTTAACTTCTCCATTCCGAGTTGCTCGAACTTTACTATCAAGAATCTTCATAGGGACCTCAACATATGAAAGGTTATCTTCTAGTTGCAATTCATCAGGTGTGAGTACATGTGAGGGGTCACTAATGTACCGACGAAGTTGAGAAATATGGAAAACATTGTGAACTCGAGCTATCTCTGGAGGTAATGCCAATCTATAGGCAACTTCACCTATCCTTTCTAGGATCTCATACGGCCCGATGAATTTAGGGCTTAACTTGCCTTTCATCCCGAAGCGCATTACTCCCTTTATAGGAGAAACTTTCAAGAGTACTTTCTCACCGACTTCAAACTCTGCATGTCGTCGGTATTTATCAGCATAACTTTTCTGTCTATCTTGTGCCGCTTTCATTTTATGTTGTATTATTTTTACTTGTTCCACGGTTTCTTGGATCATTTCAGGACCAAGAACACAGGATTCACCAATATCACTCCAACAAAGAGGACTATGACACTTGCGGCCATACAAGGCTTCATATGGGGCCATTCCTATAGAAGAATGATAGCTGTTATTATACGAGAATTCTATCAAGTCCCGTCTATCTTCCCACGAGCCTTGAAATTCTAAGGCACATGCCCTCAACATGTCCTCGAGTGTTTGGATTGTGCGCTCTGTCTGACCATCAGTAGCAGGATGGAAAGATGTACTCATTTTCAACTGTGTCTCTAAGGCTTCTTGAAGCTTCTGCCAAAAATTAGATAAAAATCTACTATCTCTATCGGACACGATGTCCCTTGGCACACCATGTAAGCGCAAAACATTCTTCCTATATGCATCGACTAACTTTTGATGTTTCCATGTATCTTTCATTGGTACAAAATGGCCAGACTTGGTGAGTCGGTCTATAATGACCCAAATCATGTTATTACCATTAGGTGTTCTTGGAAGTCCAGAGATAAAATCCATAGAAATTGAGTCCCACTTCCACACTGGAATCTCCAAAGGTTGAATCTCGCATTGAGGTCTCTTGTGCTCAAACTTGAGTTTTTGGCAAGTCAAGCACTTGGAAACATACTCGGCGACCTGTTGCTTCATATGAGGCCACCAAAAGGTGATTTTGAGGTCTTTATACAACTTGTCACCTCCTGGATGTACCGATTATGGAGTCAAATGAGCTTCATCTAAGATTTTCTTCTTCAGATCAGGTATGTCAGGAACACACCACCTACTCTTATAGCGAAGACTCCCATCTGCATGGATCTTAAAATAAGCATCTTCAGTATCTTGAACCTCTCCCATCTTTTTCTTCAGAAGTGCATCACTAGCTTGGTTCTCCTTAATCTCATCGTACACATTTGGTTGCAATGTAAGGGAGTTAAAATGTGCCCCAACTCGGACAAGTTCGACACCAAAATTCTAAAATTCATCTCTAAGTAACCTTCTCGAAAGCGTCGTGTGCAATGAGTGAGAAGATTTCCTGCTAAGCGCATCAGCAACAACATTGGCCTTGCCTTCATGGTATTGAATCTCCATATCGTAATCCTTAATCAGCTCTAACCATCTTCTTTGTCTCATATTCAGCTCCTTTTGCGTAAAGATATACTTGAGGCTTTTATGATCAGAGTATATTTTGAATGAAGTACCAAGCAAATAGTGACGCCAAATTTTGTAGAGCAAAGACTACTGCGGCTAATTCAAGATCATGTGTGGGGTAGTTCGTCTCATGAACTTTTAATTGTCTAGACGCATAAGCTACAACTTTCCGTTTCTGCATAAGCACACATCCAATGCCATTTCTCGAAGCATCTGTATACACCTCGTAGTCTTGATCCCCATTAGGTAAAGTTAAGACTGGAGCTGTAGTAAGACGCTCCTTCAACGTCTGAAAAGCCTTCTCACAATCATCATTCCATTCATACTTGGTGCACTTCTTCATCAAACTCGTCAATGGGCGAGCTATTTTTGAAAATTCTTTCACGAATCTCCTATAGTAGCCGGCTAGACCAAGGAAGCTGCGAATTTCAGTCACATTCTTGGGAGTAGACTATTCAGAAACCGCTTGAATTTTAGATGGATCAACTGAAACACCCTCCTTAGAAATGATATGACCCAGAAAAGCCACTTTCTCGAGCCAAAATTCACATTTAGAGAACTTTACATACAAGTGATTTTCTCTCAGTATTTACAAAACAGCACGGAGGTGCTCTTCATGTTCACTCACATTCTTTGAATAAATCAATATATCATCAATAAACACAACAACGAATTTATCCAAATAACCTCTGAATACCCTGTTCATTAAATCCATGAACACCGCTGGAGCATTAGTCAAGCCAAAGGGCATAACTGTAAACTCATAGTGTCCATAACGGGTACGGAAAGCTGTCTTTGGGATATCTTTATCTGCAACACGAAGCTGATGGTAACCTGATTTCAAGTCGATCTTAGAGAATACTCCTGCACCTGCCAACTGATCAAACAAGTCATCTATCCTTGGCAACGGATACTTGTTTTTCACAGTGACGTTATTGAGTTCTCTGTAGTCAATGCATAATCTTAGGGTACCATCCTTCTTCTTCACGAAAAGAACTGGTGCACCCCAAGGTGATACACTAGGCCGAATGTAGCCTTTATCTAACAACTCTTCTAATTGAGTTTTCAGTTCTCTCATCTCAGCAGGCGCCATCCGATAAGGTGGCTTAGATATAGGTCCCGTTCCAGGTACCAAATCGATGTTGAATTCCACATCACGCTTTGGAGGCATATTAAGAATATCATCGCGGAAACACATCTTGATACTCATTCTACTGGGACATCTCCGAGTCGTGGTCTTTCCTTACTAGTATCATGAATATGGCAAAGGTACATAGGGCATCCCTTCCTTAAATAAGACTTCAATGTAAGAGCAGAAATAATCTTTACCGGACGACGACTATAAAGCACATGGACACCCTTATAACTCTCTATTGTGACCTTTTATTTCAGACAATCTATCTTGGCTTTATACTTTTCTAGCCAATCCATCCCTAGTATTACATCAAAATCTTTCAATGGAAAAACTATTAGGTCAGCGAATAAGGTAGTTTCACCATAAGCTATTGGGACATCTAAATACATCCTATTACACGTGACACTTAGACCAGAAGGAATGGAAATATCGGCCTCACAAGGTGTGACACTTTCTAAGTTTAACCATTTTGCAAAAGTTTCAGATATAAATGAATGTGATGCACCAGAATCAAATAGTACGTAGGCAGGTGTAAAATGGATAGAGAAAGTACCGGTCCTTTGCATTCCCCCGGTTATGCGCATCGCTTGCTTCGGATGATTAAGGTTGCCCATGTTCTTCTTCTCGAGACCTCTCTTAGCCGAGCAACATTAGCCGTTCTGCGCTACGATTTGGAGGCTGCGAAGTAGTTGGGCGATTACTAGCTGTACTAGCAGTGGGTGTCCTCAACACCTCATGATTGCGGCCAATCCTAGCATCAGGGTTAGTGAAACACTCATAAGCTATATGCCCCTCTTTCTTGCAATAATTACATGTCACCTTATTGCCTTCACAATCCCTCCCTGGATGATTATTTTCACATCTTTGGCAGAAATAACGACGAACAGGTCCTGGGTTGTTTTGGGATTAAGATTGGCTCTGGGCTTGGCTACGGGACTGAAACGAACTCTGAGCACTCCTTGAGGCTTGTTGACTCTGACCTCCTCTATTGAAGTTACCCCTAGGACCCCGATTATCAAAGTTTCTGCTCTTGTTTTGACTAAAGTTATTACCCTTATCCAATTGTTGGGTACTTTCTTTTGTAGGAGCTTTCATCTTTTCTACGGCTTTCCTTCTCTCCTTGATTATCTCGGCATTGCTAGCACGAGTATAAACTTCGTTCAAGGTCGTGAAGTCGGCCGCTCCCATATTGCTAAGAAGTTCAAGATCAAGTTTTTCCTCGAACCTCAGAGCTCTTTCTTGTTCATTTGGGACCAATTCAGGCACGAAACGAGACAACTCAAGGTATTTAGTATAGAAGTCTTGGACAGACATATCTCCTTGCTCCAGCTGTTCAAACTCAGATCTCTTCCTTTTCCTCATATGAGATGGGAAGAACTCAGCGCGTAGCGCCTTCTTGAACTCTTTCCAACCAAATTCCTTTGTCTCCACCTCCTCGAAACCATCCTCATCGTATGTGACTTTGGTGGTAAAATTATCTTTGTTGTTGGTCCACCAGATATCAGCATCTTCAGTGAGATGGTAGGCTGCGGAGTCTACTCTCATCTCTTCAGGGACCTGGAGAATGACGAAGATCTTGTCAAACTCTCTAATTCAATTCTCCATCTTCACGGGGTCGCCTTTTCCATCATACTTAGGCGGCTTCTTCCCGTCAATTGCTTTATGCACAGCAGCAACTTCAGTGATAGCTACTTTGCTAGTGCTAGTAGTAGCAGCTCGTGCTTCCGCTAGCAATTGCACAGCCTCAGTCATGGCCTTATTAGACTCGGCCATCTGACGCATCAAAGCGCGCATCCCTGACGATTTACTTCTTTCACGCTTGTGCATCTTGTAAGAACTACACAAGGTAAAAGAACTTGAATCTCGATAAAACTCGAGTATAACACATTGATTGTCATAAAAGAATATTAACTCTCCAATCACGATATACAAAAACAATCACATAATTAATATAAGCATATAAACAACACAGAATATACACTTTCCATGTATAACCCATCTCACTTTCTCACTTCGGCTTGTCAAAATTTTAGTTTTCTATTATCTTTAACTTAACCCAGTTATTTATTAACCTAGGCTCTGATACCAACTATAACATCCCTGAATTTCGAGTGCTTAATTTAATTAAATAATAGTAAAATTCTATAGAAAATTCGGTAGAGGTCCGTTTGAAATATGAACTGCCTAAAATTTAATTTAGGACTGGCGTCCGAATTATTATAAACCTGTTTCAACAAATCAGCAATCCATATTCCAAATTCTCAACAACTCCACCCAGCTCAAATACCAACGAAATTCCTGTTTAATTACTCGAAATCCAAACGTGTTATTCCACGATTATTACGAGAATAATCGCTAAGGAAGAACTACCTGCACCAAAACTAAATTAAAGCTTAATTTAAACTATTACAACCTAACCGAATGAAGATTTAGGTGGATTAATATTTACAACCCTAAGTCTTAAAATTATTGATTATATATAAGAAATGCACCAGAAAAGAACTATTATAACTATATTTTATGCAAAACTAGTGGACGTTGCTCTCCGTCCACACCCCGGCTCTAAGCCTTCATGTACCTGCATATATCAAGCATGTAGTATCAGCCAAACAGGCTGAGCAAGATTCAATACTGTAAAGCCAAATACATATGCAGGTAGGATGCATTAATTATATCCTACAAATCATTTACTTTTGGAACCACAATACTAAATAAAAATATTATAAAACATTTTTCTTCATTTCTTTTCCAAACCAAATACTTTTCTATTTTCTTTGCTAAAACAATTTCTTTCAGAATCATAGAATCATAAATCTATGGAATGGAACGAACTTTATTTCCCATTGGGCTAGCTAGGCCCTCCGGATAACTATTAGACAAAGACCCCTAGTGTGCACACCCCACAAACGGTCAAACCGTAGCAGAAGATCTAAGTCCGAGGTACTGATCAACGTACCCCCAACTATCCTGTAATGTCGAGACGATCCCGACAAGGTTCCATTTCCTTGAGACACCATAAAGGCAATCCCAACCAGTTTAAAAACATAAAACTATCCATAAATCTTTTTCTGTAACTATTCTATAATTCAAGGTTTGAAAACAAACTATCTGTATTAGGAGGAACATCGTCCTATTCAAACCAATCTCAACTCAAGAGAGATACATACCTTTATAATCTTTTCTCGTAAATATGAAAGTTTTAGTTGAAATCTTATATTTTGTAGACCTTTCTCGTAACTATTAAACATTTGAATAAGGAATCTTACCTTTTAAACTATATCAAACCAACTAGCTCAGTCAATACGGCTCCTCAATGAAACCGGGATCTACAATATAAACATACATGTACTTAATAAATATTAATAGATTTGGCTAATATAGTTAATGTGTTTTTATTAACTTTAGTTTTATAAAACATCAACCCCTTTTCTTTTATATTCATGTAAGTATAACTAATTCTCATAACTTATTTACTTTTTTACACTAGGGGTCTTTGTCTAATAGTTATCCGGAGGGCCTAGCTAGCCCAATGGGAAATAAAGTTCGTTCCATTCCATAGATTTATGATTCTATGATTCTGAAAGAAATTGTTTTAGCAAAGAAAATAGAAAAGTATTTGGTTTGGAAAAGAAATGAAGAAAAATGTTTTATAATATTTTTATTTAGTATTGTGGTTCCAAAAGTAAATGATTTGTAGGATATAATTAATGCATCCTACCTGCATATGTATTTGGCTTTACAGTATTGAATCTTGCTCAGCCTGTTTGGCTGATACTACATGCTTGATATATGCAGGTACATGAAGGCTTAGAGCCGGGGTGTGGGCGGAGAGCAACGTCCACTAGTTTTGCATAAAATATAGTTATAATAGTTCTTTTCTGGTGCATTTCTTATAGATAATCAATAATTTTAAGACTTAAGGTTGTAAATATTAATCCACCTAAATCTTTATTCGGTTAGGTGGTAATAGTTTCAATTAAGCTTTAATTTAGTTTTGGTGCAGGTAGTTCTTCCTTAGCGATTATTCTCGTAATAATCGTGGAATAACACGTTTGGATTTCGAGTAATTAAACAGGAATTTCGTTGGTATTTGAGTTGGGTGGAGTTGTTGAGAATTTGGAATATGGATTGCTGATTTGTTGAAACAGGTTTATAATAATTCGGACGCCAGTCCTCAATTAAATTTTAGGCAGTCCATATTTCAAACGGAACTCTACCGAATTTTCTATAGAATTTTACTATTATTTAATTAAATTAAGCACTCAAAATTCAGGGGTGTTATAGTTGGTATCAGAGCCTAGGTTAATAAAGGACTGGGTTAAGTTAAAGATAATAGAAAACTAAAATTTTAACAAGCCGAAGTGAGAAAGTGAGATGGGCTATACACGGAAGGTGTATATAGTCTGTGTTGTTTATATGCTTATATTAATTATGTGATTGTTTTTGTATATCGTGATTGGAGAGTTAATATTCTTTTATGACAATCAATGTGTTATACTCGAGTTTTATCGAGATTCAAGTTCTTTTACCTTGTGTAGTTCTTACAAGATGCACAAGCGTGAAAGAAGTAAATCGCCAGGGATGCGCGCTTTGATGCGTCAGATGGCCGAGTCTAATAAGGCCATGACTGAGGCTGTGCAATTGCTAGCGGAAGCACGAGCTGCTACTACTAGCACTAGCAAAGTAGTTATCACTGAAGTTGCTGCTGTGCATAAATCAATTGACGGGAAGAAGCCGCCTAAGTATGATGGAAAAGGAGACCCCGTGAAGATGGAGAATTGGATTAGAGAGTTTGACAAGATCTTCGTCACTCTCCAGGTCCCTGAAGAGATGAGAGTAGACTCCGCAGCCAACCATCTCACTGAAGATGCTGATATCTGGTGGACCAACAACAAAGATAATTTTACCACCAAAGTCACATACGATGAGGATGGTTTCGAGGAGGTGAGACAAAGGAATTTGGTCGGAAAGAGTTCAAGAAGGCGCTACGCGCTGAGTTCTTCCCACCTCATATGAGGAAAAGGAAGAGATCTGAGTTTGAACAGCTGGAGCAAGGAGATATGTCTGTCCAAGACTTCTATACTAAATACCTTGAGTTGTCTCGTTTCGTGCCTGAATTGGTCCCAAATGAACAAGAAAGAGCTCTGAGGTTCGAGGAAAAACTTGATCTTGAACTTCTTAGCAATATGGGAGCGGCCGACTTCACGACCTTGAACGAAGTTTATACTCGTGCTAGCAATGCCGAGAGAATCAAGGAGAGAAGGAAAGCTGCAGAAAAGATGAAAGCTCCTACAAAAGAAAGTACCCAACAATTGGATAAGGGTAATAACTTTAGTCAAAACAAGAGCAGAAACTTTGATAATCGGGGTCCTAGGGGTAACTTCAATAGAGGAGGTCAGAGTCAACAAGCCTCAAGGAGTGCTCAGAGTTCGTTTCGGCCCGTAGCCAAGCCAGAGCCAATCTCAATCCCAAAACAACCCGGGACTCGTTCGTCGTTATTTCTACAAAAGATGTGAAAACAATGATCCTGGGAGGGATTGTGAAGGCAATAAGGTGACATGTAATTATTGCAAGAAAGAGGGGCATAGAGCTTATGAGTGTTTCACTAACCCTGATGCTAGGATTGGCCGCAATTATGAGGTGTTGAGGACACCCACTGCTAGTACAGCTAGTAATCGCCCAACTACTTCTGCAGCTCCAAATCGTAGCGCAGGAACGGCTAATGTTGCTCAGGCTAAGAGAGGTCTTGAGAACAAGAACACGGGTAACCTTAATCATCTAAAGCAAGCAGATGTAGATAACCAGGGGAATGCAGTGACCGATATTTTCTCTATCCATTTTACACCTGCCTACGTACTATTTGATTCAGGTGCATCACATTCATTTATATCTGAAACTTTTGCAAAAAGGTTAAACTTATAAAGTGTCACACCTTGTGAGGCCGATATTTCCATTCCTTCTGGTCTAAGTGTCACGTGTAATAGGATGTATTTAGATGTCCCTATAGCTTATGGTGAAACTACCTTATTCGCTGACCTAATAGTTTTTCCTTTGAAAGATTTTGATGTAATACTAGGGATGGATTGGCTAGAAAAGTATAAAGCCAAGATAGATTGTCTGAAACAAAAGGTCACAATAGAGAGTCATAAGGGTGTCCATGTGCTTTATAGTCGCCGTCCGGTAAAGATTATTTCTGCTCTTACATTGAAGTCTTATTTAAGGAAGGGATGCCCTATGTACCTTTGCCATATTCATGATACTAGTAAGGAAAGACCACAGCTCGGAGATGTCCCAGTTGTGAATGAGTAACAAGATGTGTTTCCAGATGATATTCTTAATATGCCTCCAAAGCGTGATGTGGAATTCAACATCGATTTGGTACCTGGAACGAGACCTATATCTAAGCCACCTTATCGGATGGCGCCTGCTGAGATGAGAGAACTGAAAACTCAATTAGAAGAGTTGCTAGATAAAGGCTACATTCGGCCTAGTGTATCACCTTGGGGTGCACCAGTTCTTTTCGTGAAGAAGAAGGATGGTACCCTAAGATTATGCATTGACTACAGAGAACTCAATAACGTCACTGTGAAAAACAAGTATCCGTTGCCAAGGATAGATGACTTGTTTGATCAGTTGGCTGGTGCAGGAGTATTCTCTAAGATTAACTTGAGATCAGGTTACCATCAGCTTCGTGTTGCAGATAAAGATATCTCAAAGACAGCTTTCCGTACCCGTTATGGACACTATGAGTTTACAGTTATGCCCTTTGGCTTGACTAATGCTCCAGCGGTGTTCATGGATTTAATGAACAGGGTATTTAGAGATTATTTGGATAAATTCGTTGTTGTGTTTATTGATGATATATTGATTTATTCAAAGAATGCGAGTGAACATGAAGAGCACCTCCGTGCTGTTTTGCAAATACTGAGAGAAAATCACTTGTATGCAAAGTTCTCTAAATGTGAATTTTGGCTCGAGAAAGTGGCTTTTCTGGGTCATATCATTTCTAAGGAGGGTGTTTCAGTTGATCCATCTAAAATTCAAGCGGTTTCTGAATGGTCTACTCCGAAGAATGTGACTGAAATTCGCAGCTTCCTTGGTCTAGCCGGCTACTATAGGAGATTCGTGAAAGAATTTTCAAAAATAGCTCGCCCATTGACGAGTTTGATGAAGAAGTGCACCAAGTATGAATGGAATGATGATTGTGAGAAGGCTTTTCAGACGTTGAAGGAGCGTCTTACTACAGCTCCAGTCTTAACTTTACCTAATGGGGATCAAGACTACGAGGTGTATACAGATGCTTCGAGAAATGGCCTTGGATGTGTGCTTATGCAGAAACGGAAAGTTGTAGCTTATGCGTCTAGACAATTAAAAGTTCATGAGACGAACTACCCTACACATGATCTTGAATTAGCCGTAGTAGTCTTTGCTCTTAAAATTTAGCGTCACTATTTGCTTGGTACTTCATTCAAAATATACTCTGATCATAAAAGCCTCAAGTATATCTTTACGCAAAAGGAGCTGAATATGAGACAAAGAAGATGGTTAGAGTTGATTAAGGATTACGATATGGAGATTCAATACCATGAAGGCAAGGCCAATGTTATTGCTGATGCGTTTAGCAGGAAATCTTCTCACTCATTGCACACGACGCTTTCGAGAAGGTTACTTAGAGATGAATTTCGTAATTTTGGTGTCGAACTTGTCCGAGTTGGGGCACGCCTTAACTCCCCTTACATTGCAAACCGGATGTGTACGATGAGATTAAGGAGAACCAAGCTAGTGATGCACTTCGAAGAAAAAGATGGGAGAAGTTCAAGATATCGAAGATGCTTATTTTAAGATCCATGCAGATGGGAGTCTTCGCTATAAGAGTAGGTGGTGTGTTCCTGATATACCTGATCTGAAGAAGAAAATCTTAGATGAAGCTCATTTGACTCCATATTTGGTACATCCAGGAGGTGACAAGTTGTATAAAGACCTCAAAATCACCTTTTGGTGGCCTCATATGAAGCAACAGGTCGCCGAGTATGTTTCCAAGTGCTTGACTTGCCAAAAAGTCAAGTTTGAGCACAAGAGACCTCAAGGCGAGATTCAACCTTTGGAGATTCCAGTGTGGAAGTGGGACTCAATTTCTATGGATTTTATCTCTGGACTTCCAAGAACACCTAATGGTAATAACATGATTTGGGTCATTGTGGACCGACTCACCAAGTCTGCCCATTTCGTACCAATGAAAGATACATGGAAACATCAAAAGCTAGCCGATGCATATAGGAAGAATGTTTTGCGCTTACATGGTGTACCAAGGGACATCGTGTCCGATAGAGATAGTAGATTTTTATCTAATTTTTGGCAGAAGCTTCAAGAAGCCTTAGGGACACAGTTGAAAATGAGTACATCATTTCATCCTGCTACTGATGGTCAGACAGAGCGCACAATCCAAACACTCGAGGACATGTTGAGGGCATGTGCCTTAGAATTTCAAGGCTCGTGGGAAGATAGACTGGACTTGATAGAATTCTCATATAATAACAGCTATCATTCTTCAATAGGAATGGCCCCATATGAAGCCTTGTATGGCCGCAAGTGTCGTAGTCCTCTTTGTTGGAGTGATATTGGTGAATCCTGTGTTCTTGGTCCTGAAATGATCCAAGAAACAATGGAACAAGTAAAACTGATACAACAGAAAATGAAAGCGGCATAAGATAGACAGAAAAGTTATGCTGATAAATACCGACGACATGCAGAGTTTGAAGTCGGTGAGAAAGTACTCTTGAAAGTTTCTCCTATAAAGGGAGTAATGCGGTTCGGGATGAAGGGCAAGTTAAGCCCTAAATTCATCGGGCCGTATGAGATCCTAGAAAGGATAGGTGAAGTTGCCTATAGATTGGCATTACCTCCAGAGATAGCTCGAGTTCACAATGTTTTCCATATTTCTCAGCTTCGTCGGTACATTAGTGACCCCTCACATGTACTCACACCTGATGAATTGCAACTAGAAGATAACCTTTCATATGTTGAGGTCCCTATGAAGATTCTTGATAGTAAAGTTCGAGCAACTCGGAATGGAGAAGTTAAACTGGTGAAAATATTGTGGTCGAACCACAAGGACGATGAACTTAGTTGGGAATCCGAGGATGCGATGCGAGCTCAATATCCCCACCTATTTCAATAGGCACGCTTACAGTTACGAGGACGTAACTAATTTTTTTAGGGAGGGTGGAATTAGTATGATTTCATTTCAATTCTTAGTATTTAAAGATAATTTTGACTTGTATTAAGTGTTTGATCCTACTTGAAAGTCAATGGCATGTTGAGAGTATGCTAGTGTGATAGTTTATGTGGAAGTTTGATAATATACAGTTATTATATTTCGTACTTTAATAATAGATAGTTGGCTAAACATATAAAGTTAATGAGCTAAAGTTTTGAAAAGTGATAGGATTTTCGCTACGAGTTTAAGAATTATTTCAAGTTTCGAGGACGAAACTTAGTTTAAGGGGGGTAGATTGTAACACCCCGGTTTTTGAAACAGTTTATTATTTATTTTATTAACTATATTATATATTTTAGTTTATTTAATAATTAAATTCATTTATCTTTAGGAATTACTTTGTAAATAATTTATATGGTTATAGTGGGACAAGTTTAGTAAGTAATTTAACTAATAATAGTAATAAGAGGAAATACACACACATATATGTAAGAAGGGGGAAAAGGGAAAAAAAAAACAAGAAAAGAAAAAGGAAAGAAAAAAAAAAAGAACGACATCTTCACTCTTCTTCACCGTTCAACATCTTCATTCTTCACCATCTTCTTCTCTCAAGTTCTTCAACATTCTTCCTCCACCACACAACCACCATCGTTGCCGACGACCGCAACCACAACCACCACTAGAAGTGACATCATAGAAGTGGGCGGCGCAAGGGAGAGCAAAGGGGGTCGTCGCTGCTGTAATTTGGAGCGTT
Source organism: Beta corolliflora (assembly GCA_947648045.1). Classification (NCBI taxonomy): domain Eukaryota; kingdom Viridiplantae; phylum Streptophyta; class Magnoliopsida; order Caryophyllales; family Amaranthaceae; genus Beta; species Beta corolliflora. The sequence goes on from CANSZD010003495.1 coordinate 151,069, forward strand.
TAGGGCTCGTATTTGGGGTGTTTGCAAGTTATTTTTCATCCCCAATCTTCTATATTAGTGGATCCCGGTTTCATTGAGGAGCCGTATTGACTGAGCTAGTTGGTTTGATATAGTTTAAAAGGTAAGATTCCTTACTCAAATGTTTAATAGTTACGAGAAAGGTCTACAAAAGATAAGATTTCAACTAAAACTTTCATATTTACGAGAAAAGATTATAAAGGTATGTATCTCTCTTGAGTTGAGATTGGTTTGAATAGGAGGATGTTCCTCCTAATACAGATAGTTTGTTTTCAAACCTTGAATTATAGAATAGTTACAGAAAAAGATTTATGGATAGTTTTATGTTTTTAAACTGGTTGGGATTGCCTTTATCGTGTCTCAAGGAATTAAAACCTTGTCGGGATCGTCTCGACATTACAGAATAGTTGGGGGGGTACGTTGATCAGTACCTCGGACTTAGATCTTCTGCTACGGTTTGACCGTTTGTGGGGTGTGCACACTAGGGGTCTTTGTCTAATAGTTATCCGGAGGGCCTAGCTAGTCCAATGGGAAATAAAGTTCGTTCCATTCCATAGATTTATGATTCTAAGATTCTGAAAGAAATTGTTTTAGCAAAGAAAATAGAAAAGTATTTGGTTTGGAAAAGAAATGAAGAAAAATGTTTTATAATGTTTAATTTAGTATTGTGGTTCCAAAAGTAAATGATTTGTACCTGCATATGTATTTGGCTTTACAGTATTGAATCTTGCTCAGCCTGTTTGGCTGATACTACATGCTTGATATATGCAGGTACATGAAGGCTTAGAGCCGGGATGTGGGCGGAGAGCAACGTCCACTAGTTTTGCATAAAATATAGTTATAATAGTTCTTTTCTGGTGCATTTCTTATAGATAATCAATAATTTTAAGACTTAAGGTTGTAAATATTAATCCACCTAAATCTTTATTCGGTTAGGTTGTAATAGTTTAAATTAAGCTTTAATTTAGTTTTGGTGCAGGTAGTTCTTCCTTAGCGATTATTCTCGTAATAATCGTGGAATAACACGTTTGGATTTCGAGTAATTAAACAGGAATTTCGTTGGTATTTGAGCTGGGTGGAGTTGTTCAGAATTTGGAATATGGATTACTGATTTGTTGAAACAGGTTTATAATAATTCGGACGCCAGTCCTAAATTAAATTTTAGGCAGTCCATTTTTCAAACGGAACTCTGCCGAATTTTCTATAGAAGTTTACTATTATTTAATTAAATTAAGCACTCGAAATTCAGGGGTGTTATAATTGTAACACCCCAGTTTTTGAAACAGTTTATTATTTATTTTATTAAATATATTATATATTTTAGTTTATTTAATAATTAAATTCATTTATCTTTAGGAATTACTTTGTAAATAATTTATATGGTTATAGTGGGACAAGTTTAGTAAGTAATTTAACTAATCATAGTAATAAGAGGAAATACACTCACATATATGTAAGAAGGGGGAAAAGGGAAAAATAAAACAAGAAAAAAAAAGGAAAGAAAAAAAAAAAGAACGACATCTTCACTCTTCTTCACCGTTCAACATCTTCATTCTTCACCATCTTCTTCTCTCAAGTTCTTCAACATTCTTCCTCCACCACACAACCACCATCGTTGCCGACGACCGCAACCACAACCACCACTAGAAGTGACATCATAGAAGTGGGCGGCGCAAGGGAGAGCAAAGGGGGTCGTCGCTGCTGTAATTTGGAGCGTTTAGGGCTCGTATTAGGGGCGTTTGCAAGTTATTTTTCATCCCCAATCTTCTATATTAGTGGATCCCGGTTTCATTGAGGAGCCGTATTGACTGAGCTAGTTGGTTTGATATAGTTTAAAAGGTAAGATTCCTTACTCAAATGTTTAATAGTTACGAGAAAGGTCTACAAAAGATAAGATTTCAACTAAAACTTTCATATTTACGAGAAAAGATTATAAAGGTATGTATCTCTCTTGAGTTGAGATTGGTTTGAATAGGAGGATGTTCCTCCTAATACAGATAGTTTGTTTTCAAACCTTGAATTATAGAATAGTTACAGAAAAAGATTTATGGTGTTAGTTTATTTTAAAATGATATTTTTTTTCGTAAAAATAAATAATTTATTATTTAGATTATTTTGGAACGTGTTGTGAAAATGTGTATATATATTTATATGTTGTGATATATTTATATATATATTTATTTTAAGTTGTTAGTTATTCATTTTAAAGGTTATATTAATTTCGTTATTTGTTTAGGCGTTTAGGATGCAGTTTTGTCGTGTAGCGTTTTTGTAACGTTGTTGGACCGACTTGGGTGATGAAATGTTGCATCGCATGTGGCGTGCTAATGTGTTTATTATATTTATATTTATAACATAATTTATTAGAGTTATTTTCATTATTAAGTATTTTCAAAGTTTAGGCGCGATTTAGGAATTAATCGTTTTATCGCGTAGCGGGCTTTTGAAGCATGGATCCGCGTTGAATTGGGCTGAAATTTTTGGTTGGTTTGTGGGCTTGGACAGCCGGCCAAGTGAAGGAAAAGGAGAGCCTCCTCTTCTTTCTTTTCTCTTTTATTTTTCCTTGTGACTCTTGATGCTTTGTAACTCCCATAACCCCCTAATGATCCTTCATAATTAAACCTCTTTAAACCAACCTTCATCACTTCAATTTCTGATTAAAAATCAGAAACTCCTTGCTGCCATTTTCGGCCACCATCATCATCTTCATTCTCTCAATTTTCTTTTCATTTCTATTCTTCGTTAATTGTTCGTGATTTGTTCTACTTGCCTTTTTCTTATACTTGGTGCTTGAGAATTGAAGAAGGAGAGTAGTACACGCCTATATTGGGATTTTCCAGAAATATTCAGCTCGCCTCCGACGATCCAGGTAACTAGTAGTTGTCTTAGAACCATAGTGATTAGGGTATTTTTCGGTATTAGATTATTGCGCTAGGAATTATTTAAAATACTTTTTGAGTGAAATTATTGACGAAATTTGACATGGATATACTTGATGCATGATATGTGAATAATGTGTAGAGGAAAATAATTTTCGTATTGTTTTTATTATTTATTTGATTTAATTGGTGTTTTGTGCATTTTTCGCTAAATTGCATAATGATTAATAAACGGATGTTAAAATTGCTGAAATTATTTTTCTTAGATCATGTTACATGCGTAGTATGTATTCCATGCCTTAGAATAATTTTTGCCTACTGTGTTCTGGTTTATTTAATTGATATGTCTGTTTTTGCAATTTCGTTTCTGTCAGTATATTAATCATGAAAATTGTTTCTAGAGGCCGGAAAATTCATTTATTTGAATATTATGTATTTCCGTGAGTTTTTGCATGTTATGTAAATTTTTTATAATTTTTGGGCGTTTGTTTATATTTTTAGTTATTATTTTGGCTTTATTGAGTAATCTGTATATTAACTATTAAAAATACATTTGATTTATGAAAGAAAATGATTAATTGTTACTACTATTTTAATGAATATGATTTGGAGTTAATTGGTGATGTATTTTTGATTGAATTGTGGTTGCTGTAAAAACCAGTATATTATCATTGATGATGTTTGGAGATGTTAAAGTGTTATTGTGGGAGATATCTGTTGAGAAATTGTAAGTGATTTATTTTGAGGAATTATGAAGAACTGTTTTGATGAACTGTGGGTATAAGACCGGGTGGCATCCCTTTTTGATGAATATTTTGATGAATGATACTTGGATTGTATGTATGATTGTATTTTGAGATAAGAATATCCGGTGGGATAGATGTAGTCCCCGGTGAAGAACATGCCGACCACCTGGTTTGCGAACTAGGGGTACACCTGGGTTAATTGTTGTCGTCCGAGAGGTCAGGGAGTTCTGTGTGTTCTATCCTGCATCGGGAGTTTGGCCATTCTTAGACACATGCAGCGGGGAACGTAAGCCCATAGACTGACCTGGAGATTGCGATCTGACAAACCTTAGGAAGTGATTTGCGAATCACTGGCGTTCGGTTTCTGACTCAATAACTTGTTGAATTCTTGATTTATTATTATTTATTTATTCTAGATTTTATTCACCCACTATATCTTGTTTATTTATTATTGATGATCACTTGTATTACCTATGAACTTTATGGTTTTTAGATACATGTTATTGTTATAATGATTGTATGATTTCCTTTCTTATTAATCTATCTCTGAATCGTACTTTGATTGCTTTTGTTCTGGGAGAACTGCTAGTTACTCCCCACTGATTGTGGATATTTGTTGTATATTTTGCAGGTTTTGTTGATGGGGATTTTCTTTGATTTTGGGCTCGGGTTGAGATGCGAGAAATAATCTATTAGGGGTTTTAGTTATAGACTTCTCTTTAGTTTAAGATAGTTTTCTCATTTCGATTTTAATCTAAGTAATTAATTTATTTATAGTATTTACTTATGTTTGTTTTTATCACTTAGTTATTTAAACACTATTCTTGTAGTAGTGACATTCCCAGAAGACGATGTTTCCGCCATCGTCCTATTAAATATATATTATTATTTCTTTCTTTTCCGCCTTTGAAATTCTGGGGTGTTACAGTTGGTATCAGAGCAAAACGCTCCTAAACTCTGAAACAGAGTTGCTAATGATTCTTTAGAATTATTTGTTAGCCATAGGAGATAAAATTTGTTTTGAATTAAGTTTAGTTGTTTCACTATAATGAGAGTGTGTTGGGTAGAGTAAGTAAAGGGAAGCCTTATGGGAATGTGGTGTGCTCTCATGCTTATGGAGCATATGTTATATGTATAGTTATTTGTATTATTGGTGGAATTAGTCTACCAAGTTTGCTAATCTTATTTGCAGGGCCTCTTACATGTAATTTATTTTCTCTTTTATCAGAGTGCGCAGCGAAAGCGAAGTAATTTATAGCCTTCTCGGTTTCGTTTTGTTTAATTTGTTTTGTGTTTTGCAATTTAGAAATAAGCTTTAATTTTATTTTAATATAGTCTTCTGTGTTGCATTGCATTTATTTTATTTGCTAGTTGCTTGATAGTATATGTTATTATGTGAGACAATATATATTTTCTGTTCTTTTTCAATTGAGTGTTGTTTTTATGTGAGTACTACGTATCTGTTTTATTATTTACAAAACTTTCTAGTTTGAATTTATATTCCAAATTATATTTTAGATCTTGAACTTAATAAATTTCATACCTATATTAGAGTTATTTTATGACTTTTAAATTTTCCTATTGTTAATATTTTGATATATTCTTTTGAAAAACGTTTAATTTCAATTGTTTTATAATGGTTTGGAAAAAGAAAGGGGTTTTGAAATTGTCTTTCAAGATATTCTTCAAATTTCTCTGACCGTTTTTGACCATCTATATTTATAAATATTTTCCTTTTAATATTTTTATTTTTCATGTTAATCCTTATTTAGCCTTTAATTATGGTAATAAGTTTTGTAGTCTTTGAAAATAAAAGTACCCTAATGAGTTGTTTTGGTGTTAGTTTGAAAAGTAGATGTAAACTATTTTGTTTTAAAGGTTAGCATTCAACAACTTTTATTTTACTTACTAATTTACTTTTCTTATTAGCATTATTTTTTTTTCGAACTCAAATACGTGAAAGGATCTCGTTTACTATTTGTTGTTTCTTGTTTAAATATTTAGTGCTTCCTCATTTCATATCAAAAATTTTGGTTGTTTTCATTACTTCTTATTTAAATCTCTGATTTTGACTGATCTGTTTTATATTCTTTAAAAACGAAATTTATATACTTAGTCTAAATTTTAAACTTGTTTGAGTTGATATTAAGTCATAATGGGTGATTCCTTTGACTTGTATGTCAATTTGATAAGTCTAAATTTTAAACTTGTTTGAGTTGATATTGAGTCATAATGGGCGATTCCTTTGACTTGTATGTCAATTTGATAAGTTGACGCATTTTGACTATTTTGATTTAACTTCCTTTTTGAGTTGACATTAAGTTTATATTGGGTGATTCCGTTAAACTTTAATGTTGATTTGATAAGATGGCTTTCAAATATTGTTTTGTTGATACTAGGTTGCAATGGGTGGTTCCATGCACGTTTGTGTCGACTTGGCAAATTTTATACTTGTTGTTGATAATTTATTACTTTTTCGCCTATTTATTATTAGTGTTTCGTCGTTGTAAAATTTATTTTAAAATTATCAATTTCTTTTGTGAACTTTAAATTTCATATTTATGTTTAGGAGGACGTACGCTCTTATAACATATGTCATGATTTGTGTTCGTAAGTGCTATTTTAATAAAGCAGCTGGCTACTCTTTATTAAAGTGTTCTTATCTCTTTAAGTGGAGTATAAGCCCATGTGGTTACCTCTATTTAAATTGGTTTGGCTATCTATTTACGAACTTTTTCTTCTTCGTTTCTTTTCTAAAAATATTTATGTATGGTCGGATTTATTCTTTTATAATTTTACGTAAATATTTATTCCTGCTTCTTTTACAAAATTACTTATAGTTTATTGTGCAAATGTTTTTACCTCAAACTTTCTACTTGTCTTTGGTTCTTTCGCATTGTATAAATGATGGTTGTTACCATGCTTCTCTACTGTACAACTCTTTTTGGTCTTCCAAAATAAAATATATATATTATTTGAGTTATCAAATTTTATACCTGCAAAGTTGTTTAGTGCTTAACTAAAATCCATCGATTTATGTTTTCTTAATGTTCTTTATCTAGAGTATTTTCTTTTGTCTCTTGGTTATTTTGAAGTTTCGAGGACGAAACTCTTTTATGGGGGAGTGATTGTAACACCCCGTAATTTTCACCCTTTATTTTTGGTGTTAGTTTATTTTAAAATGATATTTTTTTTTCGTAAAAATAAATAATTTATTATTTAGATTATTTTGGAACGTGTTGTGAAAATGTGTATATATATTTATATGCTGTGATATATTTATATATATATATTTATTTTAAGTTGTTAGTTATTCATTTTAAAGGTTATATTAATTTCGTTATTTGTTTAGGCGTTTAGGATGCAGTTTTGTTGTGTAGCGTTTTTGTAACGTTGTTGGACCGACTTGGGTGATGAAATGTTGCATTGCATGTGGCGTGCTAATGTATTTATTATATTTATATTTATAACATAATTTATTAGAGTTATTTTCATTATTAAGTATTTTCAAAGTTTAGACGCGATTTAGGAATTAATCGTTTTATCGCGTAGCGGGCTTTTGAAGCATGGATCCTCGTTGAATTGGGCTGAAATTTTTGGTTGGTTTGTGGGCTTGGACAGCCGGCCAAGTGAAGGAAAAGGAGAGCCTCCTCTTCTTTCTTTTCTCTTTTATTTTTCCTTGTGACTCTTGATGCTTTGTAACTCCCATAACCCCCTAATGATCCTTCATAATTAAACCTCTTTAAACCAACCTTCATCACTTTAATTTCTGATTAAAAATCAGAAACTCCTTGCTGCCATTTTCGGCCACCATCATCATCTTCATTCTCTCAATTTTCTTTTCATTTCTACTCTTCGTTAATTGTTCGTGATTTGTTCTACTTGCCTTTTTCTTATACTTGGTGCTTGGGAATTGAAGAAGGAGAGTAGTACACGCCTATATTGGGATTTTCCAGAAATATTCAGCTCGCCTCCGACGATCCAGGTAACTAGTAGTTGTCTTCAAGGTTGTCAAAATCGCGATTCTACTTTAAATCGGAAGGGCCTGTCAGAATCGGATCGTAAAATCGAATCGTAAAATCTTAAGATTCTACGAATTTTGCGGGAATAAGATTCTATGATAAAATATGTAAACTGTTTACCTATTTTTTCAATGAACAACACTAAAAGTTCAATTTTATGCGTAGTGATATGAGATGAAAAAGGACACCATCAATAAAATTTCAATCCCTGCAAAATCTCGCTCTCAACATACTTGTATTCTAACAAAAAAAGAAATCCACAACGGCTAGAAAAAGCCCACATTATCATCAACCCAAATTTAAACCAATCAAGCATAAACCCTAACCACCAACAATTAATTCTAGCAAACAATTAACAAGGTCACAATATTTCAAACGACAACTGCACAAGCGTGAATTTCCATGTAATAATGAACATGAACCAAAACAAAATCTCAAATAATTCAATTACAATACTAAATTATGCACTAATTTTAGCATTCAGAAATACATAAAACCTAAACAAACAAAAAAAAGAGGAAAGTTTGATGATCTGAACCTGGAAAAGTTAACTGATTTTTGACTGAAACAAACACGTCGATCGACGAAAGTTTTGACGAACTCAGTTACACCAATTTTCGGAATTGTGAGCTCATAAATTGGAAGGTTGAGCTGAGTAGAATAGATCGAAGAAGAAAAGAAATGATAGTATTACTAATCGAAAATTACCAAAAAAAAAAAATCAAAAACTAAATTACGATAGAAAGGCAGTAGCAGTACTACTCGAAATAATCGAAAAATACCAAAAAAAAATCGAAAACTAAATTACAATAGAAGGAAGTTCAGTTCAGTACTACTCGAAAAAATCGAAAATTACCAAAAAAAAATCGAAAACTAAGGGCCCGTTCGTTATCGTTTTTTGTTTCCAGTTTTAAGTTTTTTTTAAAACCAAAAACAAAAATATGGAAACCAGAAAAAGTAGTTTCCAGTTTTCTGTTGTCAGTTTTCAAAATTAGCATGTTTACTATCAATATGACTAATTTTAACCTTATTATACAACTCATATCATATAGTTCTAAAATCATAAAAACCAAAAACTGAAAACTGGCAGTGATACCGAACGGGCCCTAAATTACCAATTAAAATTTTAAAAAAACTATTGATGAGATCGAAAGAAAGAGATAATACGCAACAAAAAATCGAAAATAATTACCTGGAGGCTGGGGCTGAAGATTTGAAGAACTGAAGAACTGAAGAACCGAAGGAGAGAGAAAGAATTGTGAGCAGGCAGAGCAGCGTGTTTCATTAGGTATTGGAGCAGCGTGTTTCATTAGGTATTGGAGCAGCGTGTTTCAAGTGAGAGAAAATGGGTGCAGCGTGTTTGATGAGGGTGAGAGAAAATGGGCTTGGCCCATTTTTTTGTAATCCCCAGCTACAAGAGTCAATATAATGGGCTAAAAATTGAATCGGTAAAATCGATTAAAAATCGCGATTTTACCGATTCTAACCGATTTTACCGATTTTACATGCGATTTTTTCAAAAACCGATTCTGAGTGCGATTTAAATCTTTTGGAGAAATTTGAATCATAAAATCGTACGATTTTACGATTTAAATCGCGATTTTAACAACCTTGGTTGTCTTAGAACCATAGTGATTAGGGTATTTTTCGGTATTAGATTATTGCGCTAGGAATTATTTAAAATACTTTTTGAGTGAAATTATTGACGAAATTTGACATGGATATACTTGATGCATGAAATGTGAATAATGTGTAGAGGAAAATAATTTTCGTATTGTTTTTGGTATTTATTTGATTTAATTGGCGTTTTGTGCATTTTTTGCTAAATTGCATAATGATTAATAAACGGATGTTAAAATTGCTGAAATTATTTTTCTTAGATCATGTTACATGCGTAGTATGTATTCCATGCCTTAGAATAATTTTTTCCTACTGTTTTCTGGTTTATTTAATTGATATGTCTGTTTTTGCAATTTCGTTTCTGTCAGTATATTAATCATGAAAATTGTTTCTAGAGGCCGGAAAATTCATTCTTTGAATATTATGTATTCCCGTGAGTTGTTGCATGTTATGTAAATTTTTTGTAATTTTTGGGCGTTTGTTTATATTTTTAGTTATTATTTTGGCTTTATTGAGTAATCTGTATATTAACTATTGAAAATACTTTTGGAGTCCGAAAAGTATAAATAAAATTTTTACCATGTCAGTAGAGCCATTAGGATCGTATGATAATTTTTGTGTGATTTTACTGCTTGAACTTATTAGTTTAATAATTATTATGGTGTTTTTGTGGTGAAATTGGAGTTACACTTTTAAATTATTTGAGGGCTTGTAAATCAGAAATAATTCATAATTTATTATATTCTGGGTTTCTGATTTTCAGTAGTATGCAGTATGTATCATTGGGTAACCATATCTTTACGTTTGATTTATGAAAGAAAATGATTAATTGTTACTACTATTTTAATGAATATGATTTGGAGTTAATTGGTGATGTATTTTTGATTGAATTGTGGTTGCTGTAAAAACCAGTATATTATCATTGATGATGTTTGGAGATGTCAAAGTGTTATTGTGGGAGATATCTGTTGAGAAATTGTAAGTGATTTATTTTGAGGAATTATGAAGAACCTGTTTTGATGAACTGTGGGTATAAGTCGGGTGGCATCCCTTTTGATGAATATTTTGATGAATGATACTTGGATTGTATGTATGATTGTATTTTGAGATAAGAAATATCCGGTGGGATAGATGTAGTCCCCGGTGAAGAACATGCCAACCACCTGGTTTGCGAACTAGGGGTACACCTGGGTTAATTGTTGTCGTCCGAGAGGTCAGTGAGTTCTGCGTGTTCTACCCTGCATCGGGAGTTTGGCCATTCTTAGACACATGCAGCGGGGAACGTAAGCCCATAGACTGACTTGGAGATTGCGATCTGACAAACCTTAGGAAGTGATTTGCGAATCACTGGCGTTCGGTTTCTGACTCAATAACTTGTTGAATTCTTGATTTATTATTATTTATTTATTCTAGATTTTATTCACCGACTATATCTTGTTTATTTATTATTGATGATCACTTGTATTACCTATGAACTTTATGGTTTTTAGATACATGTTATTGTTATAATGATTGTATGATTTCCTTTCTTATTAATCTATCTCTGAATCGTACTTTGATTGCTTTTGTTCTGGGAGAACTGCTAGTTACTCCCCACTGATTGTGGATATTTGTTGTATATTTTGCAGGTTTTGTTGATGGGGATTTTCTTTGATTTTGGGCTCGGGTTGAGATGCGAGAAATAATCTATTAGGGGTTTTAGTTCTAGACTTCTCTTTAGTTTGAGATAGTTTTCTCATTTCGATTTTAATCTAAGTAATTAATTTATTTATAGTATTTACTTTTGTTTGTTTTTATCACTTAGTTATTTAAACACTATTCTTGTAGTAGTGACATTCCCAGAAGACGATGTTTCCGCCATCGTCCTATTAAATATATTATTATTTCTTTCTTTTCCGCCTTTGAAATTCTGGGGTGTTACAGTATTGAATGAGCTAGTTGGTTTGATATAGTTTAAAAGGTAAGATTCCTTACTCAAATGTTTAATAGTTACGAGAAAGGTCTACAAAAGATAAGATTTCAACTAAAACTTTCATATTTACGAGAAAAGATTATAAAGGTATGTATCTCTCTTGAGTTGAGATTGGTTTGAATAGGAGGATGTTCCTCCTAATACAAATAGTTTGTTTTCAAACCTTGAATTATAGAATAGTTACAGAAAAAGATTTATGGATAGTTTTATGTTTTTAAACCGGGTTGGGATTGCCTTTATGGTGTCTCAAGGAATTGGAACCTTGTCGGGATCGTCTCGACATTACAGAATAGTTGGGGGGTACGTTGATCAGTACCTCGGACTTAGATCTTCTGCTACGGTTTGACCGTTTGTGGGGTGTGCACACTAGGGGTCTTTGTCTAATAGTTATCCGGAGGACCTAGCTAGCCCAATGGGAAATAAAGTTCGTTCCATTCCATAGATTTATGATTCTAAGATTCTGAAAGAAATTGTTTTAGCAAAGAAAATAGAAAAGTATTTTGTTTGGAAAAGAAATGAAGAAAAATGTTTTATAATGTTTTATTTAGTATTGTGGTTCCAAAAGTAAATGATTTGTACTCGCATATGTATTTGGCTTTACAAGATTGAATCTTGCTCAGCCTGTTTGGCTGATACTACATGCTTGATATATGCAGGTACATGAAGGCTTAGAGCCGGGGTGTGGGCGGAGAGCAACGTCCACTAGTTTTACATAAAATATAGTTATAATAGTTCTTTTCTGGTGCATTTCTTATAGATAATCAATAATTTTAAGACTTAAGGTTGTAAATATTAATCCACCTAAATCTTTATTTGGTTAGGTTGTAATAGTTTAAATTAAGCTTTAATTTAGTTTTGGTGCAGGTAGTTCTTCCTTAGCGATTATTCTCGTAATAATCGTGGAATAACACGCTTGGATTTCGAGTAATTAAACAGGAATTTCGTTGGTATTTGAGCTGGGTGGAGTTGTTGAGAATTTGGAATATGGATTGCTGATTTGTTGAAACAGGTTTATAATAATTCGGACGCCAGTCCTAAATTAAATTTTAGGCAGTCCATATTTCAAACGGAACTTTGCCGAATTTTCTATAGAATTTTTCTATTATTTAATTAAATTAAGCACTCGAAATTCAGGGGTGTTATAATTGTAACACCCCGGTTTTTGAAACAGTTTATTATTTATTTTATTAACTATATTATATATTTTAGTTTATTTAATAATTAAATTCATTTATCTTTAGGAATTACTTTGTAAATAATTTATATGGTTATAGTGGGACAAGTTTAGTATGTAATTTAACTAATAATAGTAATAAGATGAAATACACTCACATATATGTAAGAAGGGGGAAAAGGGAAAAATAAAACAAGAAAAGAAAAAGGAAAGAAAAAAAAAAGAACGACATCTTCACTCTTCTTCACCGTTCAACATCTTCATTCTTCACCATCTTCTTCTCTCAAGTTCTTCAACATTCTTCCTCCACCACACAACCACCTTCGTTGCTGACGACCGCAACCACAACCACCACTAGAAGTGACATCATAGAAGTGGGCGGCGCAAGGGAGAGCAAAGGGGGTCGTCGCTGCTGTAATTTGGAGCGTTTAGGGCTCGTATTAGGGGCGTTTGCAAGTTATTTTTCATCCCCAATCTTCTATATTAGTGGAACCCGGTTTCATTGAGGAGCCGTATTGACTGAGCTAGTTGGTTTGATATAGTTTAAAAGGTTAGATTCCTTACTCAAATGTTTAATAGTTACGAGAAAGGTCTACAAAAGATAAGATTTCAACTAAAACTTTCATATTTACGAGAAAAGATTATAAAGGTATGTGTCTCTCTTGAGTTGAGATTGGTTTGAATAGGAGGATGTTCTTCCTAGATAGTTTGTTTTCAAACCTTGAATTATAGAATAGTTACAGAAAAAGATTTATGGATAGTTTTATGTTTTTAAACTGGTTGGGATTGCCTTTATGGTGTCTCAAGGAATTGGAACCTTGTCGGGATCGTCTCGACATTACAGAATAGTTGGGGGGTACGTTGATCAGTACCTCGGACTTAGATCTTCTGCTACGGTTTGACCGTTTGTGGGGTGTGCACACTAGTGGTCTTTGTCTAATAGTTATCCGGAGGGCCTAGCTAGCCCAATGGGAAATAAAGTTCGTTCCATTCCATAGATTTATGATTCTAAGATTATGAAAGAAATTGTTTTAGCAAAGAAAATAGAAAAGTATTTGGTTTGGAAAAGAAATGAAGAAAAATGTTTTATTTAGTATTGTGGTTCCAAAAGTAAATAATTTGTACCTGCATATGTATTTGGCTTTACAGTATTGAATCTTGCTCAGCCTGTTTGGCTGATACTACATGCTTGATATATGCAGGTACATGAAGGCTTAGAACAGGGGGTGTGAGAGCAACGTCCACTAGTTTTGCATAAAATATAGTTATAATAGTTCTTTTCTGGTGCATTTCGTATAGATAATCAATAATTTTAAGACTTAAGGTTGTAAATATTAATCCACCTAAATCTTTATTCGGTTAGGTTGTAATAGTTTAAATTAAGCTTTAATTTAGTTTTAGTGCAGGTAGTTCTTCCTTAGCGATTATTCTCGTAATAATCGTGGAATAACACGTTTGGATTTCGAGTAATTAAACAGGAATTTCGTTGGTATTTGAGCTGGGTGGAGTTGTTGAGAATTTGGAATATGGATTGCTGATTTGTTGAAACAGGTTTATAATAATTCGGACGCCAGTCCTAAATTAAATTTTAGGCAATCCATATTTCAAACGGAACTCTGCCGAATTTTCTATAGAATTTTACTATTATTTAATTAAATTAAGCACTCAAAATTCAGGGGTTTATAATTGTAACACCCCGGTTTTTGAAACAGTTTATTATTTATTTTATTAACTATATTATATATTTTAGTTTATTTAATAATTAAATTCATTTATCTTTAGGAATTACTTTGTAAATAATTTATATGGTTATAGTGGGACAAGTTTAGTAAGTAATTTAACTAATAATAGTAATAAGAGGAAATACACTCACATAAATTTAAGAAGGGGGACAAGGGAAAAATAAAACAAGAAAAGAAAAAGGAAAGAAAAAAAAAAGAACGACATCTTCACTCTTCTTCACCGTTCAACATCTTCATTCTTCACCATCTTCTTCTCTCAAGTTCTTCAACATTCTTCCTCCACCACACAACCACCATCGTTGCCGACGACCGCAACCACAACCACCACTAGAAGTGACATCATAGAAGTGGGCGGCGCAAGGGAGGGCAAAGGGGGTCGTCGCTGCTGTAATTTGGAGTGCTTAGGGCTCGTATTAGGGGCGTTTGCAAGTTATTTTTCATCCCCAATCTTCTATATTAGTGGATCCCGGTTTCATTGAGGAGCCGTATTGACTGAGCTAGTTGGTTTGATATAGTTTAAAAGGTAAGATTCCTTACTCAAATGTTTAATAGTTACGAGAAAGGTCTACAAAAGATAAGATTTCAACTAAAACTTTCATATTTACGAGAAAAGATTATAAAGGTATGTATCTCTCTTGAGTTGAGATTGGTTTGAATAGGAGGATGTTCCTCCTAATACAGATAGTTTGTTTTCAAACCTTGAATTATAGAATAGTTACGTAAAAGATTTATGGATAGTTTTATGTTTTTAAACCGGGTTGGGATTGCCTTTATGGTGTCTCAAGGAATTGGAACCTTGTCGGGATCGTCTCGACATTGACGAATAGTTGGGGGTACGTTGATCAGTACCTCGGACTTAGATCTTCTGCTACGGTTTGACCGTTTGTGGGGTGTGCACACTAGGGGTCTTTGTCTAATAGTTATCCGGAGGGCCTAAGCTAGCCCAATGGGAAATAAAGTTCGTTCCATTCCATAGATTTATGATTCTAAGATTCGAAAGAAATTGTTTTAGCAAAGAAAATAGAAAAGTATTTGGTTTGGAAAAGAAATGAAGAAAAATGTTTTATAATGTTTTTATTTAGTATTGTGGTTCCAAAAGTAAATGATTTGTAGGATATAATTAATGCATCCTACCCGCATATGTATTTGGCTTTACAGTATTGAATCTTGCTCGACTGTTTGGCTGATACTACATGCTTGATATATGCAGGTACATGAAGGCTTAGAGCCGGGGTGTGGGCGGAGAGCAACGTCCACTAGTTTTGCATAAAATATAGTTATAATAGTTCTTTTCTGGTGCATTTCTTATATATAATCAATAATTTTAAGACTTAGGGTTGTAAATATTAATCCACCTAAATCTTTATTCGGTTAGGTTGTAATAGTTTAAATTAAGCTTTAATTTAGTTTTGGTGCAGGTAGTTCTTCCTTAGCGATTATTCTCGTAATAATCGTGGAATAACACGTTTGGATTTCGAGTAATTAAACGAGAATTTCGTTGGTATTTGAAATGGGTGGAGTTGTTGAGAATTTGGAATATGGATTGCTGATTTATTGAAACAGGTTTATAATAATTCGGACGCCAGTCTTAAATTAAATTTTAGGCAGTTCATATTTCAAACGGACCTCTACCGAATTTTCTATTGAATTTTACTATTATTTAATTAAATTAAGCACTCGAAATTCAGGGGTGTTATAGTTTGGGGTTACTAAATTGCATTCAACGCCTTACTATGCTCAAGCAAATGGTCAAGCTGAAGCTACCAATAAGATCATAGTAAAGGGGATCTCAAAACTCATAGATAATAACCCAAGAAAATGGGATGAGTTGTTGCTATACGCCCTATGGGCCTACAGGACCTCTAAAAGGGAAGCAACAGGGGTTACGCCTTTTAACTTAGTTTATGGGCATACTCCAATGATCCCAACTGAAGTGAATGTAAGATCATCAAGGGTAGCCCAACAAATGGGATTATCAGGAGATGACTATTCACAGGCGATGAATATTGAAATCATGGATGCACTAGAAGCTAAGGAAGAAGCCCTAGCCAAAATGAGAATCCAAAAAGAAAAAGTTGTCAGGGCCTACAACAAAAAAGTAGTGCCCAAAGAATTCCAGGAGAATGATAAGGTGTGGAAAATGTTCCTGCCAGAAGCAGCTTGCAAAGATCCACCATTAGGGAAATGGTCACCTAAGTGGCAGGGCCCTTTCATCGTTCATAAGAAAATGTCTGAAAATGCATATCTATTAAAAGATATAGATGGCAACATAAAAGATAGAGCCTTGAATGGCAAATTTCTAAAGAAATATCACCCATCTATATGGGAACAACATGATCATATATTTCAACAGAAACATGCAGAATTGTTTCAAACAACAAGGGATCATTAAAATTACAACATTAATAATAATGTTACTAGACATTCCAACATTGTCTAACAAAGAAAACTAAGGTGTTTTATGGCAGACCAAGCATTACATAGTTTTTCCTTTTGGAGAATCAAGCTTTGTTGTACCGCCATATCTTTGAACATATCTTGCCTCAAATGAGCAAGGTTCTTTCGCCCTTGGTGTAATTTTTTCTCTTCAGTTACAATGGAGCTTTGGAGGGAAGACTTTTCATTAATGATATCAACCTCCTCTTTATTTATCTCAGCCTGGCTATTTTGTAAAAATTGTCTCTCCTCAGAAAGAAGTTTCAGTTTCTGATCACAAGAACTCAAGGAATCTTGGATCTGCTTACTGAAATTTTTGAAGGATTTAGCTTGGACTTCCAAAGAAGTCTCCTCTTCCTGAAGTTTCTGAGCTGAGAATTTTGGAGGTTGGACTCTTGATTCAGCAATGCATTGTTAAAGAAGAAGAGTTTCATTAGCATAATCAAGACAAGGCATCCAGTATTCAAAGCCTTGAGAAATCAGGGATTCCAAAACTTGCTTAAGAGCCTGTGCAGAAGCCTGATCATAAGGGTTGCTGGTTAAGGTTAAGCAGAGATCCCAGATTTTATCTTCTTGTTTTATGTGCGCCGATGACTCATCACTAGAATGATCATTGTTGGCAAAAGTGGGTTGATCACTTACAGATTGATCCCTTACAATGATAGCTGTCTGCAGACTAATTTCATTCCTTCCATCAGACTCTTTCATCACACTTGCTTCTTGAATGCTTCCCTCTGCATCATAAAGAAGAGAAGCCAAGTTAGCAAGAGAGTGAAGTCTGGTATTGTGAGGACATGGACTCATATAGAGGAAATCTAAAATGAATTCATGAGGAAAGAGAGGCAGACCAGTCCCTGAGGTAGATGCTGAAGTCGATGAAGAGCCTTTGCAAACAATGGTAATTATAAGGTCAGTACTGCTCCGTAAAGGTGTAACCTCTAAAGGGACAGTATTCTTTGGAACTTCATCTTTAGCGATAGAAGGAATCGCTATAACAATATCTAAATGACTTGATTACAAGGGATTTTCGTCAAGATGATGAACCAATTCCTCTTCATGAGATTCCACGTAAAAATGCTCAATCTCTTCCAATCGGGGGCAAGACACCCTTCCAAAGAAAGGGTAGCCACATTTTCCAACCGGGGCAAGCACCACTTGAGATGGGATGATTGATGACAAATTCATCAATAGAACCACCCTTTGAAACTAACTCTGGATCAGCTACCTGGGGAGCATCTCCTGGAGCATTGTTGATAGAGCCAAGAGGTGATGACTTCTTAAAAGAAGGGTCACTAATAATCTTAGGCTCAATATCATCAGCACCAGAGGAACCTGGAAAAAATTAATCAGTATGCTAGAAAAGTGAAACTTCTCATAAAAGGAGTAAAAAGTAAGATTCATACTTGCTTTAACTACTGGTTTCCTTTTGAAAATCTGAGATATGGTCTTGTCATCATCTTCATCAGAGGAGATGGTATACTGTGGTATCTCTGAATAAACCTCTAACTTAGGACAGAAATACAACCATGATCTCTCTTCTTAGAAGCCTTTTATAAAAGGCTCGGGTTGCTCCACCGATCCTTCGGGTTGGGAGTCCTTGGAAGCGGAGAGAGACAATTATAATCTCTTTTCCTTGCAGCTCTTTTGAAAGGGTCAATCTCGCTCCAAGTGGTCCCATGGATTGAATGTCATCCACAGACTGATCATCTCCATAGGAGATCCGTTGTTCATAAGCAGCATCATCTTCATCCTCTGAAGAGGTATGAGGAGGAACCCTTTTGTCTATGGTATTCCAATAGAGCTTGTCATATCTAGACTCCGTCGTCATACCATCAGGCACCCTTAGCTTCTTCTTGCCAGCTTTTGCTAAAATGTCAGAAGTAGAGCATAAAGAAGGTTTAGCAATATTCACTCCTATAAAAAGTTATAAAATAACTAAGGAGAGAAAATTACTTACAGCCTAAGAAGAGCTGATCCTCAAAGTTCGCCAAAGCATCAGAACACATTGAGTCATTTGGGAAGACATGATCCCACCACAGATGGAAGCCTCTAACAGTTTTAGTAATCCATTTCCAAGGAGATATGGACATGGAAGTAAGGCCAAGAGTTTTGCTCTGAAGGGCTCTACCTTCTTCAAATCGACCCCTTGAAGTCCAAGGATCATTACGGGTCAAGATGTAAGGAATGGATAGTGTTTGGACCAATCCAAATTGCCTAGCTACCAGCTGTGGATTATAAGCCTCAAAGCCAAAATATTCAGGCTCAGCAGCTATTAAATCCCTAAACCTAAGAACACTACTCCAAAAGTTCCTACTTCCTAGGGAACCAGAGTAGATGTTCAGGGATTGTAGCCAAGAAGGCATTGTTTGATGGCGCCAAGTTTCATCTCGCAACGTAAACAACCATCTTATCCGGAAAAATATTCCGGACACCGGGATTGGACTTAGAAACCAAGAAGTATGAAAAGATCAAACTTGGATGCCAAACATCGTCTGGAGATATAAGATTGAAGCTGACTTCACCATAACAGCTACAATCATCACGACTTGAGAGGAACAAAAGGGGATCAAAAGAAAGATTTTCCTCCTCTCGAACCCTTAGATGCTTTAAAAGGTGAAAGGGCTTGATAACCATTAGACAGGGTAGATACATATGGCCCCAACCCCAACAAGTCAAGAGCCAAAGGGGTCCTAATCCCTTGTCAGTAGAGAATATGGGAGATTCAGAGGTATGAATTCCAAAACCTTTGAAAGATTCTCTACTCCTGAAAAGACATCAATAAAGTTGTCCTAATAGAACATGAGTCAAAGCTACTTCTTCAGAATTAGAAGAGATGTTAACAGCTAAAGATAGCCATAATGTTACTACTCATCCAGCTCTAGATATCATCAATTTGGAGAAAGCAAAAGTGAGAAAAAGTACTTCCTCTTGAGAAGTAACTACCTCACTAGTATCCTTATTGAGGAAGAAATCAACAAATTCTCGAAAGCCACACTTGTTAGCACTAGCAAAAGGACTAGCAATCCGCGAAAAGTTGATAAGCATTGACTATACAGTTGATTATGTTCTTTAACATGGTGAAAGATAGGAAGTTCAATTCCATATTTACCTGTTGGAGAAGTTCCAATAATAAAGACAATATCGCCTAATGTCACAGTCATTGGTCCCCATCGGAACAAGAAGCAGTTGATGGCAGGGTCCCAACATCCCAACAAGGCAGTAGATATAGCTCCATCAAAATGGATGGCTTCATAAGAAGCTAGTCTTAAGAAGGGCAATATTTTATTTTTGGACCATTTGTCATGAAAAGGTTTCATTCGCTAAAACCATGCTCTTGCATCCACTCCTGAAATCCAACCCTTAAAAGGTTTGCTGGTCAAAGGTCAATGCAGATGTTGAAGGGATTTTGGGGCAAACGGAAGCATTTGAGGCTTATTATCTTCTAGAATATTATGGTCCAAGAATGGGTAGCATTGTTGCTCTAAGACAAGTTGGCGCTTTGGTTTTTGAATCTTGAAAGGAAAACAAGGACCAATAGTGGCAATCCTCTCCTCCAAAGGAGTATTAGAGTCCGAGCTTTTGTTCACATACCAGAACACTTGAGACTTATAAGTCCCAAGATTCACTCTAATAGCGTTGCATAATTGACGGGCTGCCTCAGATTGCATGGCATCACGTTTCTTGGCAAGTGCTTCACGAATTTCATCCTCACGAATTCTTTCATTAGACATGGTGAATTGAAAGATGAATTGAAATTTGGTGATGGTTGTGAATTTTTAGAAAGAGAATTAAATTTGTCTGAAACTCTCCGATCTTCCTAAAATCCTTGAAAAGGGTGTTAATGGAGAGGACAACTAAAATAGAACAGTAAAAGAGAACACGTGCACAATACGTGATACGTTTTATTTTGGATCATGTGTAATTGGGTCATGATAAGGCCTAGTTTTAATAAATTAAAACATAAGGTTGTGAAGTCATCCAAAAAGCCCATTTTTAAAGGGCGCGTGATTTAAAGGCCCATTTATATAGGTCAGTCACTCTAAAAGCCCATTCCCAAATGGCGTAACTTTCCATTTTTCAAGAGACGGTAAATCTCTTTATAAAAAGGGGCAAGTATAAGGAAATCTTCACACTACTCATCTCTTGAAACATCATCTCCAAAAAACCCTCTCATCTCCTAACCTTCCAAAAAAACTTCCTTCGCCAAACATGGATGCGCCTCAGCCATCTACCGAGTCCTGCATCACAGGGACTCATGAGGTCAACCCCCAAGAGGTTGACCAACCGTTCGTTCCCCCTCCAGAAATTCTAGAGGAGAGGGAGAGAGAAGATGAAGAGGAAGAAGAAGAAGAAGAAGAGGAAGATACCCCTCCACCATCAGACGAATCTGATGATGAGGATGAAGATGATGAACCCCCTGCTCAAAGGAGGAGAGTTGATTATTTTTCGGAAGAGTTCTCCAGCGGTGAAGACCGCCCTTACTCTCCTGGAGATGGCTCCGGGGAGGGTGCTGCTAGAGACGACGATGAGTCCTCACTGGGCTCTGACGCCTTCAAGCCTCGTTCTCCAAGGGACTAGTTTAGGCGTAGGATTTAGAATTTCAAAATTCTAAATAGGTTGTAATTTTTATTCTAAAATAGAAATTTCAGCCCTAGGTTGTAAATTTTATTTTCATTAACGAAATTTAAAATTTCCTCAAGTTGGTCTAAGTTTTTTTTTATTATTATTTGCATTATACATTTATTTTGATTCAATCCAAATTGTGCAAAATAAATTATATTAATTGTCAAATCAAATAATGCAAAATCCACAGTTGAGATTAAAAAGAAATAAAGCGACTCTTGGGATACTAACTCTGAAAAATATTAATAACATGAAAGGAAGTTACTTCCAAAAGTAATTATTACCATCTTACTTCACACGCCACTAATGGCCAACTTCTAAGTAGTGATATGACACATTAGGAAGTTAATGGGTAAACTTATCCACTAAGGCCATGACTTAAAATCAGTTATCAAAATAACTTGAGGGGATTAAAAATACATTATAAAAATATAACGTGATATGATTATCTAAAAGGATGATACTAATCGCCTCATATACCCCTAACAAATAGGAACAACGGTTATGATGATCATGTTATAAAAACGTTACCTTAACTTGAAGAATTTTTCATCCACAATATCTTTACTCTACTTTCACAAAACCCCAAAGTTTGTGAACATGGTTGATCAGCAAGTTGCCCCCTACCATTTCCTAGTGAATGTTGGAGGCACCGGTTCAATAAGGACATTACAAAAGAGGATTGGGAAGAATTTAGAGAAGAGGAGATGAAGAAATGGCAACTCAAAATCACAAGGTTCTTTGGAGAGGACCCAAAGGTCCAATATGGGGATCTCAAGGAGCAAAGGTCTAGTGCAACCATAATGGGAAGTGATATAGACCTCCTAAGCACTAAATCTATGGCCGAGGATAGAAAAAGAAAGATTTATTAAAACTCCCGAGCGTTTGCAAGGCATGGGGGAAAGCATTATAAAACAGTATTTCCCTCCTAAAATTGCATTGAAATATCACGAGTCCATAATGCGTGAAAGCAGTTTGGGTGTGTTCACTAGAAAGCGTAGGGTAGTCCAAGTGGACGAGAATATGAGTTTTAAAAAACTCATACAATACAAATGTACATGTCTCTTATGGCAATAACTCTTATTTGGAGAAGGCATCCCTATGCTACTAGATGACGATTACTCCGATAATGATGATCCTGATGTGGATGAACATGAGGAACCACAAATCACCATCAGTTTCGCCCATCTTCGTGCTTGATAGATCAAGTAACAAGACAAAGGCTCAGTAATCCTAGTCATAGCACTAAGTTTAAATCTTCTTTAATAAACTATGTACTTAGCTTGAATGTCATTGATAGTTATTTGTCAGGATTTACTTCATTTATGAAATAAATCTTATTTTATGTCATTTCTTTCTACTTCCATATCATGTACCAATTATAGACTTGGTTGTTATTCATAAAATGAATAATGAATCTAAGGAAGTAAGCATAGGCCCAAATGCCTAAAAGTGACATATTAATTTTAAGACTTATCAACAAATTGGTAATCTTAAAATAAATAATAGTCAATTAAAAATCCATTAACTCTCGAAAAATGAGGTCAAAGTACTCAATTACTCACTGACCCTAGAAGTTATTATGAAAATAGCCGTTAAATAAAATGACTTGGTTATTTAAAGGGATTTGGCCATAGCACCCCCACCATCACATTTTCATTTCAAAAAATTAAAATGGATTACGAAGCATATGCAAACTTGGCAGCCGAGTTTGATGATGATTGTTTCAATCATCGCTTCGCCCTCAACATCATAGAGGAAGACAAAGAAGCCTTCATCACAAGTGAGAGGGCTAGATGAGCAGAGCAAATGACGCGCATCTTTGGCGATGCACCTGTAATGGGGCCAGAAGACCCTGGGCTGGTGGAGTCAAGCGCTACAAAGATCGGCACGAGATATTGATATCTTGTCCACCCACATATGGCCCAAATTAGATGAGAAGTCACCGAACAAGCGCTACCAGTTTGTAAGAAGTGGGGCAAGGAGGTTTCCACTATCTTAAACTTCCCAAGGCCTCAAAGGCTGAATTGGGTCTACGCCAAAAGTCTCTCTCTTTCTTGCACTCAAACCTCCCTCAAAGTGGAGAGGTTAGAAGAGGGCCAAGACGAAAATCAAGGGAGGATAGTACTTTTCAAGTGCGTTTGCCAACTGTGGGAGTTATTAGCCCAAGAATATTTCCTTCCTTGGATGTATATCGTACTGATCGACAGGAGATACGTCTGGGACAACATCTATCACAAGATTATCTTCAAGGCAAGGTTCAACAACTCCCCTGGAGAAGATTACAACTTTACAATTATCAGGAGTAGTGCAGGGCACGAGTTGGAAATCAACGAATGTAATGCTATGATAAATATAGTGTGTAAAAATCACTTCCAAATGTTGTCTCTAGACCCAAGCGTTTTTAATTAATATGTAACTAATGATTTTATCTTCATAAAGATAAGTCATTATGTCAATGTTATGAAATTACCTCAAATGGTAATCTTATTAAATATATTTTCACATATTTGCAATGACTTAATTGCTTTAACATCAGTTTTTGGTTCACCAAAGTGAAATAAAAACAAACACGTGTCCAGTTAAGACTCGCATCCCTTAAAAAACTGCTCTAATAAAGTTAAGTGGTTAGGGAGAATTATTGAACGGTTAAGGCATCAAAATGCTTTATATATATATATATATATATATATATATATATATATATATATATATATATATATATATATATATATATATATATATATATATATATATATATATATGTAACCTCTAAAACTAAAAATTTTAATTAAAATGGATTGCACATATAACCACATCTTTCATCAAGCTGCTCCAGAACATATGCCATATCCATCAAAATGCCCAAATCATCACAAGGCATTGAATGTCATATCTGGAGATAAAGATGAATTTATTAAGAATGAATCCACCAAATTGGTTTCTTCTATCCAAAAATATTTCGGGGATATTCCTGTCACACAACAGGATCCGAAAAATAAAAAGGGATCTAAGGCCTTCCAAATAGGGTCCAATTTAGATTTCATGAAAGAATTGATATTTCCTAGCACTAGTGGAAAAAACAGCTTTTGCTACTTATCAAATGCTTTGGTTGAATAATCAACCCGAGCATTTGTGATAATTTTAGTAAAAAATATTCACAAATGCTCGTGTTGATTAATAAACCGGAGCATTTGATGTCAAATGCTCCGGTTGACTAATCAACACGAGCATTTGTGAATAAATGCTCCGGTTAGTCAACGGAGCACATGGATTGTGAAGCGCGAGTTTTTTTGTTTTTTTGGTGAAATTTCCTCCTGCTAATTCAATCAAATATTAGTCGACCCTGTAGATCAGCTTCAGTCCCTAATCCCTCCCTCTCCTAAGTCGCCCGCTCTCTCACTCACTCAGCTGTCCTCCGTCTTCCCTCCCTCCCAAGTCCTTCGCTTTCTCCCCCACTCAGCCGTCCTCCGTCGTCCACCGCTTCTGTTCGGTCGACATATTAGGGCTCAAGTCCTTCTGTTTGGTCGACATATTAGGGCTCAAGTCGACTTCTGTTTGGTCGACAAATTAGGGCTCCGTCGTCGACTTCTGTTCGGTTAATGCTTGTTGGCTTGTGAAATATGTTGCTAATTAGGTAAAATCGATAGATGGTAAACTAAAAATTTGATGCTAAGTTGTGATACTACTCCCTCCGTCGTTCTCTCTCTCTCCCTCATTAAACTGCTTCTCTGTCCCTCTTCACTCTCGATCCGCTCCTTGGAATGCATGTTCAGGTAATTTCGTACAAACTTTATTGTTGTGATTTAGTTTTATTGCTGTATTTTTAGGTTCCTTTTTTTGGTTTCCTAGATTTGGGGATTTTTTTAGGGTTGTCTTTGATTTCGTCTAGGGTTTTGTTTGGGTCAACAACTTTATCTCTTACCTCGATTCCAATTCCGGCAACCGCAGCAAGCCAATGTTGTTCCGGTCTTTGCCGTTCGGGAGCATGCTAAAACACGGAAGTAATTGAGCTCCTGCTGACGCTATTAGAGATGCGTTCAAATTGGAGTTTAATGATGAATGTAATGTGAGTTTTCAGTAGTACTTCTTTATTTGGCCTCTATGGATCTTTATATTTTCTTACTTTGAATTTGTTGGATCCCAGATTAATATGAAGTTTTGGGGTTGTTTTTGCAATTGATTATTACTATTAAATTGAAGAACAAAAAAAAATGATGATCCATGATTTTGAGTGGAAGATAACTTGATTGGGGGTACTAGGGAATTAAGTAGAGGTGAGGCCTTGACTGAGTGTGAACGGCAAAATCTCGAGGAGAAGTAGCAGGTGAGATTTTTTATCAAGATTTATGCTCCAATCAGAGGTAAAATTTTCATCTTTTAAGTACATGCATCTGCTTATGCTTTTCACACTTTCTGGACTATACTTTTCTTTTTTCCTTAAGGTTAGAATATATTCATATTCGTGCAGATACAATCTGTTATAAGACTTCGACAAACCGTGCTTTATAAGTATTTAGGGTCTTAGGGATACTTACAATGAAGGTATTGAACAATCTCCAGTAGGTTGCCCTGGGTCTTATGGGTTCTAGAGTAATATTTAATAAATATGTTGCTTGGATGTTATGAAAAACTAGTACACAGCGCCTGAGCAGGTGCCTGCTTAATTTGGTGGGCACAGTAAGTTTGGTGAGCATTAGTTTCCCCCGCCGATCTTGTCGATCCTGTCACGAAGTTAGCATCAAGCCTGGCAGTAAAATTTCCATTGAGTTTGCATTTTTGAGGTATTGCACCCCTTGTGTCACTTCACTATGTTGGTTATTGTTTCTCTGTTTTCGATTTTAAGTATTTGAAAACCGAACATATGAAAATCACAAAAAAATAAAGTAGTTATTGGTATGAGTTTTCAAAATTATTAATTTCGCTAATTTCGCTAGTCAAGTATATACTCGTTGTTTTACGGGAAAATGATGATGGTGAAGGTATAGCCAACTAACGAATATTCATTGTTCACTCTCCTTTTTCCCTCCTTTTCCCTTCTAATTCCTTCGTTAAAACACACTATTAGAGTTTAGAGTACCAATTTACTCAGTAGAAAATATTTGTTAAAGTGTTCTTTTGTAAGATCTTTTGAACATATTCAGTTATGTTGCTGAATTGGTTTCTAGTTTATGCCCTGAAGTGGCTCATGATGTTTCCATGGACTCTAGTATTGGTTAGAAGTGTCCCAATTACATGAGCTTCCAGATTGACTTTTAAATAGAGAATAGTAACATCTCAGTGAAATATGACATGTGCTTTTAGAATTTTGGTATTGTTTATTACTTTATTTTCTGACCTTATCTAAGGATTGTTGATTTTTTATTGTAATTTTATAGTGTCTAACAGGTTGGTCCTGATACGAAATGAAAATCGTTTGCGAAGTATTGGTGATAGGATAGCTGCTTGCAATTTACTTGGAAAATTGGATGCTTTTGTGAATTCCTATGCTTATGAAGGTAAATTTAAGAAGCTTTACCATGTTTATATCCTGGATGTGACCATTATAGATTTGCAATATACGAAATCAGAATGTAAAGAATGATGGAGAGTTGGCTTAGGAATTCAAGCATAGTATGAACAACCCCCCTTCCCAATAACTATATAAAAAAGGAAAACGAGAGAATGCATAGTGACTGGTAGTTTAATATATATATTTGCATTCATCAAGTGTCCACTTATCGTTGTCATTCGTTATTATAGATTATCTATGTAATATAATATTCATGGATCAAGATTACAGGATGATAGATAGCCTGTCTTCACTTTCCCTTTAATTTTATTGTTTCTTTTTCTCTGCAAATGTGGATCAAGATTCAAGATAAAGGGACGTGTGGGGGTGAAAATGGAAGTGTTTGGTAAGGCTTTCATATCTTTGTTGGAGTGTCAAACACGGGTACTTTCAGATAATTAGAAGAGTCACATTAACAGAGACGGTAGCATGTTTGATTGACCTTTGCGATTGACGAAGAATAATAGTAATAGTTGCTTGCTAGATATGGCATTGCTGCATTATAGCCTATTCTTGCTGAAGATGCTCCTACAGATCTTGAGTTTGCTGAATGTATTTTATATCATGTGACATGATAAGTGCCAGGTCTTTTACTAATGGCTGAAGATAATTATGTGTATGTTTTAGGTTGTTATTGGATCTGTTTCTGTCTGTTATTGTAGTTCCATTCCATGATATACATAGTTGCTTTTGCAGTATAATTTTCGTCTCGCCCGCATTGATGCTTGTGTATAGAAGTTCAGCTCTTGAGAATAACTTGATGAACGAAACATTTTTTTATATCTAGGGGCTCCTTACGAATGTCCAACACTCAGTACCTGCAGGCCATATGCTGCACCAACAGCCCATCGGGCGGCGCCAGCAGAGCTCGCGGCAAGACCGGCTCCTCGCTCGCTGCAAGAAGCCGAAGAACTCATGAAGAGATCAAATCCTTTGAGTTGTGAGCCGTAAATTCCTTTGATGTCCATTATGCTTGGTGGATTATTTTGGTATTACAAACGTGAGAACTATAAAATTGAATTTTACTATCAGCTGTCTTACTTTTATGATGATCTCATGAAGAGATCAAATCACAAAGTTAAACAACATATTGAAGGTGTGATACTTCATATCTTGCTTTGTGTCTCATCTATGAAGACTTAAGTTATCTACATTTTCTCATAGGTTCTGCTACAATCTTATATTTATAGTTTGCTCATAAAATTGCCTATGCTTTGATCTCAATATTTAGCTTAGCTAAGTCTGGATTATGGTTGGAGTCATATGTGTAGTTGTTTCTGGAAAGATAAATGAAGACCTTCAGAATTAGGTGTCAATTTATGCTGACTTTAGTTTCCTTTTATGATTTATCTATCCTGAGGGGCCGGTTTGGCGTAATGGCTAATGCTTATGGTTCCATTTTGCAACGTCTGTGCTCTTGTTGTGGGATATCTTGGAGATATTATCAGCTCCGTTCTTAAATGTTTTTACCTGTAGAAAGAAAAAGAGTAAGTATTATGTCAGCATCCAACTTATGTGTAATTGCGTTGAAATGATAATACAGATGAGTAGAACACATAAAACCTATCTCATTCCTCAGACAACAATAGGTCGGTGACGCTTCACCAAAGACCAAAGACCCACTACTAGCCTAAGCATATAGCCTCTTGCCTTCTACAAATGACCTCTTCAATCTTTTTCGCTTATCGCAACTCCGTACACTTGCTACAAGCTTACAACTCAACTTCCATGTATCATCTTTGTCACCGATATTGACCCGGAAAGTTTCGCGCCATGCGTCAACTCGTAGTCTTACTCAAAGAGAGGGGGAGAAGGGGGGAAGCTCGGTCGGGGAACTAAGAGAGAAGAAATAGATCCTCAACCGCTTCCGTGTATGCACTTAAATCTTGTAGATTAGAGGGTGTTGGGTGGATGTTGAGTTGTATGTTTGCTATGTTGAATGGTGGCTCCACCCTCTCGATCCGGGAGGCATAGGCTCGCCGTGCTCTAGTGAGGTTCATTTCTTCTTCTATTGAGAGATATTTACTAGTACTATATTTTTTAATGAAAGCCGGAAGGACTATATGATCATAAGTTGTGTTTGTGTAGTCGCTTTTCCTGTGCTTATGCTCAAGATATGATTGGAAACTGAAGATATTCTCTAGTGATGCAAAAATGCACAGGGACCAATACTATCCTTACGGGACACTTGGTTCAAGTACTTGAAATGGAATGGTAGGAGAATGAGATCCCAATGGGCCATGAGTATGGGTTGGGAATGGATTACTTTTTTTAGTTGTTTGGCTCACTTGTAGTATGGGTTTAGAACCCATTACTAAGGTGGGAGGTGTGGGGGTCTCCATTTATAAGCTAGTGGTGAATATGAGGTCAAGGGATTTAGCGGGGATTAGAAACTTGTTACCTCAAACAAACAATTTTATCATCTTTAATTGTATCCCATCCATCCTATTCCAAAACCTTTGACCAAACACCCCTTGAGTTCAAACAAGGTCCCCCTTTCCATTTTGTGCCTGAATGAAGCGTGAAATTTTTTTATGCTTGAGATAGGAAGTTTCGATCTTCATGTTCCATAAATGGCTAATGTTATGGATCTTCTACATGGTTTCACCTGTATCATGTTGGAGAAATATTGTCTATACATATATTATGCATTGACTTTGATTATATTATGCCTGCATATGAGGATCTCCAATCTGATTTAGTTTGGCAGATGCAGGCATATTGTACATTGCTTTGATTATATTGGCATATGCATGCATGCTATATTTTTGTTTCTTCTGTATTATAAAATATTGATCCTACTTATGGTGCAGCTAGCTGATGATATGGTCCATATTAATGCTTTTGTGAAGTTACTGCTTGATCTAAGTCGTCTTGAAAATGTGAGTAAATTCTTCATTTTCTTGGCTGCTATTCTTTTACTTACTGCATGACTTGTGGCATATATAATTTAGTTGTTCGTTGAAGGCAAAAGGATCCATCATGACACATAAGTTATTGATTTATGGTTTCTGTATTAGCAGTGTTCATCCTTTGTTTATTACCATCTAAGATGTGGAATTTTTTTCTGCTGCTTCTCACGTTGTAATGTTACTCTCTCTTATGTTGTGCTGTTTACTTTCTTGCTAACGTTTTCCCTTTATTTCTTTATTTTTTGCGACTTTAACGGCTGAACAAGATGGTGAAACTAGAAAAGGTGCTTTAAACGTCTTGGCCATCGGTTACAAAATTCTAGGTATAAAATGAATGACTCTTGATTTGTTTGCCATTTTGCATCTCCTATATGAGTTATACTTTAGTGATTTGTTGATTTTTCACAATGATTCCAGGTCTTATAGTTGTATGGTAAAAGGTATAGTTAATTATGTGGTTATTGAAGATTGCTCATAATTTTCCTGATATCTTATGTTTCTTTTCGAGATCTGTTAACCCCCCCCCTCCTATCCTGCACCTTTTTGTCTAAAATTTCGAATTTCATGCTCTCTGACTTCATCTAAAACAATGGCCTTTTTAAACTGTGGAGATCAATATTCAGAATTTGAAATTGGCTTGCTAAAAAATATACATATTTGAGTGTAAATTGATTCATTAGATTTATTTTAAGGTTCTCTAGTTTGCTGATTGAGTAAATAAAATAACGGTCTAATTATGACCGACAAGTCTGCAAAAGTCCAAGAAACTATTTCAGTAAGATGTTTTTGAATGACTCTCTACTGTGGCTTGATAGCAAATGGATTCATTAGATCAATTAAGATTTGTTGCCTATGTAAGTGTTAATAACGCATTTTGATACTTGAAGTCATGGATTTCAGTAAGCTATTTTTGAATGACTCTGTACTCCTTTCTCTCTCTCCTTGAGAATCTGGTGGCTGAATTTGATATTATAGTATGCTATATATCCGTCCCGATTGTTTATGACATGCCATGAATGTACCCAGTGGCTGCTATATTTAATATTGTAGTATGCTAGTGGGCTGCTGCTGCTTGCTAGCATGCGTGCTGCTGGCTGGCGGTAGTTGGAATTTTTGAATAGAGAAAATAAACGTTCCATCCTTCTCTTTCTTTCTTTAACTTTGGAAGGTCACTAAAATGGAACCCTCTGATTTTTATTTGGGTTCTTTATGCGAGTTTCTGCGACCAACTTGAAAGTAGAAAACACTGGAGGTAAAAGTGGCAACACCAAAGGTCTCTTTCATTGGTTAAAAACGCTTTCTTGGCTTTTATTAGAAGCTGTGTAGAGTTTCACCCTCTTTTCAGCTATTGCATCTATTCTTGGTATTTGGTTACTGAACATGAAGAATTTGCAGGAAGAGATGATGAGATCATCCACAAAAAAGATACTCAGATATTTGTGGCTATAATATAGCTCCATCTATTACCAAACAACTTTTGCAGGTGAGTTTTTGCCTTGTCTTGAATTAAATTGATCAATTATTTCAATGATTTGCTTTTTTTCAATTTTAAATTTCTAAATATCCTTCATATAATATTACTTCCCTTTACCTTTCCCTACTTTTCAGCCATTTTGAGAAATACAGAGACATCAGTACTGATCTTTACATGCCTAAAGTAAGTTTCTAGTAATTACTCTTGAATGCCTCTCAAGTATTTATATTGCTACTGTTTTAAGTTGTTGATGTCTACATATCTTGATTCTTGCATTCAAGTTATGGGCTATATGATTTAAGTTCTCTTTTAGGATGTAAGTGCATCCAAATAAAGTGTAATTTCATAGACTATGGAATACTGCGTGCCCCTTATTTTCTTTGTGAAACACGCATTGGAGATATGAACACCCCCGTCCCCCTTTACGCATTGGATGTGTGTCAATGTTCAGACTGATCCAGATCAACCTTGTTTGGCAGGTTTAAACTTTATGCCTCAAAGATATGCACTGTGTTTGTAATTTGTGTTTAAAATCAGTATAGATATAGAACTAGAATAACAATTAAATGTACTTTTCAAGTTTCTTAGCAACATGGTGTTGACAACCTCTATGCCCTTTCTGTCATATACAGATTTCCGAGGGCATCTAGCAATACAGGGGCAAATTTCCAATTGGATATGGGAGTCGGGGAGCATTAGCATTGTCAACCTTGTATTTCCTCTCTCTACACCAGCAAAGTCACGCAGGTTATCTCAGAGCAACACGATGCTCTCCTATTGTTTGTCCTTGCCAGCCGAAGAGTAAGCAGTAATTTTATGTAGCTTGTTTAACTAGGCAGAGAGCTTGTGTTTTCCTGATTGATTGTCTATTAAGTAAGGTCCAACATCGTTCAGTGCATTGCTGAAAGTCCTGACTTTGATCGTGTATAGTGTTCCTATGTAAGAGCAATTAAATAAAACTATGTTGAAGACTTTAATAATTCAGGCACTTGATTTTGTGATCTCACAATGTTTTTGGAGTTTATAAGCTTGACATGGATTTTACAAGCAATTCAAATTATAATATGATGTCAGTTGAGCTGATTTATGTGCCTCTATTTATTTCATTGTATCTTTTCTAAAATATCTTAATCTCATGTGATTATAGAATATTTTGTTCAAGAAGAGATCTTAATTTACTGATTATTGGCATCTGTTCAGACTAGTAGGCCGTTGCTCATTGCTAGCACGTATGTTCTTTGGCAAGTAGCTAGCTAGATTTTTTTTTTAATATTCAAAAAATACAAATGCTTCGGTTGTTGAGGAAAACCGGAGCATTTATGATAACAAATGCTCCGATTTTTCCCAATAACCGAAGCATTTGTACAATTTTGCCCACGTGAAAAAGTTTAAATGCTCCGGTTTTAACCACAACCGGAGCATTTGATAAAATAAATGCTCCGATTAAAAACCGGAGCATTTGTAAAATGCTCAAATGCTCGTATGACGTCTGCTACGCGTCAATTACGGAGCATTTGAGGGCTTTTTAACCGGAGCATTTGAGCATTTTTCCACTAGTGTAGACTTGAAAGGAATGAATGATCAGGTTACATCTCTTCTGGTTTGCAAATCATGGGGCAAAGTCATTACGAAAGAAATATGGAAACCTAACATGCCTTGGTGATATCTAAAGAGGCTCTTTGTCAAGGGAACAACAAAGAAAGTAAAAGTCTATAGAATGATGGATGGATCATCATCAAGAGATTTGGTACAATACAAATGCGCATGTCAAATTTGGTATGATCTCATGACCTATGATGTAAGTCCTTGTTGGTTATCTCCAAATAATCCTACAAGTTCGCATCTTGAAGAAAATTTCTTAATGGATTTCACAATGGCTAGAAAGAAGGGGGAAGGAATGTACGAAAGGTTATTCTTCTCAACCAAATTCAGTCATCCTAAAAGAAAGTTTATCGATCATCTTAGAATAATGGAAGAAGTCACATTCAGAATACTACTGGATGACATTGGCTATAACCATTAAAAGTCCTTCTCTGCTCATAATTTCTGGGTACTGAGTACATCACTCCACAAATCAGGGGGGCAATTTGTTACTACCATTTTTAGATGCCCAATAACATTTATTATGGTACATTATATTAGACCTCAAAAGGTTTAATTTCGTCTTAACATGAAGGCCCAACAATAGCATGAAACCCAGTGGACAAAGTCAACATAAGTCAAAGTCAATAGGAGAAGATTGCCAAGACCATCAGGAGATGAAAGTCAAGAATGATAAGCGTACAGGTAGTTAAAAAAGTAATCATTAGACGGATCCACATAAGGAAGAACGTGCAAGGCTGCAGTTATTCAGCGCCAGAAGACGGTTGAGATTTGAATCAAAGATGATTCAAATGTTTTCCCTCCCAGCAAGCATGGAAGTTACGCATCATGCTTCTCTATAATTAGAAGAACGATCATCAAGCACACAACAACAACACACACAAAAAAACTTGCAATTACTCTTTTCTTAGCGTAGCCTAGCTCTAGCCTAGCCAACCCCCTTCTGGGGTTATAGTTTAGTCCTTAGACGTAGAACATGTTCTAGCGACGAGTTTTGTAATTCTCCGATTGAAGCAAGGAACCATGGAGGTAACTTCCTTCGTGTCTTCCCTTTAGTTGTCCAGTCTGGTTTATCCCCCTATGTGTTGTAAAATTCTTTCCTAAAAGTTTGTGGCATATATGCGAATGTTGTGCTTTAATTAATAGATTAATTATTGTTTGCTCTATTAATTGCATTTCGCCTGAATTTATTAGGCGTTGTGGTTTAATTCTAAATTAAATTGCAACAAAGTACGTTAGCAAGGTTTTATCTAATTAAAACCGATAACCCCCAGGAGCTAAGTCTCCCGAGACATTCAGTACCAAACTACTGGGTGTGCATTGACTTGTTTGCAAAGTCAACCAACTGATTTTGCACCAACACCAGCACAGTTAAAATTATCCAAAGTGAATACGCAAATAAATACTTTTCCATCACCTTTCTATAGCTATTTTGGGAATTTTATAAAGCTAAGTAGTTTGGTGTCAATCAACGTTTTGTCATGCATGTAGTATGCACTTATCAGATATCGTTTAGCTAATTTAAAGCTAAAGAACCTTCAGAGGTGCTATTAGTGAGCCATTTTAATTTCATAAGTTTGTTCAAACTTATGAAAATATAAAGAACTCTAGTTGAATGCAAATGCATATATAATATACTTTTACTTCTTCATGACAGACTATACCACATTATCATGCATTTTTAATTTGCAATAGAAGCCTATATTTTACTTTGAGTAAGTAGGGATTATCCCCCAAGTACTGGTAATAGTCATGACAGCCTTATAGTTTGATTAGGTGATGTTTTAATCATGTACAACTGAGATTGTTTATCTGCGATATCATGCACCAATTGCTTGGATGCGTTTGAAAACCTCAAGATGACTTGCTTGCTGAAAAAATTCTATCTAAGTTTGTTGTGTGTCTTATTTACGAGAAAGAGGCATTTTTTGCATACATACTAGATTAAATTGAACAACTCAAAGTAGATGAAACTTGTAGCACACATAATCCAAATAAAAACCGAGCAAAGGAATGAAACTTCCCTGGCTCGCCGGCCCTTAGTTTAGAGTAACTTCACGGATTACTGAGTGCATTTGCTTCGGAAGACACATGGTTGCTCAAATAGTGCACTTATCATGGGTGCCTAAATAGCAAATGAATTTCTCATGAGTAATTTGTCGAACGATCTAAGTAAATGCTTGATCCCATCAAATAATAAGGATATATAAGAAAAATAATGTAAGATAGTTGTTTAATATGTTGTGGTTGGAAATTCTAGATTCTAGAAACCAACTGAGATCTTGGTTTAGTGATTATTGCTCAATGGAATAGTAGGTGAATTGATTTTTCAACTCATATCATATTAGCACGCATAACACTAGCATATAAAAGATAGAAATACCATATGATGTTCTGATTTCATTGACGCATATCGTCGCACACTTTATGTGCGTTATTGATTTGTGCTTATCTATATGACATTCATTGATTAATCTAACCCCAAACTGATTGGGCATATTTATTTGATGTAAACATACAATGGACTCAACCAAGGCAGACCAATGTTCAGTCATTGCACACAATTTTAAAGTACTCTAAATTGTATGTCAAAATTTCCCATGGATATCTATCCAATTTCAATTGGTAATCAGGAATTTTGATAAAATAATGAACCTCATACATGGTTCTACATACTTCTCTTGCTTGCCGCCGGAACGACTTCAGATTTCACCGATCATGGTTATGATTATCGATCGTTTCCTGGATCAACTTTCTCGAGTAGCCCCACTACAACTAATTCAGAGTTATATAATCCCGAGTTATGTATTCCCGAGTTTTGAATTTTTAGAGTAGCTAATTCTAATTTAGTGGTAAAATCTATAATTAATTACTAGCGCAAAGCACATAAATCTGCCACAGATGAGCATGAATCAAAATATTGACACAAATCTCCTCCATTATCTCTCCCTGAGGTCCTAGAGCAATAATTAATTATTATCCCGCCTTCTAATGCCAATTGTTTCAGTATTGAATAAAAGGATGCGTGGTATTGCGAGGCTGCCATGTAGAACAATTCTTGAACCTCGCCGGTAAGGTGTGCCTACAAGATGAATTCCAAGCACAGGGTGGGGTCCCCATGGCGAAGCCTCCGACGCTCAAGTCAGTACCGAAAGATGGATAAATAAGAGAGGAAATGTATAGTAGGTGGGAGAGAGTGGAGGGAGGGGAAAGAGATCCCCTTACTGTGACCCTTACGCTATGTTTAGTTCACCTTATTTTTACTGATCTGATGTGATCTGAACTTATTTTTTCTGATCTGATTTGATCTAAACTTATCTGATCTGATCTGATCTGATCTCAACTTATCTTTTATAAAACATATTATTACTAATATTATTATTACTTTGTATTTCATTACTAGTATTACTATTACTATAATTTTATTACTATGCACAACTTTTAATAATAATAATAATAATAATAATAATAATAATAATAATAATAATAATAATAATAATAATAATAATACCCATTTACACGTAACCCACTATTTTCCATTCCACGTTTTCCAAAAGTTTAAAACTACCTAACATGGCACTCTCCCATATATGTGTCATATGTCACAGGAATTGAACACATGACCTTTGGAATGAAATGTGAGAGTTTAACCACCAATCCACTACAATTTCAATGTTTAATTTTTCAAAGTAAAACACAATAAAGTCTTATAATTATATGTAACTTTAAAGACATAGACAAGATTGTTTATCTCTTACACGTTTATTAAGGAAATAACATTCTCTTACCCCAATTCCATTGAAGTTGCTATTTTTAAACTCAATTCCTTAGAAATTTTATTTTTTTAAAACTACTTATCATGCTATAACGTCCATTTTTTAATTTTGCATTAGACTGAAAATTACAAAAAAGCTAAAAGCAATTATAAAATATATAAATAATAATAATAATATATTTGATAATTGTAATTGATCCGGGCATCACCCAGGTCCAAATACTAATGCTATTTCAAAAACTGCGCCGAATACGCCATTAGTCTCTCCCTATTGATGAATGTCTCTCTCTTGGGCCTAAGCCTAACTAACCTCTTCGGCCTTTTTTCCCCTATATAAGTCCTTGAACTTCATTTCCTGTTAGTTAAATCTTTAATAGCTTCCTTCTAAATGAGAATCTTGTAAGTTGTAACAACCTTTTTTGCATTATAAAAACCTTTCTTTGGCAATAAAAACACAACAAACAAACAAACAAAAACTTCATCTTCTTCTTATTCTCTTTCAAACCTTCATTTTCTCTACTCCCTCAAAAAAAGCTTCATTAATTCTCTTCTTCCATGGCTTCCATATCGAGCAGTAATGCCGCATTACTCTACGGTGGCATTGCACTTGCAGTTATTCTTGTTCTTATTTCGTGTTGCAATTTATTCGTCCCTGAAGGTCGTATTAGTGACTTTTTTGCGGTTTTCTGCTGTATTGGTAAAAAATCAAAAGTTACTGATGGTGGTGCTGAATCTGAAGTCGAACTCAACTGAAATCTCTATTTTCTTTTCTTTTCATTTCTTCTTCCTTTTTTTTTCTGTTTCTTGGGTTTTTTTTGCTTTCTTTCCATCTGGGTATTAGTTCTTACGGTTCAACAAAGATGAAGGTACTTCTTCTTAATCTTGAACTCTTTTTTGTACTAATTTTATTGAATTATTTGGGATTTCATCATTTCATGGGTTTTTTTTTTTGGGGTTTTTTATACTCTGTTTTATGAATTACGAGTATAATATTACTGGGTGTTTTTGTTTTGTGTAAATGTGTAATGTGTATTTCTTTAGACTATGATTTTATGAAAGTTCCATTAATTTTGATTATTGAATTCTTTGGGTATTTCATGGGTTTTCTTTTTAGGGACATTTCTACTCTGTTTTATGATTTACGAGTATAATATTACTGGGTGTTTTTGGTTTGTGTAAATGTGTAATGTGTAATTATTTAGACGATGATTTCATTTAGAAATTTCCATCAATTTGGATTATTGAAATCTTTGGGATTTCATGGGTTTCCTTTTAGGGGATTTTCTTCTCTGTTTTATGAAATATGAGTATAATTTTACTGGGTGTTTTTGTTTTGTGTAAATTTGTAATGTGTAATTCTTTAGACGATGATTTCATTTAGAAAGTTTGATCAATCTGGATTATTGGGTACATTGATTTTGTAAATATCCACCAGAAAGAACAAATTAAATTACACCCAATTTTTCAATATTTCATGTATCCAAAATTGATAACATCATGATTTCATTTGTTATTGCAAGTTTAAAGTGCTAATTAATGAAGTTCTTTGTGTGCTTGTGTAGATGAGTATGTTGTTTACAATGGTTGCAAGAGTTCGTTTCAAAGAAAGATGTGAACACCAATTTTGAAGATAGAACTATGATTTCATACATCAGATTTCATATTCCGAGAACACCAATTTTTGCTGCTAATTCTTTGTGACACCAGCAACACCACTGCAAGTTTGCATATGTAGAGAGCAGTTTTTTTCTTCAAATATTGCGTCAAAGAAGTACATACAATAACACCATATCATAGCTTGAAGGTGATCGTAGACAGTTGACAGATAACACATGATTTTGCAACTTCTCCACAAGATAGTATCTTTGTAGGCAACTTTTTTTCTTCTAATAGTCGTCAAAGAAGTAGATATAATAACACCAGGCACCAGATAATTGTACATCCATAGCTTGGAGGTGATCCTATACAGATGACATTTGACATTTGATTTTGTAACTCCTCCACAATGTAGCATCTTTGCTGCAAATTTCAAGTGACATTAGATGTAAAGTGATTTTCGAACAATTAGTCTCTTTTGACAATAAATGGCCAGTTTATGGTGTCTTATTTTGAGTAGAGGCATCCTACTGTATAGTGATTCTCGAACTAGTGTTTTCTATGAAGCTTGATGTTGTTGGTTATGGTATCAGCAGCGCCGGCCCGAACAATATAGAGGCTCTGTACTAATACTAAAAAATAGGCCCTTGTATAAAAAAAATAAAAGAAACCACCAAAATATGTAAGTAAACCAAATAACAAACATGCATCAAACTAAGTTTTTCTCTTCAAAATCTTTTGATATATTCCAAGATGAACTGAATTCAACAAACTTGCAAACATTTTGACTATCAGCTTCAAGTCTTTTGTGTTTAAATAAATTTTTTTTTTCAATTTGGAGGCCCCTTTGGAAGTGAGGCCCTGTTCCGTATCCCACTTTGGACATGCTAAGGGTCGGGCCTGGGTGTCAGTAAACTAACAAAAAAAAGCAGGAAAACTATATATAGAAACCAAAAGACATTCAAGAGTAATTTTGTATCAAGGAAACATAAGCTAAAATCACAATTGCCAACCTTGTTAAACTCCTATTCTGTCTATCTATCTATCTAATGCAAATTCTCTCAAAATTGTATGAGATTTAAACATTCAATTCTGATGGTGCGTAATATACCAATATCTAGCCTAAGACAAAACCAGTGAAAATCAAAAGACCATTCAACCCAGCACAAGAATTACCATTATCCTCTCCTCACACAATCACATTTACGATGGCATCACGTGTGCATGTAAGCAGGGCCGTAGTTGCGGGTGTGCAAAGAGCCCCTCCGCACAGGGCCCCCAGTCCAAAAAAATTTGGTTTTATTTGAAAGGGCCCAATTTGAAAAATATCATGCTTTGTATAAATGGCAAACGCTCCACATTTTCATCTCCTGACTCCATAATTCACGCTATCCCCTATCATCTTCCTCAATCTCTTTCACCAAAAATTCAACCTTCCATATCTTTATAAACTTTAGTATTGTCATCAATACTTTTTCATAATTATCAATAATAAATCAATTCATCAATTAGTATTGATTCTCTCTAGTCTCTATGAAAAATTATAGTCATTTTCTCTCATTAAGGGGAAAGAAAGGGTCCAATTTCCATTATAGAACAGGGCCCCATAAATATCCAAGACGGCCCTGCATGTAAGACTAGCTTCAAATAAGCTTCCACGATTCCTTAAAATTTGGTTTGGCGAAAATATAAATATAAGTTCTAATTTGTTACAAGTTTAAACCAGACTAGCTTCAAATAGTCATTGGTGACTTGGACTCCATCAAAATTGGTAAAAGGTTACATCAAACGGACTCTCCAAGGAATAACTTTAGCTAGCAGTTTTATCTGGACCAAGAAAAAAAATTCATCAAAATAAAATTTCGCCTAATATGAGCTATTAATCGCTTTGCTTTTTTCATGAGAAGCGAAACTCCTATTCTTACCTTTGATTTTTTCGCAAAACTTTATGGCCTTTGTTAGGACTCTAGTTATGTTATCTTGTAGGATTAGATTTATTATCCTAGTTTGAGATGAAGTAGGACTCTACTTAGGATGTATATAAATACACTTGTTTGATGAATGAGAAGGATGACAGAAATTGAACTAACTAAATTTAACATGGTATCAAGAGCCCAAACCTGAAAATCTCTCTACCAAAATCTGAAATCTGGAAAACAGAAACACAGAAAACCAAGACTCGATTTTTCGAGTTCCTCTTTGAATCCTTCGAACCAAAATCAGATCCAAGACTCATTTTTTTTTTCGTTTCCTGGCTTCTTTTCTTCACTAATTCATCATAGATTCACCACTTCTCACATATTCTCGTCGCACACGCCGCGTAACTATGACTGAAAATTCTGAAACACCGACCCCGAAACCTGATCAGTCTATTTCTTAGGCTCGAATGATAATCCTGGCAACTTAATCACTCCGATTCAGTTGAAAGCTGATAATTTTGATGAATGGGCACGCGCGATTCGCATGTCTTTGAACGCAAAACGCAAACTTGGATTCCTGGATGGCACAATACCAAAACCGACCACCGCGGCAGGCTTGGCTGATTGGAGTACTGTACACTCCATGCTTATTTCCTGGCTCCTTAATACTATCTCCCCTAATCTGCGTTCGTCGGTCTCGTTTTTCGACAACGCCCATGATTTGTGGAAGCATCTTCAAGAACGTTATTGTGTTTCGAATGGAACCCGGATTTGCCAAATTAAATCTGACATAAGTGACTGTAAACAACAAAAGGGGGAGTCTTTGGCTGATTACTTTGGTCGTTTAACTCGCCTCTGGGATGAACTCGCATCACAGGAAGTTGCGCCCTCTTGTCCTACCGGCGGTGCCACCTGCTCGGTGATGCTATTTCTTGAAGAAACTCGAAATCAGGACCGTCTTCATCGGTTCTTGATTGGTCTTGATGATGGTTATGACCCACTTCGCTCCCACCTTCTCGCGCAATCTCCACTGCCTTCCGTCACTCGAGCATATCAGATTATCGCCCAGGAGGACGATTGAGGGGCCCTACTGCTTCCTCGTTGCCGGCGCCAGGCGACAACTTCGCCTTCAAGGTCGAACCTCGACCGAAAACCCGAACTCCTGCAGAATCTTTACTCTGCACGCACTGTAATTTCGAAGGCCATGAGGCCTCTGGTTGTTTCCAGCTGATCGGGTACCCCGAGTGGTGGGGGAATCGCCCTCGGGGTCCGCGCGGGTCGTCATCAGTCAGGGGCGGCCGGCCCAGTTGTGGTCGTGGCGGCAAAAACGCACCACCAGCACACGCAAATAAGGCCATGGCTGGTGGTGGTTCGAATGACAAGTCACGTGATGGGGGTGGTTCGAATTCTCAACCTAAGGACCCTGTGAGT
Source organism: Beta corolliflora (assembly GCA_947648045.1). Lineage (NCBI taxonomy): Eukaryota > Viridiplantae > Streptophyta > Magnoliopsida > Caryophyllales > Amaranthaceae > Beta > Beta corolliflora. The sequence continues at coordinate 192,561 of CANSZD010003495.1, forward strand.
GCTGGCCTTGCAGGGATAACTACTGAACAGTGGAAAACTCTTCTTGATTTACTAAACTTACCTAAACCGAAAGATCGTCTGAACGGTGAGTCTTTGTGGATATTAGACACTGGTGCCACACATCATGTAACAGGAACGTTTTCGCACTTTACGACAGCACGGAAAATTCATGGCTGTCCGGTTGGATTGCCGGATGGCAGTTCCGCAGACGCTACTCATGAAGGCGATGTGGTTTTGCCTGGCAATCTAAAAATTCACAATGTTTTATTTGTCCCTAATCTCGATTGTAATTTGATTTCCGTCCCGCAATTATTAGATTCTGCGAATTGTATTGTTCAGTTCACTAAAACGTTATGTGTATTACAGGACCGCGCGACGAGGACGCTGATTGGAGCGGGTGAGCGGGAAGATGGACTTTTCTTTTTCCGGGGTTTTGCAAAGGTGTAGATCAATATGGTGGATGGCACGGCATCTATTGATATTTGGCATAAACGCTTGGGTCACCCTTCGGAGAAAGTTTTACGACATTTACCTTGTGTGAGTCCTTCTAGTGTTAGTAGTTGCAATAATGATGGGTGTGATGTCTGTTTTCGTGCTCATCAACCTAGAACTAGTTTTCCTTCGAGTAATAGTAGAGCTAGTAGGATTTTTGAGTTAATTCATTGTGGTTTATGGGGGCCATATCGAACTAAGTCAAGTTGTGGTGCTTCATATATTTTAACCATAGTTGATGATTTTTCTCGCACTGTTTGGACGTATTTATTATATAATAAATTGGAAGTTGAGACTATGTTTATGCACTTTGTGGCTTTGATTGATCGCCAATTTGACCAGAAAATCAAGCGTGTGCGCAGTGATAATGGAACTGGATTTAATTGCCTGAAACCATACTTTGTGCAACAGGGAATTATTTTTGAAACTTCTTGTACTAAAACTCCACACCATAATGGGCGGGTTGAAAGGAAACATCGACATATTTTAAATGTGGCACGTGCTTTGAGATTTCAGGCTAACCTACCTTTAAAATTTTGGGGGGATTGTGTGCAGGCAACTTGTCATTTAATAAACCCAACCCCATCTGTTGTTCTTGATTATAAAACCCCCTGTGAATGCTTGTTTGGTAAGCCCCCCACAATGACTGATATAAAGATTTTTGGGTGTTTGTGTTATGCCTACAATATTTCTCATGGAGGTGATAAGTTTACAAGTAGGAGTCGTCGATGTGTTTTTGTTGGTTATTCTTATACCCAGAAAGGATGGAAGTTATATGACTTAGAAACCAAGAAATATTTTGTTTCCAGGGATGTGAAATTCATTGAACATAAATTTCCTTATAGTGTGTCTGACCCATTGCCTGTTCAAAATGATACCACTAATCAGGTGGATTTGGAGTATTGTGAGGAGGAGATGCCCATTCCCCTTGTTGACGTTCCCGTGCCGGTTGAAGGGGGACTTGATGCATAAGGGGGTGGGGTGCATGACATGGAGATTGGTGTGGGTCTTGAGACTGACCCGCAGCCCAGGGAAGTCGGGAATGCCGAGGCTAGGGAACCTCGACGGTTGACAGGGGTAGCCCCTGGGCGTCGCACGGTCCGGCCCCACGTGGGGCGCAGCTGCAGGGAAGGAGTAGAGAGGAGAATACTGAGGTGTTGGGTAGGGGAAGACGTACCAAAATCCCTACTAAAAAAATTGCAGGATTATGTGACTCATACTACCGTGAAAAAGAAAAGTTCATCAACTCATGCACCCGTTTCGGCATCGTCCTCAGGTACTCCCTATCCTATTACACATTATGTTAGTTGTGAAAAATTCTCTGACAAACATCGCAGATTTCTAGCTGCCATAACTGCAGGGAACCCTCCTAAGTCGTTTAAAGAAGCTATGAAGCATGACGGGTGGCGTAAAGCCATGGGAGCTGAAATAAAAGCTCTGGAGGATCAAGGCACATGGGAATTGCAACCACTTCCTCCAGGCAAGAAGGCCTTGGGGACTAAGTGGGTGTATACAGAAAAATATGATGAAAAGGGAAAATTGCAGCGTTTGAAGGCGAGATTGGTTATATTTGGCCATCATCAGGTAGAAGGAATTGACTATAATGAAACTTTTGCCCCTGTAGCAAAAATGACTACCGTTCGAACTTTCCTGGCCATTGCAGCTGTGAAAAAATGGGATATTCATCAGATGGATGTGCATAATGCATTTTTACATGGTGATTTGGAGGAGGAGGTGTATATGAAAATTCCTCCTGGTTTTCAGAAAGGCAATTCTAATCTGGTGTGCAGGATGAAAAAATCATTGTATGGTTTGAAGCAGGCGCCTAGGTGTTGGTTTGCAAAGTTGGCCACTGCTCTGAAAGCCTATGGCTTTAAGCAATCTTATTCTGACTATTCCCTGTTTACTTTGACCAGGAGAAAAGTTCAGTTGAATGTTCTCATCTATGTGGATGATATGATTATTGCAGGGAATGATCAGGAAGCTTTACTGAACTTCAAAGCTTACCTTGGAAAGTGTTTTAAAATGAAGGATTTAGGTGCTTTGAAATATTTTCTAGGCCTTGAAATTGCCAGGGGGGCGCAGGGAATTTTTATGAGTCAACACAAATATGCCTTGGATATCATTTCTGAGGCCGGTTTACTGGGCGCCAAACCTGCTGAGTTTCCCATGGAGCAGCACCATCAGCTTGCTGTGGCAGATGGTCCTTTGTTTGATGATGCAGAAAAATATCACAGATTGATGGGTAGATTGATTTACCTGGCTGTTACTAGACCTGATCTGGCTTATTCTGTTTATATTTTGTCACAGTTTATGCAGACACCTAAAATTGTGCATTGGGAGGCCGCTCTGAGAGTGGTTAGATATTTGAAGAAAAATCCAAGACAGGGCATACTATTTCATTCTGATAGTGATCTCCGCCTTGAAGGATGGTGTGATTCTGACTGGGCCAGTTGTCCTATTACCCGGAGATCCCTGAGTGGGTGGTTTGTATTGTTGGGGTATTCTCCTGTCTCTTGGAAAACAAAGAAGCATCCTACAATTTCTCGTTCGTCTACCGAGGCAGAGTATCGTTCTATGGCTGCTATTGTTTGCGAATTAAAGTGGTTAAAGCAATTGTTAGGTGATCTTGGAGTTCAGCATCCAGTCTTTCATGAACGTACTAAACATATTGAAGCTGATTGTCACTTTGTTCGTGATGCAGTGACCGAAGGTCTTGTGAGTCCGTCCTATGTTCCTACTAAGTTTCAGTTGGCAGACATTTTCACTAAAGCACTTGGTAGAACTCAGTTTTGAATTTTTGTTATCCAAGTTGGGCGTTCGCAATTTGCACGCTCCAACTTGAGGGAGGGTGTTAGGACTCTAGTTATGTTATCTTGTAGGATTAGATTTATTATCCTAGTTTGAGATGAAGTAGGACTCTACTTATGATGTATATATATACACTTGTTTGATGAATGAGAAGGATGACAGAAATTGAACTAACTAAATTTATCAGCCTTCAACTGGGGTGTTATGCTTTTCCATGTCAACCCAGGTAATGATCTTAGTTTAGGTTGTATATTTTACTTTGTGGTTGAAAAATAAATGAAGATAAAGAAATGAAGTGGAACATATATATTGCCGAATGATGCGTGATTTTGTCATAAATCCTAACTAAAATCGTTTTAGGAGATATATCTAATGCGTATATGCCAGCAGTGGCGGATCTAGAAAATATATTTAGTGGGATCAAAATATAATTGATTAGAGGGGTCAATTGGTTAAATTTATGAGGAAATACACCAAAATCTCAAAATTTTAAAGGGTAAATTCCATATTTTTTAGGTTTTCGTGGGGTCAATTGGCCCCACAATTGGCTACGTGGCTCTGCCACTGTATGCCAGGTTGCATAAATTTAACTGTCAGACCTATATCAATCCTCAGACCTCAGCAATGTAATGCGGATATGAGACCGAAGTAAGAAAAATGTAATTGGATGGGACGTGTTGGATTTGTCTGAATGTGTAGTTTTAGAATATCTTAATTTCACAATTTTTACTAGTACCTAGTTAGAGGTATTAATAGTCCAAGATGTGCATTAGAAATTGCAAAAACAAATTGGAATTTTTTTTTACATTAGTCCAACTATAAAGCTGCAACATATCAAATCAGACTCTTTCAAGAAAGAATTTGCATTAAACGAGGATGTTCTTCATACAAAGTGACCTAAGATCTAAAGACTTTTACTTCTATAAGCTAGTATCTATTCAAACAGAAATGAAAACATATATGAACATTTCTATAAAATAAAACAATATGCATTCTAGCTCAAGATGTCTCATCTATCATCTTCTCTGAAAGTTGAAGGTCTTGATAGAATAGGCATAAACCACGGCGAATAGGAGGTTTATTCCTAGGATTACACCCGCAACAGGTCCCAAGAAATCGTGTCTGTAACCAAAATAGCTACGCAAAAAGTCCCTCACAGATGGTTGATTAGCAACATCTTGGAGTTGATCTTCGTAATCACCGAATTGAGAGACTAGCATTCCATACAAGCTCCACGCTATGGGGCATCCCCAGTAGTACCATCTCCACCATACTGGCATTCTCTGTACATATAAATGGAAAAAAAAAACTTAGAAAATGCAGCAATAAAGGACTTGATTTGAGAATGAATAATCTTTAAGATAACGAGTAGATATGGAAGTGAGCTTACCGGTCTTGGGATAAGGAAACCGGAGAAAAGATTCCATATTCCGTAGAAGGCAGAGGAAATGATGGCGGAAACACTTGCATTCGGGGTTAGGCCAACACACATCATGCCGTAGTATGTGAAGTAGAGCAAGGTAAAGAACATGAAGAAAATGTACCAAAAGAACTTGGCTACAGTCCATTCGAATCCCATCATGGCATATACTATCGCCCCATAGGAGATCGTTTGGCAGAAAGTATAAGGAAGCTCAATGACAACCTGAATTGAACAGTTATATTATGTGTTTAGAATTTAGAAGAGGCATATTAATCATTAGTTAATCAATTCGTCACCAAATTCTTGTGTGGGCTAATATCAGACAATAAAAGAAAAGTATGTATACCTGTGCAAAGGCATAGGGCAAAGCCGCATACATTCCTGCTGCTCTTTCTCGGTAGAATACTGTTCTTTCCACAAACACCACTGGTTGAACTCCTGATGCATTCTGAATACCGAGGAAAAGAATTGCGGTGTACATAGAACCCATTGCATTGAAAAGGTCTTGCTGCGTACTCCTGCAATATTAGTAGAGTAATAATTTAGATATACCGGGAACATAAGAGTAATATTGCAAAAGTTTAACTTACTAACTTTAGATAGTAGCCTATAATTTTGGAACGACCCAGAATAAGAAGTGGCGTATTATCTAGGGAGGGAGAGAGTATCAATTTAAGTACCTGTTTTGCCCAATCTTCCAGAAAATGGATCCAAACATGACCCCAACAAAGGTTGCAAAGAGGAGCCTCATTGCGGTGTACATAGTGTTTCGCCAATATGAACAATGCAGTTTCCACAAACAAGCCATAAACTGAGTAACAGAAGGCTGTGAATATTGAGTAGGGAAGTACAGGTCTTTTGATGCTGGAATTGGTACACTAAGTTCTGTAATCAATGCTTTGCTTCTCCTGCAATATTAGTAATTAATTTTAGCTAATTGCAAAACAGCAGGTGTAATCACAAGGGGTTTCTCTTCAAAGAGTATGATCTATATTACCTGTAGAGATCTGAATCCTTGTATGTTTGGGCAAAATCAACACCAAGTGCAGCTTCCTGGGCCATTGATGTTACCTCCAACATCCAAGTTGCTGGATTATAGGCCTCTTTGATCTTTTGAACGCCGCTGATCGCCTTTATTGAAGAAATATGATGCGTTCAATTTCAGCAGATGTACCATAGTATTTAAAAATTACAGATACATAACTAATTTCCTCACCTCAAAGTATTTGATAAGTTGAATACCATGGCGACCTATTGGACCAAAATATATCTGCTGTCCACCTCGTTTCAGCAGTAGCAACTACAGAAAATAAATAAAGAAATAGTTAATTTTTCTTGAGTTCTTAAACTAGAAAATCATGATAATTGCAATTCATATAGGATCAAACCTCGTCAAAAGCATCGAATATGTCAATGCTAGGCTGATGGATTGTGCAAACCACTGTTCGTCCTGTATTAACTGTGTTTCTGATGGTCCGCATAACAATGGCAGCAGCTCTGGCATCAAGCCCCGAGGTTGGCTCATCCATGAAGATTATAGATGGGTTGGCGACAAGTTCAACAGCAATTGTTAGTCTCTTTCTCTGTTCAGTTGAAAGACCATCAACTCCCGGAAGTCCTACAAGTGCGTGTCTTAAAGTGTGCAATTCTACAAGTTCCATGACCTCCTCCACGAATATCTGCAACATAAATTTATCATTATGTCTTCAGCGATTTATACAACCACCACTTTTTTAGTCAACATTAAGAATGTATGAATATCAATCTTCCATCATTGAATCTTACTAAACCTTCATTGGGCCTGCACACAAGCTACATCTAATAGGCGTTCGAGTGTTTGACTTTGACCCCATACAGGCCAAGTCGAGGTTTGACTTATATGTTCATCCTCCCAAATCTTCTCAATGTAAGAAACTCAGGGGGTTGTTCGATATCAGTTTCAGTTTCCAGTTTTAATATTTCTAAAGTGATAATATAAATTGTACAATAAACTTAAAATTAGGTATTCTTAGTCTGATCATGATTTGGTTTAAACAGACAATAGAATACTGGAAAGTACTTTTTCTAGTTTCAATATTTGTGCTTTTAATTCTCAAAAAAATCTGAAAGCAAAAAACAATAACGGACAAGTGCTAGTTATCCTCCAATAGGACTAATCACAAAGAGTAGGGCAAAACTTGAATATTCTACATTAGTACTTCAAGTACAATATATATATTCAGAAAAGGTTACCTTTCTTGTTTCTGCATCAACATCGGATGACAACCGAAGCCAAGCAGAAAAGATTAAGGACTCATAAACAGTCAGATGAGGAGAGTGAATATCAGCCTGCTCACAGTATCCAGAAACTCGAGCAAAGGTTTCTTGCTTCTTTGGGTAACCCGATATTCTGACATCTCCGTCGATATATCCACCAGTTTTCCTCCCTGCTAACACATCCATTAGGGTAGTCTTTCCCGCACCACTAACACCCATAAGTGCTGTCAGCACTCCTGGCCTGAAAGCACCACTGACACCCTTCAGAAGTGTTAGTCGGTCCTCAGTGACACCTTGAGCTTTCATTGCCTGAAAATGATAGTAATATTTACAATTAGACTTTTAGATGAAAGATACAAAATTAAAATGGGAAGCATCTTCATGGTGTTGGAAAAGACAGAAAGATTACCGGAGGCATGTCTACTGAGTAACTAATTTCATCAAAGGTAACAGAAAGGCGCTCAAAAGGCAGAACCATCCCCCTTTTCGAGTTTCCATTAGCTTGCTCTTGAATATCTACTCTCCTTTCTGCAAATTAGAGATACATTGAGTTTGTATTATATTCATGAAAATGAGAACGATAATTGGTGGAAGAGCTATATGATTTTAAAGAGGATTGTCTCACGAGAATGAGAGGATCTCTTTCTGCTGGATGACAACTCAATAGCTTGACCAGTTAGGTTAGCTTCTTTGAATTTCAAATCTTCTTCAGATAACATGGCCTGAGGTTTTCCAAGTGCTGCAAACATGAATCAAAATTGTCAGAGAAAATATTACCACATATATCTGCTGTAACTTAAGGATAATAAGAAACATGACCACTTACGATTTAAATATGTTAAAGTCCATGTATAGAACAGATTCAACAGAAAAACGTATCCCACCAACGCTCCAAGTCCAATCCAATACCAATATGCATGCGTAAACACCCCACGAGAGTCCAAGACAATACGTCCTAAAGATGCATTGCTCCAACTATGTCCAAGGAATTCAGTAACAGATAGTGCATTTTGCCCGTACTGCAATGGAGAGATCCAGTAGCCCCATATCCACCATTTCTTTACGTCATCTGAGACAAATACAGAACGGATCATGTTCAGTTTAATTTATATGATTCATACTTTATCCATACACCTGGACAACACTAATATGAACATCAAAAACTTTTTGGCTGTAATCTAATTTCAGTTTTTGGTTGTATATTATCTATCTGGAACTTGTAATTTTTGACGTGAAAAGAGCAAACCAATCTCATACTTGAAAGACAAGAAAGGAAAGTAAACATACGACGAGATATAATGAATCCACCCAACACAATAAGTGTAACCAGAGCACCGGTGCCAAATGTGTTGGCCAAAATCATATTTCTTCCAAGTCCTGCGTTAAGTCTAAACAGCGCTGAAGCCATCTGGTGAACAGCTAAGAGCACGAAATAATGTTTAAAGAACCTTCCCGCATTGGAGTCATAGCCAATGATATAGTAAGTTAATATCACCCAAATGGCTGTTTCTATAATAGCTATTGGTATTTTAAGAATCCATGAAGGTATGGCATATGCCCAAGCAGGGTAGAATCGCAAGTCTCTCTGCTTATAGAAGACCGGAAGCTTTGCGATTGCTAATGCCATCTCAGCAAACCCATTGAAAAGGATCTGAATTTGAGCGAAGAAAAGTGCACCCATGTAGATATTCCCATCTGGTACATCTCTCTTATGCATATGAGATCTCAAAAACAATGTAGAGGTCACAAGTGCAGTCAGAATGAGCTGCAAAAACACAAGGAATAATTAATAAGCAAATTTGGAACATATTTGACTTCGTCTGAAGGGATATAATATTGAAAAACTCTAATTAGCCAAATTTTAGCTAGCAAAATAGGAGATAGAAAGATAATGGGTTCACACCAAGTGAAGTTACCAAAAATGCCCAATCAGACTCATGGGACAAAAATTTAGCTAGCTATAATTTAGCCAAATAGTCTTATTGAAAATAAATCCTACTGGTCAATGTGTAAATACTCACTTGAAAGGCCTTAAAAATATAGACAAATTGGTTTCTCTTCATCAACAATGCTTCTCTAGACATGCATGCTTTAAACAACTCTCTTTTACCAAGACCATATGTCCCTGTTGTCAAGGCTGCAGGATGGCTTTTCGACTTGTCAAATGGAACCGAAAGCTCACTGGCAAGTTTCCTGCCGACATGAAATGATTGAAAAGCTTCTGCAAACTCCTTAACAGTAACAAAGGTATAAGGCTCATTCTCACGGCACCAATATTGTTCCTGATCTTTCGTTGATGTTACCTGTTGAATAAGTATTATCCAAAACCAAATAAGATACAAGTCTTATAATTATACAACAGATATTAAACATAAATTATTATTTTTTTTTATTAAAGATGACATATTTGAGTATATAGCAGGAGATTTTACTTCTTGTAAAAAGTCAGCAGCTCCTTTTCTTTCAGGACATTTGAAGCCCATGTATTCAAAGAACTCAAGCACATGTTCTCTAGGACCTTGATACACGATTTGTCCATCAGCAACAAGTATTATATCGTCAAAGAGGTCATATGTCTCAGGAGCAGGTTGTAGGAGAGAAATTAGAGCAGTTCCTTTTAGAATATGGATGGATTGCCTGATTGAGTTGACAATCTGATATGTCGTAGAGCTGTCCAAACCAGTTGATATTTCATCCATAAAAAGTGCTTTTGATGGGCCAACCAGCATTTCTCCTGTAACATGGTGAATCACAAATTATGCCACAGAAGATCAAAAAAAATAAAAAATGATTTAGTTAGGAGACAATAAAATGTTTACCAGTAGTAAGTCGCTTTCTTTGTCCTCCTGAAATACCCCTTATCATTTCATTCCCAACCATTGTATCAGCACAAATATCAAGTCCTAAAATCTGTATAAGCAGACACAAACCAATTGCTCAGATTTTGATGTTCTTAACTCTCAAAGAAAATTGTGAATATATCAGATAAATGATGATCAATTACCTTAAGAATGTACTCAGTAACTACACTGGCGTCCTGTCCCTCCATTGCTGCTGCCTAGTAATCAAATCAAAGCAACTTAAGATAATTAATATTGTAGGACCAATATTGCACTTACAACTAACAATCTTTTTAGTCTATTATGTACTAACACCGTTTATACTTTATACATTGTAATTTAAGTTACTCAGACTATACATTTCACCTCAAGTATTCGTGCCAGGTCCTCTTAACACTTAGACAATGGCAGGACACTTGACACTTCATTTTGGACCATAAAGATAAATTTAATATAGCCCTTCGACACATACCTGATACTCATGTCAGAGTAGTGAGTACCGAAGCCCTAATAACATATTATTGTAATTATAAGTTTCTTTTTCATTTATTTCTCATTACTTTTTTTCTTCCCATTCAATATCATTTTGTTGTTTTACCAACGCAATTGTAGCATAAAATAGACTTTCAGCACCATTATGCTCCCTCCAATTTTTTCATGTGAAACTTTTTACCTTCATGTAAACATCAATATCAGCATCAGGCTTAATATTGGCTTCCTTCTCTCTTCTTGACAATTCCACCAGCATATCTGGATATGACAAACCCATTAGATAGACGAGCATTTCATTCTTATTTGAGTCAACATCTTTTCAGTTGCCAAGTTATCATGGCAAAAAAAATCATAGCTAATGTCACAAACTAACCGTAATTCGTTCCAACCCCTTGAACTCTTGCTGAGAAGGCTAAAGTTTCTCTAACTGTCATCTCTCCAATGTGAAGATCATGTTGACTTATATATGCTGAGCTCCTTTGTGGAACAAACTCATTCATCGTGTGTCCATTGTATGTGACACTTCCCGAAAACTGCAGTTCCATGTATTTCAGATTATTACTAACAGTATATCACAGGCAGATATAACAAACAAATATTTTCAGGGGGGAAAACAGATGAAATAGAAGCAATTCCTTGGATATATGACTCTCACCTTAAGATCTTTGGCAAGCTTACCAGCCAATGCCAACAGCAATGTAGTCTTTCCTGAGCCAGGAGGGCCTAAAAGTAATGTCAACCTGCACATAATATAGATATGAGATTCTTATCAATGACAGTTTGTTGATGCCCCTCCATCAATAACAGGTCACATATCTACTTTAAGTCGTCCTGATATGATAGATCGCTTTCAAAATGTAGTAAACTAAACTTTCACATGTTATCCTTAGTGATATCTCAAAACAATAATTCCAAAGAAAGACTGCACTGGTATGGTAGGAAGGTAGTAATTCAAATAGTTAACAACTTATTTGGTAGGCGGTACTACATGGCGACATGGTGATGACTTAATAGGTAAAATCTTTTCGAAGTAACTCTCGTGGTACTATTGATGTTATTGCTTGTCCATCCCCATTTACATCCTTTTCTTCACAAATTACCATCTCCATCCATTACCACTTCAGAGATGGTATGATTTTACATTACCATGGGCATTGACATGAAACTTCCTCTATAAATTTACGTCATAAATTCATTATCATTATCACCAATCACCATTATCACAAGCTACCAAAGTGGCTTTAAAAGTAATCATTAATCATACATGACCTGAACTTTAGGGATAGAAGGAGTATACATATCAGGAACTGTTTATAATTGCCTTATACAGTTATACAGTACTTAAGATGAGCCTTGAAATTATCTTTACCTGCCAGGCTTGATAACTCCATTGACATCATGAAGGATTGTAAACGGTTTTCTCCTATTTGGAACAATGTGGAGAAGATTCAAGATACCCTGGAAAGATTATCAAAGAAAAAAAACACACAAAATTATGACATTAGCAGGAATCCAAGAGAAAAAAAAGGAATATTGAAACTATAATAATGGTGAAAAATGTTTTACCAAACAAATGAGTAACTAAGAAACATTTTGTTACCTCAATTGTATTGGTGAAGAAGTTCAATACAGATGGCAGACCTCTGCTTCCCACTAAAACTTGTGCTTCAACATTCAAATGCTCATACCTTACCTCAATTGTTGGGATTTCAATACCAACCCTGAATATACAATATTTTATTTCAATTTAGCTTGAAACTAAAAAAAATTCAACTTACACAAAAAATTTCACCTAGACTTAAGTAATAAGCTAAGAAGTCTACTTTGTCTTGGAAGTTCCAAGTCCTTAATCAAAATTTAAGCAACAAAGAGCATTTCGACTCACAACTTTCTATAATGAATAAAGGAAAATGATATACGCAACTTTAAGGGGTAAGTGTAATAAGTTCAAAGTAGGAACATAAACATTACTAACATTGAGCAATCTTGGCCCAATATGGCATGGCTTACTTATTATGGGTCAGTTCAGATTGTACTAGCCAATCCCCTGCCCCATATATGTGGCCTGACCAAGTGCCAACTTTTTACTACAAATTCGCCAAAGACCCTTAGAATTATCTCTATTATTTAAGGCAACTCTTGAAAACTTTGGTGTCTACTTGAAATACCTTAAATGCTCTTTGTTTTTTTAAAATATTTTACATCTTTCAACATATTTTTATAAATTAAAACGCACATTGCATGCATTTAAATCAAGTGATAAATAAACCAACACCACCAAGCATAATTATTCGTATATTGGTAAGAGAACTTCACGTCATATCCGATTTTGTCTCCTGAATTGACATTTTTTAATGAAATAATTGATCCAAAATAAGGTCCTGGTTTTATGTACCAACACCGGTACCACGTCTTCCATCTGTATAGTCGTTTAAATACAATTAAAGTGACCTAACTTAATGAGTTAATGTTAAACCCGACCATTTAAATAAACAGAGTAACACACATGTTGTATACAATTTTTTTTGGGATTAATTTATAAGAATAATCATTATTGTAGGTCAACCCATAATAATTTTACTTGTGAGATATTCTCAAACACTTCCAACCATCAAAAGTAACTTCTCAAAAATGATATCGAGTGATAGATAATGTGTTTTGGTTTTGTTTTGGATCTTTCAGCATTTCTATCATCTTAAACCATCTCTCTTGCCTAGCCAACTAGCACTTACTTGATAGTTAATTTTACCTTCTTTTTTTTTTTTTTTGGAGATGATTGTTAATTTTACCTCTTAAACTGGTTCTTTTAAGGTCAAAAGATCATTTTAAAAAAAGCATTCTCCTTAATTAGAATCGTCATAGAATAACCAATAGTTAGAATTATTAAAAAAAAAAAACGACCATATTCAGTTTATTTAGTATATCTTTATATTATATTATTATAATTCAAAAGAGGCAGGAAAGGTGGAATAATACAAAATCAAAATACAAAACTCCATAATAACATGTTACTCATACACGAATCAAGTGCCTACTCAGATATTGGCATCTAAGTGTCGACGCCGCTATTTTAGAAAGAAAAAAAAAGTAAAGTTTTTAGTTTGAAGTGAAGTATCAAGTATCGTGTCTTGTCTAACACGACACACGATTCTTGAATCTTGAGGTAAATGAAGGTGTCGAAGTAACATAGCTTTGTTATGTGATACACAACTTTAAATTACCATGCATGCATAGCAACAACAAATTGCAAAATAATCAACTTATAAACCATTTCACTTCTTCATTTGTTGTCAAAAAAAACACATACCTATCAATACGTTGTCTGAGCCTAAGCAAGAACTTCTCATTATCTTCCTCAGCAGTTTTAACAAGCCTTTCTAAAAGCTCTTTTTTATCTTCAAACCCAAGTTTATCAACATCAATTTCTCTTGCTGGGCCCCCAATATCAGTCAATATCCCTTTTCTAACCCGATTATAAGTGGGTAATTTCTCAAGTGCGGCCCATTTAAGTGCTTCTTCATCATCTTCATCACGAGTTGATGTTGAAAATACTTCTCTTCCACTGTTTCTCCACACACTTGATGAATTCCTCCCTAAACCAACACTTGCTACTCTGTATAATTCTGCTGCACTACTAATCTCCATTTCTTTAAAAACCCAGAAGTTTTTTCTCTACTAAATCAAGAAAAAAGAAATGGGTTTTTTTTGTTGTTGAAATTTGATCAATACCCAGAAAAAGTTGCTTTGTTTTAATACATAATAAGCTCTGTTCACTCAATTTTGGGACAAACCCAGAAATTTTTGCTCTATAAAATCAAGAAAAAGATTGGATATTTTTTGTAATATGATGTATACCCAGAAAAAATTGGCTTGTTTTACTGCGAAATAAGCTTTGCTCACTTGATTTTTGAGCTACACTAAAGTTGGAGTCTTTTTGTACTTCTTTGTACAGAAATTGTGAGTTTTATACGAAATGTGGTGGGTTTGAGGATTTCAGTAGAGATATTTGGGGTTTTTTGGTTGAGCTTACAGCAAGAATGAGGGAAAAGTATGACGTTAATCAAATTGAAAGGGATGATTTATATAAAAAATTCGCCATATTTGACTTGACAATTCCAAAATGGCAGAAAACTATCAGTTTTTCAGGTCACAAAAGTACTAAAAGATTGTGAAGACCATGGAATAATTCAATTTTTTGTTTATGGTATGGAACTTTCTATTTGTTTGACATTTGAAATTGCATAGCTAATTACTTTAAAGAAAAGTGTAAAAATTATGGTCCACGCACATGACCCAAATCCTAATATCCTATTATGAGTTATGACCGCTATTTACTATTTTAAATGGGAAAGGAGAATACCGTGGAAGCTAGCCCACGAGGATTTTATACAAAATCTCATACCGTTTTTCAATAAATTAAGATAAAATTGGGCCGAATCTAAAAAGGGATTACTTATACTACGATACTAAAATTGGCTCTATTATAATAAACATTTTTATTTTCACGCAGGTAATACGCAATATCAATAATTATAATCATTGATTATCTATTAGTAAATATTTGAAAAAATTAATATATTGATAATATATATGGAGATAAATCCAACAACATTTCACACTAACATTTGTTTTCAGAGTAACAATTCTCTAAAAGAAAAGTCAGCTTATCTAATATTACTCCTCGAATAGTTGATAATTTAATGAGACTTTGCCTGCAACAAAAGAATACGATCCATTTATGAAGGTTGGATTTCTGAATGACTTCCTAGTAATTTTGTTAGACGTAGAAACACAATAAGTCAAACATGTTTTAGGAGTTGGTCTGGAGACACGTGGTAGATTTTGAATTTGGTCATGGTGATCAAACTCGTAGGCAAAGAGAAAACATGTAAATTGGTTCCCTCAAAATTGATGAAGGGGGGCGGGGAGCTTAGAACGTCCGCTCTTGTAATATGGAACGTCCACTCTTTACGTCCTTTTGCACAATTACGGTAATTGGTTGCTAATTTCTTCTTTGCGGCAAAGTCTCCTTATTCTACGTTTCTAAATCGTTTTTTGAAAGGTCAAGAGATTAATTTGAGGAAGCATAGCTTGTTAATGAGGGTTGTTTTCCATGTGTATCATTTTGTCATCGTCTTTAATGTTCGCACCCTTAATTTGATCATATCTTGTTCGCTCCTATTCACAACAATGTTATATATTTTTAGGTAGGTACGTTGAAATCCTTTGAAAAGAAGGGCGAAATGGGGATCCCTCTTGCAAGGGATGAGACTCGGTTCCAAGAGATGATGTTAATTCGTAGTGCTTTGTAGGATCGAATCGTAGGATCATAAGATTTTACAATTTAGGTAAATAGTGATAATTATGCTATGATATGGTTAAAGAAAACTCATGTGAAGATTTACACACATTATTAGTTACTTTTTTAATTCACAAATAGTGATAGTAGTTCAATACCCTAATATTGAAATAACATGCAACCAAAATCTAATAGGAGAAAGATAATATGTGAATTTAATTTATGACAGGATCGGATCATAAAATCATATTAGGATCATACCGTGTGAATTTTTGTAGTTGGGTAGGATCAAATGATCCTACAAAATTAAGATTCTACATAAGATCGGAATCAGTTAGGTCCTGCCAGATCATAGAATCATAGGATCGTAAGATCCGGATTGGGATTTTAATAACAATGATGCCAATACCACTAAGTAATCACCTACTGCTTACAAGTTACAACAATACCTGATTGTATAGATCATGAAGATCAAGGTTATGTTTCAGGAAGGATATGACATAGTCGTTTCATATGAATCCTTTAAAATATTGATGTCATGTGAGGCAACAAGTTTCTTATCATTTATTAAGCTTCTTGTATTTCCTAAAAAATATTGGGGATAATTTAATCTTACATAAGGATCATCTTTGTGAATAGATAAACATTAATTTAAATCAATTTCAATTAAATTAGGTGGAGTAAGACAGTTTTTGTAACGCCTTGACCAGAGGATATTGCAGTTCTTTATTCACCTTAAAATAATAATATCAATATAAAATAAGCTTAGTTAAGGAGTGCGTCTTGGGTGTAACATGTTACACCATAAGTTATTGTGTAACAAAATCTCATACTTACATAATGACGTATAATGACACATACTCCGACAAAAATGACATGGATTGTGCAACTAATGACATGAATTTGATGTCATTTGTTTCATCTCATTTCAGTTTTTTTATGTCATTTCACCATATGTGTCATATCATTTCTGATTTGTTTCGTGTCACTTGAGTTTTGTTTGATGTCATTTTGTCATCTATGTCATCATTTTTTATTTGTTTTATATCATTATTGTTTGGGTTTTTCTATGATATACCCCTGTGTTTTTTAAAATTTTATAATATATCCCTAATGTTTTTTTATTCTACACTGTACCCCAGTGTTTTTTAATTTTTCTACAAAATACCCCTAGTGTGTATTAATGAAAACGGACATTAATTTTTGAATTCCCACGTAAAACTCCGTTTAGTAGTTGAGACCCCTAAACTTCCCCATTTCATTATTATGTTCTTCTTCCCTAAACCCTCATCACTCAGCCTAAAAATTTCACACCCTTTCAGTTGAAATCCCCACAAAAACGTTGTGTAAACCCTAAAACTTTGGAACTTGGTGAGAAATTTCATCAAGAGTTACATTGAAGACGAAGGTGGCGAAGGAAGACAGAATTTGAGACGAAAGTGCACAATGAAGAGTTTTTAGCTTGGAATAATCAAAATTCAGGTAATTTTCTTGATTATTAGTTGTTAAATTGGTAGATTTATGTATTTGCGATCTTTTAGTGATGTTTAGGGTTTGATTATAATGTTTTGGTGAAGTTTAGGGCTTGAATTTGATTGCATGTTTGTTGTTGTGTGTTTATGTTCGTTGTTGCAGACAATGCCTGAGAGAATTGTGAAAATTCATTACTTAGGAAAGTCTGTAAATTTAAATGTTGAAGATGTTGATTTGTGCTTGATGATAGATATACTGAATGATATGCGTGAATTATTTGATGAAAAGGGCTATGAGCTCCCTGAATTTTCTGTGCTTTCATATGTTAATGGGGATGAAAGGGCTGAACTGGTAGTTTATGGGAGTATGATGAAGATGTTTGAGGTTGTTGGTACAAAGGTGATTAATGTTGGGGTTAGTGCTGCAGAAAAAACAACTTTTATTTGGACCTTAGCACAAAGAGTTAGGAAGACTGACCAAACTAAGGTCCATCAGTTAGGTGTGACTGAAGGCCCAAAGGACAGTAGGCCCAAAGTAGCAACTAGGAGCACCAAAAAACATGAGATCAGTAACTTACCCCACCAAGTCAACCAGCCCATGACTGTGTTAGATGACCCTATTGAATCATACCCACAAAGCCAACCAGGCCCAATAGTTAAGCCCAAACTACCAACTAGGAGAAAAAAAAAGGCCCTTAACACTATTTCTCCACATATTGACTTACCTTTGTGTAATGATCCACCCCCTCTAAGCCCACCTATAATTGTGTTAAATGAACCAACCCACCAACCCAGACAAATTATTTTCAATCATTTTCCCCTCTTAGCAGCCCTCCAGTGAGGAGAAGCCCAAGGTTCCCACAATTGCTTACATCCCAACCATCACAACAAGCCCAGTTCCACTTCAGTGGTCTTGACCAACTTGACTAGACTATAAACAGTCCTGATCACAGTCCATTTCATGAGCTCAGTTCCACTACTTCTCAAGCCATTGACCAGCCCACCTCACAGCCCATTGATGAGCCCACCTCACCACCCATTGATGAGCCCACATCACAGCACATTGATGAACCCACTTCCCAGCCTAACAACTTAGAATCTAATGCTGCTGACCAACCTAACTCAACTGGACCCACATCACAACCCAATATGGATTCAAGTGAGCCTTATAGCAAAATCAAAACCAAACCAACCTTTCCATATGGGGAAAAAAATGGTCAAATCTACAGCCAAGAGTAAGGGACTGTGGGTTGCCCAAACTCAAACCAGATCAACTGTTTTTAGTGGTCCTACTGCTAGCAGACCTAGAAGAACTAGAGCAAGGGTTGTTGTGATGGAGGGTGTAGAAGGGAGTGATGATGATGAATGTGAAGATGACTGGGAACCTGCCCAGGATAGTGAAGAAAGTTCTGAGGATGAAATTGAGGATGATATACTCACTAATGAGGATGATGTGCATGAGTTACTTAACCATGCTTATGTAGATGGTGGGTGGGAGGCTTTTAAAGAGTCAGAATGGAGTGATGAGAGTGAATATTTTAGCAGGATGTTTAGGAATGGTCAAGTGTACGATGATGTTGACATGGGTAGGATTGATTTGAAGCCATGTATGATGTTTGTGGACAAAGAACATTTCAAGGACACTCTTAGAGATTATTGTATCCAAGAAGGTTTTGCCTTGGTTGTGAGGAGATCAGAGGGGGCTAGGTACAGTGCTGAGTGTGCAGATGAGAGGTGTGAATGGAGAATTCATGCCTCTAGACTACCAGATGGTCATACTTTGGCCATAAAAACACTTAAGCCTGGCCACAAATGTGACTTGAATTTGGTTCAGAATCCCATGGTTACTTGTGAGTGAGCTGCTAAGAAATTGCTTGAGGATTTCAAATCAAACACAAAGATGAAAGGCAAAACAATTAAAGGCCTATTGTGGGATAGGTATGGGTTGACAATGGCCACATCTACTGTGTATAATATGAAAGAGATGGCAATGAGGATGATTCAGGGGGGCCATGATGAATCTTATACTCACTTACTAACCTACTATGAGCTGCTCCTTAAGAATAACCCTGGCTCATTAGCTTTTTGCACTTGGAGAACATTGCAAAAACCTGAGAGAGCTTTACATTTTACATCCATCTTCATCAGCTTTAAGTCTCAGTTCCAAGGATTAATAGATGGTTGTAGGGGATTGGTGGGAGTTGATGGCACTCACCTTAAAGGTAATTATGGGGGGATTCTTCTGTTAGCAGTCTCATTGGATAGCAACAATGAGATATTCCCAGTTGTTGTTGCTGTGGTTGATTGTGAAAACAAAACAAGTTGGAGTTGGTTCTTCACACACTTGAAGACCTTGTTGACTGCAAATGGCAGGAATGATTGGACAATAATGAGTGATAGACAAAAGATAATATACTCACTTGTTTGTTTTGTACAATACTAGTGTATATTAAAATAACACTTACTAATACCTTTACTTGTTTGTTGTCACATGTGAATAGGGTATTGATCCTAGTCTAGATCAGGTATGGCCAAAAGTACCAAGAAGATACTGTGCAAGGCACATATGCAAGAACTTCAAGAGTGAAATCCCTGGTATTTTGATGCACAAGTTGTTTTGGGGAGTCACAAACTCATACTCACTGTACAGTTTTAGGAAGGCTTTGCAAAAGGTGCAACAAGTTGCTGGTTTGGGTGATGTGAAATGGTTCAAGGATGTAGGTCCCCTTGAAACTTGGACAAAGTGGAAGTTTGATCCATCACTTTGTAATGATCAAAACACCAACAACTTTGTGGAGAGCTTTAACTCCACTATTGGCTCAGATAGGTGCTGCCCTGTATTAACCTTGTTGGAAGGTATTGAAATCTTTCCTTCACTTCTTATAGGTTTTTTTTTTTGCATTTGCTAATACACTCATATTGATAATTGCTGTTGTGTTTCAGGTGTTAGAAGAATAGCCATGGTCAGGCATGCCACTAGACAACAACTAGCAGAGCAATGGGTTGATGATGGGATCTGTCCAAATATCAAGGAGAGGGTAAGATTTTTAACCAAATACTCTAGGACATGTCAAGCTTACCCATCTGGGAGGGGTGAGTATGAAATTCATGATGGTAGGGCTGTTTTACTTGTTTCATTGAATCATATAACCTGTGCTTGTGGAAGATGGCAGATTAGTGGAATTTCATGTAAACATGGAATAAAGGCAATCTTGGATGCTGGGAAAGACCCTTTGCATTTTGTGAGTGAATGGTTTAGTGTGGCTAGGTACAGGGAAGCTTATAACCTTAACATCTCACCTATTCCTGATTCAGAAGAATGGCCTGACCTAGGTTGTCCGAAACTCATCCCTCCAACCATGAAAAGAGGAATAGGCAGGCCATCTAGGAATAGAAAGAGGGAGCAGGGAGAGGAAATGAAGGGAAAAAGGAGCACAACTGTGCAATGTAAGAAGTGCAAGGCATTTGGCCACAACTCAAAAACATGTAAAGGAGGTGCAACAACAAGAGAGCTAAGGGAGCAGCAAGGTTTGGAGATTCAATCTTCCAATCAGACAAGAAATTCAAGAATACAAGCTAGCACTTCACAGCAGACACAACCTCAGATTGACAGTAATTTGATTAACTTGATGATCAATCAATCCCAAACAACTCCCACTCCTAGGGCAAGCACTTCACAACAGCCTAATCCAAGGGCAAACACTTCAAGGCAAGCACAGCCTAGGCTCCCATCTTCACAGCAGCAGTCAAGCACTTCCAGGCCTAGGGTCCCATCTTCACAGCAGCAGCCAAGCACTTCCAGGTCTAGGGTCCCATCTTCACAGCAGCAGGCAACAAGGCAACCACACTAAACATCCTCACAGCAGCATGTGTCCACAAGGGAAAAACACCCAAGGCAAGCTGCCATGAGCCAGCCATCTTCAAGTATTGGACAGGCACTTAGTCCAAAGAGGCAGAAGATCTTGGACAGATTGCAAATGCTCCAAAAGTAGTTTGTTTTGGTAGAACAATGGCACCTATTTTTGTCATAATTAAACTGGCTTTTTGGCGCATTTGCTTTATTTTGTGAACATCTAGGAAATGATCCACTTTTGGTTGTTGCCAACTGTGTTAACAATAGATAAACAATAGATAGTGCTTTACTTTGTTGGCAATATTAGTTTTTGGCAGACAAGTTTCATTAGACAAGTTATTTGTGTAAGACTTGGTTTTTTTTGGGAATGTCAAATATTCAACTTTGTTGCAAATTCTCAAATGCTATTATATGAAATATTTGATAATTAAACACTGAATTTGATGTTCTCATTCATAAGAAAATAGGATACAAACTTAGGTCATTACAAAATAAAAGAGAGAACTATTGCTTACACCCACCCACTTGCAACATTCTCATCCTAATATAACAAAAATTAGGATTAAAACATACAAAAAGATACCAAAATTTGCCATCTCCTTTAAAAATCCAGCCAATTCATTCACCTTCTCTTTAACCCCTGCAACCTCTTCTTTGATGCTCATTAATGTCGCATCATGTTCATCTTCTGCATTTGCTTGAATACTAAACTGCAATGCCTCTCCTCTCCTCTGAACATGGTGGTTGTTCAGCCACATGAAGAATTGACAATAATCACATTTGAAGTACGCTTTCCTCGGATTTCTTTGAGAGCCAGAAATGTGGAGCTTTGCATTTTTATGGGGGGGATACAGTTACACCTAGGGCAGATGAATTCCAGTTCACAAGGAGATTTTGATTGATAAGAGCTGGAGCTTGACATCTTCGTTAATGGAGGAAAAGAACAGCAAAGCCAATTTGAGAGAGAAAGTATAAGGGAGGGAGAGAGAAAGTGAGAGGGAGGGAGAGAGAGTGAACTGGATTTAAGAGGGAGAAAAATCGAGGGCTAAATTGCTTATGGAGGTAAATTTTCCCTCCAAACCCTATCATTAGGAAACATTAACATTAAACGTTAAGTATACTTAACGGAGGGGTATTTTGTAAAAAACTTAAAAATTACAGGGGTACAATGTTGAATAAAAAAACATTAGGGGTATATTATAGAATTTTAAAAAACACGGGGGTATATCATAGAAAAACCCTTATTGTTTTATTTGATGTATCTTTTGGTGAGTTTTATATAATTTTTCAACAATTTTGTATCATTAATCCCTATCCCTTTATCATTTTTCAACAAATATGATATAATTTTTCAAGAATTATGCGTCATTTTAAAGCTAATTTGTATCATTTTCCCCATATTCTTATTATCTTCAATAGTAAAACCTCACATCTTGATCACCATCTGAACAACCACAACCACCCCACCACCCTTTACCACCAACTGACCCATGCCATCCCAGCATCACTTGACCCCACACGACCACCACCCCAAAACAGTCATCTGATATGGACTTCCATAGGGGGCGAAAAGAAATCTGATTAGACCGAGTTAGTTGTGACTCAATACTCCATCAAGATGCAACAAACTTGTCCGAGTACCAAGGGAGTTCAACTCGGCCCGAATCGATCTATCGACATCATATAAAGATCTTGGTAATGGTCTCTAACCTCCGCCAGCGACCTCGTGACTAGCGATTTTCCGCCGCTTCTTCCTCCGCGAATATCACCAGAGCTTCCTCAAAGAAAGACAATAAGAGGATGTTTGAAATGAATCGAAAGTCGAAGGTTGGTGAAGGTCGATCAATTTAGCAAGGTTGAGGGATTATTGCCCTCAATCTCAATTTCAATCTCTCCCTATGAATTGAGAGAACGAGTGTGGGATACTGCCACCCATTGAGGTCGAGGGATTATTTTGCTACTGTCTTCCGAGATTTCTAGGAAACTTCCAAAGTTTACGCGGACGAGAGGGAATTTTCGCCGGTGCCGGAAGATTCACTGCTTATATAGTTATGGTCGGTTAGGGGGCATTGGTCATGCAGTGGCGGCGACAATGGTTTGCGTTTATGAGAGGGAATGTCCAAAAAGTAGTCGTGAGAGTAAAGCATGAGGGAAGAGAAAAAGGGTGGGAATAGTTAAACCATAAGCTATAGTGTAACTGTTACACTTAAGATTTTTATCTGTTATATAAGAATCAATAAAATTCAATTTCAATAAAATTAGGTGGCAATGGCGGATCCAGTGTGGTTCAACTGAACCCACATGGATCTGGGAAAAAAAAATCTGGGAGTAACTGGAAAGTAAAGGAAAATAAATAAACGGGTTATATAAAAAAACACGCGTAGTTCCACTAGTAGAATAATTGCATTTTGCTGCATTTTGTAAGTGGCCTATTGCTGCGGATTTCACACAAGCCACAAATAAAGGCGCAACAATAGGTGAAATCTATTGTTGCGGTTCGAAAATCGCAGCAATAGTTTGCGGTTATGGCCCAAAACCGCAACAATAGGTACTTGTAATTTTTTTTTTGCTTTTAGCAAAATTCTAAATACTTCCAATGGCCAGAGGATTATTGCATCATAATTTCTAAGAGAGACACATAGTAACATATATTCTAAATTCAAATCAATTTATTTCATCAACAACACAAGATGTTTATACAAACAAGGGAGAAAAAAATTTAGATCTAACAATGAAACACTTTGTAATTTCATCTCAAAAACATACATGTCATGAATTAATCAGATCTGAAAATAAAAATCTTGGGCTATGATAAATCGCCAAAAGAAAAAAAATTCAAATCGAAAAAAAAAGAACTTGAGACGGCGACATCTTCAGCCCAGATCGGCGCGTGAGATCTGACACACGAAGAACATTGCGATGAAGGAGATTAACTCGAGCTTCTGGAACGCTTCGAACTCGAGGGAGTAAAGGAGGACTCGAGTGGCGAAGGAGAGGGACTCGAGCGGCGAAGGAGAGGGAGGACTCGAGCCATGGCGAAGGAGAGGGAGGACTCGAACCATGGCGAAGGAGAGGGGGACTTGAGCCGCGACAAAGGATGATCTGAGAGGATGGACGACTCGAGCCGCGACGAAGGACTGACGACTGAGAGGGTGGGAGGGAGGGTGAAGTGAAGGAGTGAGATGAGTGAAAGAGTGAGATGAGGGTGAAGGAGTGAGATGAGGCTCGGTGAAGGATGGAGTGAGAAGCGAAGAGTTAGAGAGAGGCGCCTAACTGAAACCCTAGCGCAGTTTTATTAGAAAAATCATCTTGTTGCCGAGGTTTTTCCTACAAACTGCATCAAATAGATTAAATGAAACTATTGTTGCGGTTTCTCATAGAAATTGCAGTAATATATTGACTTACACGCTTTTTTTTCCGCTCGTGGTCTATTGTTGTGTCTAGCGAAAACCGCAGCAATATAGGATTATCGTACTAGTGTGCTACAAACACATATGATACCAATGTAGCTCAGTGTTATAGCGTGTGTGCAGATCCAACTCTGAGTATCATGGTGACGGGTTCGATTCCTTAGAGGAAGTTTTATTTCATTGTCTTCTTTTTCTTTTTTTCCTCCCTTTGTCTTATGTTTTATTTCTCGGTCTTCTTTTTCTTTATCCTACCTTTTTATCTATAAATCTCTCTCTCCCATTAAGTACTAAAATAGTATTAGGTAATGAATTTGGTTCATTTTCCATTATCTTCCCATTTCCCTTGCTTAAGCAATAAATTAATCATGTGCACTAAGTAAAGTTAGTCAAAAATTCACTATGTCTATCACTTGATTCACTGCTCATATATCTCTATTATATAAGTGAAGGGGGGAGTAATGGTGTCCCCCCCTAATAAATTACATATCTACCCTTAATAATAAGAGATAATAACACCATAAATAATAATCATATACAAAACATTCCAAAATAAATTATCAATCAACTCAAAACCTTCCTCAATCCATATCATGCATATCAGCAAATTCAAAGTTCAAGCACAATCAAGACATATTGGACATGTTCACGTACATTTGACAAAAAAAAAGGGAAGTTATCATGTATTAAACCATACATAATATACAAAATACGGAGTAATACATTGAACAACTACAATCTCAAGAATGTTTTTATCTAAAAAAACCATTTTCAACTACAAACACTTTAGAAAAACAAACTCAAGAGGCTTGAAACATCACAACTTTTACGATTTACGGGCGCGTTATATACTTTCAATTACATATGCAATTTTTTTATCATGGTATACAACACACATGCTTCCCTACTAAATTTACAAAAACAGTAGCGTGTTAGATGAACATAAGTAGTAATTTTTTTTTTCAAAAGAATGAGTATTACTCACAACCGTAAATAAACAATAGTCTTTAGAAAGGCAATGCAAAATTACAATATAAATTTCTCACTTTTGGTTATAGAATAATCGTCAATACAAAAAAAATGTACATAATGCAAAGAGAAAAAAGAACCTAGAATTTTATAAAAAAATGTTATGTAAGTGCAATTTCTCTTAAAAATAATACTCCCTCCGTCCCAAAATACTCTTGACACTTATCAAGGCACGTAGTTTTAGATGATAAGTTGTTGTTTGGTTATCAATTGTTATTTTATTGAAAAGTAGATGTGATAGGAGTTAGTAGATAGTAAAAGTAGTATTATTATATTTTAAGGAGAGAGAATGTGGGCCATGGTTAGAGTTTGTATGTAATAGGAGTGGTATTATTTTATTTGGAGGAGAGAGAGTGTGGGCCAATGTTTAAAAGGTGGAAGGATTAAAATAATAGTGGGTCATATCCAAAAATAGAAGTGTAAAGAGTATTCTGGGACAGATGAAAAAGGAAAGTGTAAAGAGTATTCTGGGACGGAGGGAGTACAAATCAATGTAATTTTTAAAATCAAAAATAATAGTAGTCATTCTTAAAACTACACTTAAAGTGGGTGAAAACATACGTGTACATGTCTATGATAATGATTCAATTAAAATTATTATCAACCAACCGATTTCATGTTATTTTATCACAGAATAATAGGACTAAGTCAAAAATGTCACCGCACACAAAGCGTGCATATAAGGCTAGTTTATATGATATGCAATGAGAAGTGTGTTAAAATGTGAAGGATTAATGTTATATATTTTTATAATTCTTACATGCTCATTTTATAAAGTAAAAGTGCTGATATTAATTTTTTACATGGAAGAATTTTATACATCCCTTCTAAACAAATTCTTGACAAAGCTCAATATCACCCAAAATGCAAAGAGCTTATTAGTGTTGTTGTGTTGATTTGTTGTTAATTAATCATTTTAAATTTCATATTTGTGCTAGTTGTTAATATTTCATTTTTTTTTCATGTTTCATATCATAGATATATAGTTATTTTTTGTAATGCATCAAGAATGGAAGCTCCGCTAAGTACAATTGTTGAAAGTTTTCCTTTTCTTTAAACAATGTAACTCTAGATAGTAAAATGTAATTAAGATATTATGTAAGAACAACTTCGAACCCACGTGGTTCAATTCCTAAATCCGCCACTGTTAGGTGGAGTGAACAAAGCCTAACTAGACCCATGTTCGAAAAATAAGTATTTACTTGAACACAATTTACAAATGACTGATGGATAAGATTTCCAAAACGATTCTAAATTTAACTACCATTCTTTATTAGAGACATGATTTTGATGATAATTCCTTGCTGAATGATCTCATGACCATTATCCATCAATTTATGCTCAAATTTACCCCACTTGCTCATGATCGATAGTTCCCCCACTCATCCATCTAGGTCAAAAACTCGTGACAACACATTTCTTTTTGTAAGAATAGTACTCGTAGTCTCGTACTACCCTAAAAGCTCTATGCACTACGATCTATTGATCTTATTGGTTTACGGACATTGCTACATCAACCCACCGGGTAGATAACCCACTACTAATAAAGCATTTAAAAAATAATTATTATGTTAAGTTGGATTTCATTATCATAACTCTCAACAGGTGTTTCTTAATGGTGGGTAGACAAAAAAATTTCCTTGATGGCCTCGTGAGACGTGTGGGGCCCTGGACTATCTTGTCTTAGTTTATTTTTTGTTTGGACTGATGCTCTAAAGAAACCTAAACCAACAAAGGGATGATTTAGTTTATGCTTTAGCTTTCCTTGTTGGTTGTTCTACTGCTTAATTAGTTGCTAATAGAGTGTAAGTGTTAGGTTAAATCTTGTGTGATTGAGTTTTTAGTATTTTGGGTTTCATGATGTTTTACTTGGAGTCTTATAATAAGCTTAAGGAGGAACTTAATTGCCTCCTATGTGAGGGGGAGGGTCTAATGGTTGAAGATGAGTTCTTGCTTGATTTAATCTCAAGTTCAAAGGATTCAAAGTGTGTTCTTGGGTTTGCAAGAGAGTTGAAGGAGGAAGGGAATCTACTATTTAAGCAACGGAATATTGATGATGCTCTAGAGAAATATGGTTACGCAGGGGTCATTCTTGCTCGGTATAAGTTTGTAGAGGAAAGGGACATGCTTGCATGTTTTGAGTTGGCTATTTGTATCCTCTTAAACTCGGCAGCTTGTTTTAGTAGAAAGAATGAATTTGAGCAGGTAGGTCGGATATGTTCAATTGTCCTAGATTTCAAACCAAATAGTGTTAAAGCTTTATTTCGAAGATACATGGCTGCAATTGGACTAGGGAAACAAGATTGGGCTTATTGGGATTTGATGTTGGCTGCCAAGTTAGAACCCGGAAATCGAGAGGTTCATACAAAACTTGATGAGATTCAAAGCTCTCAATATAAGGAGAAATCAAAAGCGCACCCTCAGGATGATGATATTCCAAAAGGGTTAAGCCTAGGACTTTCTTCTCCAAACAAAAAGGTGAAAGTGTCGTTGGACAAGAAGGATAGTTCAGAGAAGGAATTTGTTTTGGGTGTGAATGATGAGAATGAAGCTCATGGGGTTTGTGCTACAGAAGTCTTGGGGCTGCATAATTGTTCATATTTAAAAGGGGAAAACACTTCTATGGAGATAAAGAAAGAAGTGAGGCAAGAGAGGATGGACGATGGTAAGAACATCCTCGTTGCATACGACTCTTCTGCTGTTGGTATGAAGCAAAATGTAGGTTCTGAGCCTCCCCGTCCTCCAAATAAGGTAAACTCAACGTTTGAACGTCCTCGAATACAGGTAAGCCCGAAGTCTCCGTGTTCGTCTGGCTATGTGACTTATTCTAATAGACATAGATCTTCCTTGTTCCTTAACATTTCACGGGAAGATATGGAAAGGTTGCAACAGGGAAAGGTGTTGCATTACCATTCTCATTTGAGGTCTATGTCAATTCGTACCTCAGATCATAAAAAAACTATCAAGAAGGAGGCCCCCCGCAAACAAGATTTGAGGGAAGCAGAGGTCTCTCCTGCAGTGACTTCGGTGGAGAATGTTACCCAGGAGCCATACTCCATGAGTCACTCGGGTTATAAGCAGGATCAGGATCGTGTAGACAAGCTAGAAGATGTTCCCATTATTGAAGTGACACAACACACATCATGTTATGCAGATCAAATTGCAGGTTCAAAGCAGACGGGTCATGGATCGTTGGCAAAGAGGAAAGCAGCAAAGGAAACTAGGATGAGAGCGTTGCGGATTACCCGGTGCAATATGAGGAAGTCATTGCCTAGTGCCAATGTGAGATCTTTCAGCAGCCGGTCGTCAAGGAAGCCAAGATTTAGCAGTCACCAGTGTGTAGGTTCACCTTCTCTGTACCGTGTTCGTTGCAAGCGCAAGTCAGAAAGTTCTATCCCTTGTGATGTATCCCCTCCCCCCTTTAAGAAGTTTGGTCCTACTGTGGTGTTTAATAACGTTTGTACTAGGTTTAGTGTGTCGACCCATGTTATGCTGAGTCATCACTCGTCTGTAATCATGGGTTAACTTGGTTTGTTGTTTGTACTATTTCCTTGTTGCCAAAAAAAAAAAAAAAACCTAAAGTAATTACTAGTTGAAAAGAATGGTAATTACTTTTTGACTAAGTCCCATTAGGCAAAATGTCAGAAAAATTAAACAAAAGTTATCTACTACTATTATCAGCACTCAAATAACAACTCTATATTTGATGATGTAAATATTCAAGTAATAAGTTTCGGGCTCATAATGGTTAGGCAAAATGTCAGAAAAATTAAACAAAAGTTATCTACTACTATTGTCAGCATACTCAAATAACAACTCTATATTTGATGATCTAAATATTCAAGTAAGAAGCTTCGGGCTCATAATGGTCAAAAGCATAACCACTCATTTAAAGTGTGTTAGATTTATGAGAGAGGAGATAATGATAATGTTAGATAATGTAAAACTCCGTGAGTCTTGCAGTGCTTCTATTAATCAATATACAATATTTACAATATAATAATCCTAATTATGTTAGGAATCCAAACTATATAAGGATAAATATATACAAATATATCCTAATCTGTTAAGGTGTTAACCCACATGTGAGCTTGTCCCACATTGAAGAAAAAGAGAGAGAGAATGACTAACATATAAGCTTAATGGCTACTCCTCTTATTGCCAATTGGTTTTAGGATGGAAGCTCATCTGGGCTTGTGTGTGGTCACTCTCTTCTTCGGTGTGGACCTGTGTGTTCAGCTTGAGGGGGGTGTTAGGAAGGAAATAGGACTCTAGGACTCTATTTATGACTCTATTTATGAGTTCAATGTGATTTAAGACTTTGTCCTTAGGTTGTATAAATATAATTTCTGATGAATGAAAATAACAACAACTTGATTGAATCTTATCATAATCCGATGAGAAAATATTATCCTAAATATATTCTCTATCACACCCCCGCAGTCATAGCGGGAGGAGGTCGAACGCTAAGACTGGAACGAAATTCCGTAAAGAGTTGTCGAGGTAGGCCCTTTGTGAAGATGTTTGCAAACTGATATAGAGAAGGAACATGAAAAACCCGTACCAGACCCAACGTAACTTGTTCCCGAACTAAATGAATATCCATCTCAACATGTTTGATGCGTTGGTGTTGGACCGGATTACTAGACAAATAGATAGCACTGACATTATCACAATAAACAAGAGTGGCCTGACGAAAGGGGCAATGTAACTCAAGTAGGAGGTTACGAAGCCAACAAGACTCGACAACAACGTTAGCGACGCTTCTGTATTCTGTTTCTGCACTGGAACGAGATAAAGTAGCCTAACGCTTCGAGGACCAAGAAATAAGGTTGTCTCCAAGAAAACAACAGTAGCCCGAGGTGGAACGACGAGTGTCTGGACACCCGCCCCAATCAGCATCAGTGTAAGTAATCAGACACAGAGAAGAGAAAGATATAAATGTAACCCATGATCAATAGTACCCTGAATATAACGCAGAATGCGTTTTAAGGAATCATAATAAGACTCCCTGGGGTCATGCATAAAAAGGCATATCTGCTGTACCGCATAAGCAATGTCAGGGCGAGTAAAGGCGATGTACTGAAGAGCACCAGCAAGGCTGCGGTACTTAGTAGGATCTTGAAACTTAGGACCAGAATCAGTACTAAGTTTGGACTTAGTGTCCACAGGAGTAGCTGCAGGTTTACAATTACTCATACCCGCACGTTCTAAAATTTCATGTGCATATTTTTGCTAAGAAAGAAGCATGTAAGATGGAGTTCTAGTAACAGCTAGAGATGGCAATTATCCATGGGTGAGTGGATTATCCACCCACCCACCCCGAATAAATGGGTGATCACCCGCGGTGAAGCGGGTGACGGGCAGGTGATGGATGAATCGGGTGGTGGGTCGGGTCGGATATGGATGCTATTTTTTGGACCCATCACCCGAATAAATGGGTGATCACCCGCTCCATCCATCCATCCACTCATATATATATAATATATATAATATATATATATATATATATATATATATATATATATATATATATATATATATATATATATATATATATATATATATAATATATAATATAAAAAGAAATTTATTTTTTTACTGCCACGTGTCATTTAAGGTAATTAAAAAAATAATTTTTTTAAGGGATAAAAAAATACTTATAATTACTTTTTGGTGTGTAATAAGATTGATATTTTGTCGCTTTATTGTTAATCAATGAGACTATGATTAATTTTTCATATATTAATTTCTATAAAATTGTTAAGTCTAAAAAATAGTTTTTGTTCCTAGTATCACCCGTTTCCCACCCGCTCCACCCGCGGATGATGGATGGAGCGGATATGGGTGAATTTTTTGGCGGGTGATGGATGGTGTGGATGGAGTTTTGGGTCGCGGGTGATGGGGCGGATGGAGCTCCACCCGATCCATCTCCGATCCATTGTCATCCCTAGTAACAGCAATACCCAAAAAATAGCTCAATGGTCCCAAATCAGTCATGGGAAACTCAGTTTTTAACCGAGTAATGAGACGCTCGTGTAAACCATCCGAAGAGGTAACTAAGATGATGTCATCAACATAGAGTAATAAATATGCATTGTCCTTTCCCTGACGGTAAGTGAACAAGGAAGAGTCACTTTTTGTGATAACAAAGCCCATGTGTAATAAGAAAGTAGCAAAACACTGATACCATGCTATAGGAGCTTGTTTTAAACAATATAAGACCTTTCTGAGTTTGCAGACACGATGAGGAGCTCTACGATCAACAAAGCCTAAAGGTTGATGTATATACACAGTTTCTTTTAGATCACCATAGAGAAAAGCATTTTTAACATCAAGTTGATGAATGGACCATTTGCGTGTCATTGCCAAACTAAGAACTGTGCGAATAGTTTGGGGTTTTACAACAGGACTGAAAGTTTCATCACAATCTACACCAACTTCCTGAGACCTGCCATCACAAACAAGGCGAGCTTTGTGTCTTTCAAGCTCACCATTAGATTTTTCTTTATGTCGAAAAAGCCACATGCAATTAACAATTTTTACCCCCGGAGGCCTAGGAACTAATTCCCATGTCCCTGTTTTAATTAAAGCACCATATTCATCTTGCATAGCCGCATTCCAATTTGGGCTAGTCAAAGCTTGTTTGTGAGATTTGGGCAAGGGAGACCGATATAAGGTAGGGCCAGAGGGAAGAATGGGGAGCCCATACTTGGGATTGGGCTTGTAAATCCCGTGTTGGCTTCGGGTGACATGAGGGGAGGGAGGAGGAGGTCGTGGGCTGTAAAGGGGGCTGCCCGTGTTTGGGAGGTGGAGTGTATAGCTCGTGGACTGTAGAGGAAGGCAAGCCCAAACGTGAATGGGAGGTAGTAATAGCAGCGGGTGAGGAAGGGGAGTCCGTGTGGGTTGGACTGAGAGTCCGTGAAGGAAACGCGGTAGGGGGAGGAGTTTGTGGTGTGTCAGTGGGCCTTGGGGTAGGCGTGTTGTGGATTGGGGCCTGCTGTAGGAAATAATGTGTGAGTAATGGAGAGGTTTGGTCAATGCCAAGGAATTCATAGTGAGACAAAGGTAAATTTTGTGGTTTTGCAAAGGGAAAGTGAGTTTCATCAAAAAGCACATGACGGGAAATGATGAGTTTATTTGTGGCAAGATCAAGACATCGATTTCCACGATGATTTCGAGGATAACCTAAAAACACACATGGTGTAGAACGAGGTGATAATTTATTTTTAGTTGTAGCTGTGAGATTGGGAAAACATAGACAATAAAAAATGCGAAGATGCTCATAGGAGGGAATGATAAAAATACGGTTTTTTCACCTGATACCCCCGAGTTTTCAAAAAATTCACCTGGTACCCTCCATGTTTTCAAAATTCACCAGGTACCCCTCAGTTTCGAAGTAATACACTCAGATACCCTTAATGACTAACGGCGTTAATCGCCGTTAGTCATTAACCCTAATTTCCTATTTTAAACCCTAATTAACCCCTAATCTTAACCCTAATCCTAACCCTTACCCCAAACCCTAACCCTAAACCCTAACCCTAACCCCACCACCCACTCCCCCACCCTCCCACCACCCCGGCCCACTCCCCCACCCCTCGCCCTGTTCCCCACCCCAACAGCCCCTCTCCCTCACCCCCGCAGCCTCTTCCCCCCCCCCCACCCCGCGCCACCCCCTCCCCCACCTAGTTCTATTCAGCAGTCCCCCCCACCCTGCCCTCCCCCCACCCTCCTGCCCTCCCTCCACCCAAGCATTCCCCCCCACCCCACCCTCACCATCGCGCCCCCGGCCCTCCCCCCCCCGCGCCCCACACATCACCACCCCCTTCCATTTTCGCACCCACCCCCGCCCGTAAACCCCTTCTTCTTCCCTCTGTTTTTTTTGTGGGGATACTTGTGTTTCACGGAAATCGGAGGAGGGTGGTGCTACTGGGGTGGGGGAGGGTGCGAAATTGAAGTGGGGTGGTGCCGCTGTCGGGGAGCGGGGGTGGGGTGGGGGGGAGTGGCTTGTGGGGGCGTCGGGGTGGAGGGAGGGGTGAGATTTCGGGGGCTAGGGTGGCTGCGGGGGATAGGGGGAGGGAGGGTGGGGGCTACGGTGGGGGTGGGGGCTGCGGAGGGGGTTGGGGTGGGGGCAGTGGGGGTGGGGGGCTGCGGTGGGGTTGGGGTGGGGGTGGGGCAGCAGGGGTACGGTGGGGTGGGTGGAGGGTAGGGGGTGGTGGTTGGGTGGTAGTGGGTTAGGGTTAGGATTTGAAATTAGGGGTTAGGGTTAGGGTTAGGGTTAGGTTAGAACTAAGATGTTAGGGTTTAGTTAGGTTAGTTAGGTTAATTAGGCTTAATTAGGGTTTCATAAGGTTTAAGGCTAACGACGTTAACCGCCGTTAGTCATTAGGGGCATGTCGATGTATTACTTCGAAACTGAGGGGTACCTGGTGAATTTTGAAAACATGGAGGGTACCAGGTGAATTTTTTGAAAACTCGGGGGTATCAGGTGAAAAAACCGTAAAAAATAATGCTTCAGCTGGAGTTTTATTTTTGAGTGTTTTAGTAGGCAAAATATTAAAAAGATATGTGGTTATTTCTAATGCATATGTCCAATAAGGTGATGGGATGGAAGCATAGAAAAGAAGTGTGTGAATGACATTATTTATGGTGCTTATCATACGTTCAGCTTTGCCATTTTGTGAGGAGGTATGAGGGCAGGAGAATCGAAAGACAATTCTATGTTTAACACAAAATAATTTGAAGGGGTCATTATCAAATTCACGGCCATGATCACTTTGGAAAGGTTTTATAGGGCAGTTAAATTGGGTGATAACATATTGTTGGAAATTGATAAAGGTGTGGTAAATTTTAGATTTGTATTTGAGAGGCAAAGTCCACACATAATGAGTAAAATCATCAAGTAAAACTAAGTAGTATTTATAGCCATCTGTACTCCGAGTAGGAGAAGTCCACAAATCAGCATGAATAATGTCAAAAGCATAATATGTAATACTATGAGAACGAGCAAAAGGAAGTCTAACATGTTTCCCAATAGGACAAGAAGTACAAAATTTGGAGTCATGCTCCTTATTGTATTCTATGTAATTACTAATCCTAAGAAAGCTTAAAGGTTGATCTCCAGGATGACCAAGGCAATTGTGCCATGTAGTTTTAGGAAGAGCCGTGAGGGCGGTTGCAAGGCAGCGGAGGGTGAGGTGGTGACTGGTGGTGACAGGATAAAGATCTCTCGAACTATTGCATCTCGTGAGAATGTTCCCCGTTTTGAGATCCTTCACAGAAAAACCATAAAGATCAAATTCAATGGATACTGAATTCTCAGACATGAATTTTCGCACAGATATGAGATTTTTAATAATTGGGGGAGCTAGGAGAACATACACGTAAGGCAAGTTTGTGAGGGGAGATAGAAGTATGACCATAACCCGTTATTCGAATGCGGCCCTCATTACCAACTAGAATATGATTATTAGTTCTTAAATAAGGGCATGAGTGTACCTGAGTTATGAGTCATATGAGCCGTTGCACCAGAGTCCATATACCATCCCTCATCCGGTGCTTGCAAAGACATAGTAGAAAATGCGTGGCCCAACTCTATTGGGGTCATGAGAGGCCCGTATTGGGCCTGGTAGACCTGCTGCTGGGGCGGTGGATTTGAGGTGCTGCCGCGGGGCTGATATTGGGCTGGCACTGGCCCAGGCGCATAGGGGCACTATTAGGGATAAGGGTATGGGGGAGCAGCCCAGGACTGGGCAGGGTACTAGGGAGCCCAGTACGGATTAGGCTGGGAGTTCAACGAGGTCCAATGAGATGGAGGGGGGGCCTGGATACCCCTGGGTGTCCTGCGATCCTTGGTTCTGCTGTTGTTGGCCACGGCCCCTGCCACGGCCGCGACCCCTGCCAGAGTTATGACGGCCCCTGCCGCGGCAACCCAAGTTATTACGTCCACCGCCACTGCCGCCACCACGAGTGGCAGATTGATCTTGGTGCAGGGCTTGAGATGTAGTGGATGACGAAGGCACATCATGTTGGGCAGCGAAGCTTTGGGTCGAGTTTGGTGCTTCTTGGGCCCGGCGTGACTCCTCAAGGAGGAGATGTGATCTGGTAATTTCAAAGGATGGCAGAGAATCCGATTGTTGGATCAGGGAAGCTGCTGTGTCAAAATCAGTGTGAACAAGCCCAGATACCATACGCAGAACGAGTTTTTGCTCAGAAACGATTTGATCAACATTAGCGAGTTGATCCTTTAAGTGTTTAAGTTGTTGACAATAGGCAGAGATGTCAGAAAAATTTGACAAGTGTAGGGCATTAAACTGATTTTCCAGATACACGGCGCGTGTGTGTTTATTGTCCTGAAAGATAGCTTGAAGACGATTCCAAGTTTCTTGGGCGGTAGCGCCTCTATATAGGACAGTTTGCAAAAGATCAGGAGAGATGGTACCATAGATCCACTTTTTCACAATTGAATTAAGACGTTTCCATAAGTCAGTAGGAATATCAGGGCGCGGGGTTTTTGGATCAATATGGTCTAGTACATTACAGGCATAACAATGTATTTCAAATAATTCCACCCAGTTAGAATACTACGACTTTTCACGATCAAGGATAATGTGTATCTCATTCTTGATGTTGCTGACGGCCTGTGCAGGGTGAAAAGCGGCCGGAGGAGGAGGTGGAGGCGGTGGTGGGGTTTCGGAGGGAATCCCATCCCCTTCGCCAGCCATGAAGGTTTAATAAGTAAGGGTAGAATTTGGGGAGTGTAGGCGGAAGATTGTGGCGAGCTAGAGCCACAGGATAGCACGTGTAAAGTAAAAAAAAAAATTGTGACTTTGGATTTGCAGGGGGACGTGAGGTC
Source organism: Beta corolliflora (assembly GCA_947648045.1). NCBI lineage: Eukaryota > Viridiplantae > Streptophyta > Magnoliopsida > Caryophyllales > Amaranthaceae > Beta > Beta corolliflora. Next base: position 228,793 of record CANSZD010003495.1, read on the forward strand.
CGAAGGAGAAAAAGTGGAAATTTGGTTGCAGGTGGACGTGAGGTCCGAAGGAGAAAAAATGGTGAACGACTAGCCTTATATGCACGCGATGCGTGCAAAAATAAGTAGAAAAATATATTAATTGTTAATTACATCTAATAAATCAGGAACTTTTAAATTATTAATCAATTTATCGCACTACATTAGGGATTTTAAAAATTTTCAAAAAAAATTATTTGAGAGGGAATTTACTGTGTGTTGTAAATTCTAATTGTTTTTTTTGTTGTGCCTTTTTTTATCTTCTTATTTTTTTAATTAATTAGATAGTTACATCCATTTTATATTCTTCTTGTTTTTCTTTTCTATTTTTTCGTGTCCCACCCTTGTTGCCATATATAAAGAGATATTCAGTACATATATCTCTATTATATAAGGGACGGGGGTAGGAAGAATAAAAATACTAGATTACCCTTAATGATCTAGTGAAATGAAAAAAATTACAAAAGAAAATAATTTAAGAACTATTTCTCATTTCAACTTGTCATATCCATTCTAAACAAGTTAAAAATAGTATATGCATCAAATATGTCAATCAAAAAATGAAATGGACAAAATATCTTGAATTTTTTTATAAGAGAAGATGGTATACATGACGTCCACTTGAAAAGTCTGAAACATTCACTACCTTTGATACTCTTTAATTCTGTAAAACCAACTCATTATGTCTATTATTTCTGTTCAAAATTCATACACAAATAATTAATATTAAAAATCACTCACATCCTATATGTTAATTTTTTACATTTGTGAATTAATATATCTAGAAGTGTGACTCTTAGACTGAACTATAACCTCCTTGAAAAACAATAAACTGATTATCTCTCTTTCTCTCATTAAATCAAGTAAATTACACAAGTGAACCTAATTTTTTACTATACTCATTTTTCAATTTACTTTATTAATATTCAATTGTTATGATTTTTACGAAGTGTGATTCGTCTCGATGAGTAGTTTATTAATATTCAATTATTATAATTTTTAGTAATATGTAATAAAAGATATTTAAAGTCAAAGAAATGCATTGACAAACGCACACAGTTAAATAGGAAAGATAAAAAAAATACAAAGGAATTATTTACTAATAAATGAGTCATTTTTCAGGGAACGCATGTAATACTAATAAGGAATTGTCATATTGTGATTCATAAAAAAAATGATACTTCAATATAAAATTATAATCTCAAATTATGTGCAACTAATTTATATCCCAAATAATTTTGAAAAAAAAAGCTTCACTTAGTCTAAATAAACGTTTAATCTCTAATTATATGCAATGACCTAAGGTATCGCACGAGTAACTAATTAAGCTAGTAAAATCTCGTAATCAACACTTCAAATATAAAAGTTCTAACATCTAATTGGCCAAGTGTTGACGGGCTAAATAAAAGATAGCCAATTTATATACAATGAAATAAATTTTAACTACAATTTATCCAAATCCCTCTCCGATAAATTCATGGATTATAAATTTTATCAAATTTCCAAATAGCCTTACTCTTCCAACAAAGTTTTTTATAGACAAAATTCCACCTGAGTTATTTTTGTCTCCGTCCTCCTACAAGTCATGGACAATTAGTATTGTGTGCACAAGGTGTATGATAAATTGATTGTAAGACCAGTTCACTTTCAGCAAAAATAGGTCACTTTTAAGGTAAAATGAGTTACCTCTTTAAGTCAAGAAGGGTTACTTTCAAACAAAGGGTAATATTTAACCTTAAATAGATACTTCTATATAAGTAGAACTGATCCATTTTGAACTAAAAGTTATCCCTGTCTGACACATAATTTTTTTATCTTAAAGAGGTCATTTGATATAAATGACCATATAGTACAAAAAGTTAGCCCACCATCTCATGAAATATTTTGTGACTCATGGATCCTAATCCTACGCCCTGCGTTTTGGCACAATCGAAGTATCGAACGCCTGTTCAATATAGTGACTTCATAAGATTCTAATCAGAACTTCTTTCGAGATAAAAGTCTTAACATTGACGATTTAATCCGATAGCAACATGCCAACATTGCATATCCACAGTATTAGCCGTTGCTATTGACTGCGAAGATTGGATCATTAGAATAATGGGCCTTCTAGAAAGCATTGAAGAACTGAAAAGTCTTTACCCCTTTTTTTTGACACTTTTGGATGTAACATGTAAGAACGCTACTAGCCTACTAGCAATACACTTTACATGCCTGAGTCTTCGGGTGGAAATTTTTTCCTATCTGGTGGATAAATCAATACACAAATTTTTGGGTGTAACTATTACACTATTATTTATTATGTAACAATCTACAACCCACAACATTTTTTATAAAAAAAAATTAAAATGACATGAAATAAATGACAAAATGACCTAAGATTTTATGTCATTATATGTATAGTCCATGTCATTCTGTTGAAGTCTATGTCATTATGCATGTTATACAATAAGTTTTGGTGTAATATGTTACACCTAAGATACACTCAAATCAATAATTAGAAGAATGCAACTCAGTAAAGTTAATTATTTTTTAGTTATCTATTTCTAGTGGATAATCTAACCAATGGGTAATTATATAGATTTGTGTCTCCTACGGGTGTCAAAAACAGACCCGACCCACGTGTCTACCCGCATCTGATCTGTTCTGAACCGACATAATCAGGTTTCCCAACCAGTCCATTCCGATCCGGAATCAACACATCCCAGTTATACCCGAACATATCAGAATCCAATCTGTTACCGACCCAAACTTAATCTGAACTCAGTTAGATCCGAGTAACAAAATCCGAACTCAATCCGCATCCGACCTAAAATCAACCCGAACGCAAGTAGACCTGACAAAACCCATTTAGACCCAACCCATTGTAATCCGACCCATGTCAACCCAGCCTATTACCAACCCGACATTATCAATCAAATATGTTTTGCTCATAACTTTAGTTCAAGTTCTTATAAATACTTCTACATAAGATATTAAAAAGTTGTTATTAATAAAAACTCTGCACATATTTGATAATATAATTATAGTTAACATTGGCCAATTTTATTAAGTTGTTAATTTATGTATTTCTCGCGTTATCGCGCACACAGATATGCGTGTGCCGACCCGAACTTCGATCGTTATCGATAATGACAAGAAACTAACACACTCAAACATATAATGGATCATTCCAACTCCACCTGAATCTGACTTGAGCCGACTCAAGTCTATCCTAATCCAACTTGATTCGCACAAACCCATTTAGAACCCGACTTATGTCTACCCAAAACCGATGTGAGCCGAGCCGAAATGGTCCGACATATACCCAACACGCACCCGAGTATATGTTGGTCGGGCTTGATCCGACCTAAGTGGATCCGACCCAACACACACTCGACCCGAGAATAGGTTTGATCAGGTACGATCTGACCCAAACACATCCGACCCAGTTCGGGACAACCCAAACCCACCCGATAACCCAGATTGACACCCCTTGTCTCCAAGTAAAGGTACTAACATAAAACATAGAAGAATCAATGATCTTATTAATTGCGACCACCTTTCACCTAACTTATGAGTTACAACTTGCATCTAGTTGGCTTCTATTTATTTTCAGGCTTGAAATTCCTCTTAAGTTTCAACCTTAGCTTGTGAGAGGAAATGACACTTTCTACGGTTACTAGAAAGACACTGATTTTGTCTTATCACTTTTTAACATGCTAAAGATTTGGAGTTAAGTGTTAATTACCATTCAGTTAATTAGCCAAGAAGCTATTTATACAAGATTGAGTATGCTAGAAGCCACAATGAAAGTATGAAACTTAAGGCATATGCGAACAGCCAAACACCACGTTAACTGAAATGCCACATGTTGACGCTTCTCAATTGTTATTTGTTGATATAGTGCCATAGCCCATATGAGTTTAGATATGCAGTCTTCCCGAATCCCGTACATTGAGTTCCCTCTAGGCTCTACGTCACCTACTTACCCATAAAAAAAGTCTAACAGAAGATTTAAACTTGTAACCAAAAAATTGCAAGCTAAAATTAACCGTTTTACCTATAGAAAAATAATGAGAATGCTTGGTATAAATAACTCACTTCTTGGTCTTCGACCCTTTCAGCCACTATGAGCGCTCCTTGATCACTGGAATAGGATGCATTTTTCAAAAAACATACGTATATATTAAACATTGTTTCAGAAAATAGAAGATTAATAATACGGTTAACCCACTTAGCACAATATTGTGCTCTCCTTTTCATAACAAATTAGTTATTAGGCCCGGGCTATGCCTCGGGTAAGGAAAATTTTCATTTATTAATATTATTATTTAAGATGATAACACTAAATATCACTTGGTCTAGTGGTTAAGACTTTAGTATATAAACTTGAAGTTGCGGGATCAAACCCTATACTATGCAATTTATTATTTTTTTTACTATATAAGGGCTCCTAAGAAATTAAGATTTTTGGCTACTAGACTAAATTTTAAACATATCATATAATGGTAAATCTGTTGGCCAGGCCAACAACTAGTTTTCTTTACACGATTAATAAATTTAGACACATTATTCTCTCAAGTATTTAGCTATAGCTAAAAAGAGTAAATAAGGAAATTTTACAACAAAAAACGGATTGATATTTTGGCCAAAGGTAAGATAGTAAGTAGCTAAATTTACTTCTCGATAAATATAGGCAGATTGTTCTAAGAATTAGAGAGCAGGTATATTCCATGAATACTACGTATGATATTAAATTATTAATAATGATGACACAGTTTAATGTCTTAACATGACATGCAAAACATTTTATACTCCTTTTGTTCTTATTGATGTTCTTAGTTTGACTTGCACATTTTTGCCTATACATTTTTAACTATAAATATATGTAATTACGTATTTGTAAAAACTATAAAAATTTAATATTATCAAAATACTAATTGAGAGTAATTAAACAAGACCCCACATAACTACTACTTTTCTTATATCTTGATAAAAACATTTAGAAGATCCTATCTTATCTCAACTTTCTCAAGTAGTGTCAAGAATCAAGATTCCAACTAGAATATCTATCAATAACGAATGGAGGGTTTAATAAGTTTGGAGTAATATACGACTGGTTCTAATGACCCGTAAAAAACACCATTGCACATGTTGCTGAAATTTTGGCCAAAAGTCCAAAACTTATTAATTAAGATTGACCATTGTTTCTTCAGCTATACTTCTATTCTGACTATAGTGACCATAGTTCCTCGGTTTTTCTTGATGATCGCCCACACTGCAAGCTAAGTTACTTAAATACAGGCAGATTCAGCGCAAGCAAACCAGCTGTGCTGCTTAAAATATCGATCAATATTAATAAGACATGGTGCTATACTCGTGAATACTACTGCCCGCGACGACATTCTAGAACTCCAAGGAAATGACTTCCTCAAGTTACACACAACCAAGGTCCTAACTCCAACTTTAAAAAATATTGTTTTTCTACCTATATAAATTATACTACCTCCGTTTCTTAATAAGTGCAGCACTTTCCTTATTTGGAATAGTCACAATAAGTACAACCAAGCTCAAAATGGTAAAAAAAAGTTCAATATTATTACAAATATGCCACCAAAAAGCAAGAAGGAACCACAACTTTTTTATTTGATCACTTGAATTACTCTACTTTATTGTGGTCCCAACTTTCTCTCTCTACATTCCTTGATCAGGGGCGGGGCAAATATAACAGGGGCGGGGCAAATATAACAGGGGCCCTATACACACTTTTAAAATTGGGCCCTTCATATGTAGTTCATATAAGATTCTCAATTTTTTTAAAAAATTACTTTGATATTGAAAATAATTATAAACAAACAAATATTTAGATTTAAATAAAGAGGAGTAATTAAATAAAAAGAGAGATAGCTAAGAAAACACCAAGAGTCAAGATTGCTTGATTGATTCTGCAACTTGTCCGGCAAAGTTTGTTCAATTCAAGTTTAAGGGTAAATATTATTGAGAGATTGCAGTTTTCAAATATGGGAGGATGAGTAGAAATTAATGAGAGAGGAAAAAAACGAGTAGCCATTAATGGGAGTTGAGAGGAGGGAGCGAGAGAGTTGGGAAAAACGAGTAGCCATTAATGGGAGTTGGGAGGAGAGAGAGTGAGTTGGGAGGAGAGAATGTTGGAAAAAATAAACTAATCGCGTCATATGGGGTTTCCCAAAGGTTGAAACAACAAAAATCAAATGAATTTTGCTCCTACCAAGGATCGAACCCACGTCCTTGTCACCCTTTGCATACCACTTTACCACTGATCCAAATGCTTTGCTTTTGTCTTTCTTTCAAACAACTGATATAAATATATTTCGGGGCCCCTGTATTTTGGGGGCCCTATTCCATCGCCGTAACTGCATGGGCCAAGAACCGCCCCTGTCCTTGATATTCCTCCACTTTCTCTATGTTGCACTTATTAAGAAACGGAAGAAGTATATATTTTTAAATAGGCAAATAGAAAATGATTAAATTTTAACTTCTATTTTATTAGTAGAAATCAGTTTCAGTTAGTAAATAAATTTTAATCTATAAACATCAATCCGTGAACTCAAGATCTCCCAGGTACTACGAATGTTGCCTAGGATCAGGTTTATTTTCTAGGCAACATTCATAGTACCTAGGACCTATATAAAAGTACTTACATTCATGCAAACTTTTTCAAGGCAACGGGACGGATCTTATCGGATTTTACAAGCTCCACATCCGACCCATCTTTATTATACTTGGCGATAACACTCATAGTATACCTAGGGCTAGGAGCATGCCCAGGAGTTTGTATTTTCTACTTACAATCACGCGCTCAAATACCTTAATAGTTTTTATCAACTTATTAATTTCAATTGCTACTCCCTCCATTTTTAAATTATAAGGCATGTAATCACTTTTACGCATATTAAGGTTTTAGTTAATTTTAGTTAGAATTGTATAGGTATTAAGAATTGACCTATAATCTGATATTGATAATATATAATTGCATTTAATTTTACAGTGGTATTGTAGAATGCCTTATATTTTGAAATAATTTTTTTAGCTAAAATGCCTTATAATTAATTTGAAACTGAGGGATCATTATTTTTTTAGTTTATGTTGATTTATCAAATTCCGCTAATGTTATCATATATAGCCTCAACCGAACTATGAATATTACTCCCTCCATGTATGCACAAAATTTTAGATGAGAAGAAAAACTTTGGTATGGGGCATAACTTTATCATCGTATTATAATTACAACTTACAAGGGGTTTATATGTAGGAAAAGGACTAATAATGAAGGAAATATGAGTTCATTTATGTACGTCATGATAATAATAAGTAAATTACTAGTAAGTATAAAGGTACCTCTAGCTATTTATGGGAAATGAAGCAAGTAAACATGATAACCAAATAAGTAAATTAACAAGTACTATAAATTTACCTCTATTTATGGAAAATATAAGAAGTAAAAAAAAACACAGAGTGAGTACATAGATATAGAGCCATATTACTTGTAGAAATCAATAGTACCTTGTTATCTCTAAATATCGGTCAATTGTTTGTCAATTGTCAAGTCAATAATTGTGATTGACCTTCGTTTCTTCAGCTCTTACAAGCAAGTTTTCCATTTTGATGTTCCAAAAACTTTCTAGATGGCCTTAATTTCTTTGCTACGTACGTGTAGTTACCGATGTACAAGGCAAAGAAAACAGTTCATCTATACAAAACATCTCATGATAAAGAAAATACAAGAAATGTTTTTGCAGCTAGACCTAATCAAAGTATTAGTTGTTCGTGTATTTTTTATTTCGAGTAAAGATGCGCAACTTGTATTAGTATTATGGTGGTTTAGTTTTTTTATCAAATCTAAAATTCGCTTTCTATGTACTACTTCCTCCGTTCTTTTTATCTAGTATTTGCTTAAAAGATAATGAAATTAGTAAAAATTATTTCCAAAATTATATTAAAAATTATAATATTGAATTACTAATACATATTTATGTAAAGATATTGTAATTTTTGTATAATCTTTTACTGAATTTTTTTGTCTATATATTATATTAAAACTAATGTATCTACTAAAAGTGGAGGAAGTATTACTTGAATTTTCAAACATAATATTAGTTTTTTTTAGATCGTACATACAAGTTACAACTTAAATATAATACTGTGATTCAAGCAAATCTAGCTTGAGGTTTAGAGAGAGAAACATGAGAAAACCATAAAGTTTCTCATTAGATGAAAATAGAAATGTATTTTTGTCATCTATTACAGGAGAGAGAAAAAACTATTTATATGAGAAGTTGTTACAACAGAAGCAACAACCCCACTTATTACAACTCAGTAACTTATTTATGTAAAATAATCTTCATATCCCCCCTTCAAGCTGGACTTGATGGCAGATCAACAAGACCAAGCTTGGAAGCTAAATGAAGATGCTGAGACCCTGTGAGAGGCTTTGTGAGCAAATCAGCTAACTGCAATGAACTCTGAACATGAGCAGTCTTTAAGAATCCAGCTTCCACTTGTTCTCTGACATAGTGGCAATCTCTCTTCAAGTGTTTGGTACGCTCATGGAACACCGGGTTCTGTGCAATATGTTCAGCAGCCATATTATCACAAAATAAATAAATAGGTAACTTAACATTAACTTGCAAATCTTGTAAAACTCCTTCAACCCAAACTACTTCAGAGGCTGTGCTGGACATGCTCCTGTACTCTGCTTCTGCAGAGGACTTACTCACAGTTCTTTGTTTCTTAGTTTTCCAAGAGACTCAATGAGTCCCAAGAAAAACACAATAGGCACTAAGAGATCTACTGCTAAACTGGCAAGAACTCCAGTCAGCATCACTGTAAGCAGTCAATGTGAGATCACTGGATGAAGAATAAAATAAGCCTTTGTTGATGGTACTATGCAAATATCTAACCACATACATTGCCGCTTGGAGGTGAGGTTTTCTTGGACAACTCAAAAATTGACTAAGGTGTTGAGTAGCATAAGACAAATCTGGCCTGGTGATATTCAAATACAACAATCTGCCTATAAGTTTCCTGTAAATCTCAAGTTCTTCAAGTATATCACCAACATCAGTAGACAAGCCTAACCCTTTAGGTAATGGAGATGAAACAGGTTTCATAGAGTCCAAATTCAGATCTTTGATGATATCTGAAATATATTTCCTCTGACTCAAAACTGTACCAGAGGCATTTCTAATAACCTCTATACCCAAGAAATATTTCATATTACCCAAGTCTTTTATTGTAAATGTTGTGTCTAGTGCAGACTTAATCTGATCAATCTGAGTTTGACTTGTTCCTGTTAAAACCATGTCATCCACATATACTAGAATAACAATGAACTCATCATCAAGTGTGCTTGTAAAGAAAGAATAGTCTTGTGTTGATTGAGTAAAACCAAGACCAATTAAGAATTTACTCAATTCTTTATTCCATTGTCTTGAAGCTTGCTTCAAGCCATAGAGAGATCTTTTTAGTCTACACACCTCACCAGATTTAACTTTCTTATAACCCAATGGTGGCTTCATAAAGACCTCTTCATCCAAGAAACCATGCAAAAAAGCATTGTTTATGTCAAGTTGGCATAAAGGCCAATGCTTGGCAGTAGCAAGGGAAATGATTATTCTGACTGTAGCTAGCTTAGCAACAGGTGAGAAGGTGTGTGTAAAATCTTCTCCAGCAACCTGTTGATACCCAGTGGCTACCAACCTAGCCTTATACCTCTCAACAGTCCCATCAGGGTTGTATTTGACTTTAAAGACCCACTTTGAGCCAATAGCCTTCTTACCTTTAGGCAACAATTGTAAATCCCAAGTATCGTTGGCTTCAAGGGCATCTAACTCTTTTTGCATTGCTAGTTGCCATTCAGGAGAAACAGAAGCTTGATAATAAGTTGAAGGTTCAACAACATTAGAATGTGTATTAGCAGAGAAAGATAAAGAAGTAGAAGAAGCTGGTATAGTAGGACACACAAAGTCATGAAGTTTAGCAGGAGGTTTGCTAATACGTGTGGAATGTCTAGTAGTAGGATCATGTATAGAAATAGGAGGGGAAGAAATAGGTGGAGAGATAGAAGCAGAAGTATCTTGAATAAAAGAATTAATAGAAGGAGAAGATAGAGTGGCAGAATTAGAGGGATCAGTTTGAGGTGAGTTAGGAATAAAATGATTAGTTATGGAATGAGGAGAAGAGTGAACTGAATTATGAGATGGAACATTGGATGTGGAAATAGAAGAATCAGTATTCTGGAAATTTTCAGATTTATAATGCTGTGGTAAAGGAGAATCATCATGTATTGAAATAATTGGAAGACTAAGACTAGAAGTGGAATGTGAATCTGTATGCAAGGTTTTGAAAGGAAAAATATGTTCTCTAAACACAACATCCCTGGATACAAAATATTTGTGTGACTGCAAATCATATACTTTGTAACCTTTTTGACCAAAAGAGTATCCAAGAAATACACACTTAGATGCTCTAGGAAAAAACTTATCTTTAAATCTAGTATGTGCATAGCACAAACACCCAAAAACCTTGAGCATAGAGTAATCAGGAGGTGTATTATAGAGAAGTTCAACAGGAGATTTCCAGTTTAAAATAGATGAAGGAAGATGATTAATAAGAAATGTGGCAGTAAGGATGCAATCACTCCAGAATTTCGTTGGCAAAGAGGCATGAAATTTTAAGGCCCTAGCTACCTCTAAGAGATGTTTGTGTTTGCGTTCTACACGGCCATTTTGCTGAGGCACACCAGCAATGCTTGTTTGGTGTAAAACACCTTTAGACAAAAAAAAAAGAAGAACATTGTTCTTGGAGTATTTCAGTGCCATTATCAGATCTGATACATTTGATCTGTGCACTAAACTGAGTATGTATTTGAGCAAAGAAGGATTCAATAGTCTTAGGAACTTGCATTTTATTATGCAATAGAAAAGTCCAAGTGCTCCTACTAAAATCATCTAATATTGTGAGAAAGTAAGAAGCACCTAGAATAGTTTTGGTTTTATAAGGACCCCAAAGGTCAATGTGAATTAAGTCAAAACAATGTTTAGCTCTATTGACACTTCTAGGAAAAGGAGATTTGTGATGTTTAGCAAACACACAGACTTCACAAAAATAGTCATGAACATTAGAACATTGACAAATTGGAATGTGTTTCATTGTGGATAAAGAAACATGCCCTAGTCTGGCATGTAAAAGAGAAAGATCTGATGTTGAAGTTTTGTGAGAAGCAAAAGAATGGATTGGATGATTTGATATATGAGGTGAAATATGAGATGAAGAATTGATGACTGGAGAATTTTTGTGAGAAGTAAGAAGATATAAACCTTTTATCTTCTTACCAACAGCTAAAATTTGAGAAGATAATGAGTTAGAAAACACACATTATGTAGTTGTAAACTTCACATGTATTGCATTATTATCAATTAGTTGTCCAAGGGACAACAGATTCTGTTTAAACGTTGGTACTAACAATACATTTGTGAGCAAAATACCACAAGAAAGCATGATATCACCAATTTCAGTCACATAATTACAAGTGCCATCAGGTAATCTTATTTCAAGAATTTTTCCAAGTTTCCTTCTAGCACAAAATAAACTCTCATCATATGTCATATGATCTGTAGCACCTGAGTCTATAATCCAAAGACTTGAACTAGTAGAAGAAGATAAAGATATACCTGAGCAATAGGCATAGTTTTGACTACTGGAAGATTCTCCAGTAATCCCTTGGTAAACTCTGGCAGAATGAGCAAAAGAACCTCCAGTGGAAGACTCTTCAACTTGTTGTTTTCCTTTCAGATTTCTCATGACTTCATGAATAATTGTCTGCATCATATTAGAATCTACACCACCACATGATTGGTTTCCAGCAACAACATTACCACCATAAGATGGTCCAGCAGTATTGAAATCTAGAGGATTATCCTCATAGTCATTGCCATCTGTGAAAACATTAGCAGCCATTTTTCCAGTCTTGCTAGAACCAAAGTTGCTCTTCTTAGGATTATACCAATCTGGATATCCTATGAGCTTAAAACACTGGTCCTTAGTATGACCTTTGCCTTTACAATGATCACATTTGCGATCAAATTTTTCTTTTCTCCAGTCTTTCTTAACAGCATATTGAGATTTCTGAACAGCCAATGCATTGATCTCATGAGACACATGATTGACACTGCTTACTTCTTTTTGTTTTTCAATTTGTTGCGCTATGTAGTAAGCTATGTTAATAGATGGCAGAGGATCCATTGCCAGTATGTTACTAATGGCATTGTCAAAGCCACTATTCAATCCAAGAAGAAATTGCATCAATTTTTCTTCAGCTTCAAAATCTGCCAGTTTCATTAAGAAATTACATGTACACTTGGATAGAATTCCACAAGAACACACAGGAAAGCTTCGTAAATGCTTCAATTCATCCCAAAATCTCTTCAGTTTGCCAAAGTACAGAACAATAGACATATTCTCTTGTCTGAGCTGATCTAATTCCTTTTTAAGCTGATAAATCTGTGGACCATTGGATTGACCATAACGTTCTCCTAATTCTAACCATAGTTGTGCGGAATTATCAACATATGTGAAGTTTTCAGTAATATCAGGATCCATAGAGTTCATCAACCAGCATGTAACTAAATAGTCACATCTCATCCACTTATTGTAATCTTTGTCAAGATCATCAGGTTTTGCAATTTCACCATCAACAAAACCTACTTTGTTTTTAGCTATAAGAGCACGCTTAACATTGCGTTTCCAGCTCAAGAAATTATTACCAGAAAGATTCACAGCAACTAGTTTACTGATTGTTTGATCAGAACTAGAAATGTAATAAGGATCGTTATACGCATTACTTACATTGTTTTGATTTCCAGAATTTTGAGAATTATTCGATACTTCTTCTTCAATCGCCATTGTTGATTAAGCTCCAATTCGCAAATTAAATCTCAGGAACGAATAAGGAGAATAAAAATAAAATAAAAATAAATGGAAGATATGAGAAAATTGAAGAAATTACAGATTCGAGGAGTCGAAATCTGCTCTGATACCATGTGATTCAAGCAAATCTAGCTTGAGGTTTAGAGAGAGAAACAGGAGAAAACCATAAAGTTTCTCATTAGATGAAAATAGAAATGTATTTTTGTCATCTATTACAGGAGAGAGAAAAAACTATTTATATGAGAAGTTGTTACAACAGAAGCAACAACCCCACTTATTACAACTCAGCAACTTATTTATGTAAAATAATCTTCATAAATACAAAGTCTTAGGTGTAATTGTTATACCATATCTTGAGGTTGAGGTGGTGGAGTAGTGACATCGCTTCCCACCTCATATCCCTGAGGTCTAAGGATCAAACCTCATGAGACTCATTTGAGGAATTCCCCTTATCCCCCCTCAAGTGAGTCCCCTTCATCTTACCAAAAAAAAATTGGTATACCATATCTTATGGTGTAACAAGTCATCCACACATGTGAGAATCAATGAAACTTCATAATAGAAGGAGATAAGACTTAAGATCAGCGAGAGGAATGACAATAGAGAAAAGGTCCATCCTACTCCTCCTCCATCATTGTCGTCGTCCTTCTTGGACTCCGGTCAAGTTATTGTCTCAATCTCTCTCTCCTCCTCCGCCATTGATACATTATTATTAATCCTCCTTTTCAATATTATTGTTTTGGGAACTAGATCTGGATACCAATACCATAGTGGGGCACTTTGGCTTAAAGGCATGCACATGCCACATCAATATAACACTAGCCTTATATGCATGCGATGCATGTGTTAATTTCAAAACTTGTTATTCTATTATATACTTCATCCGTATTATAGTTATAATGATTACACTTAAATGTGAAAGATTAATAGTTAGATGAATTTAGATATATATTAATTCGCTAATGTAATACAAAGGTTGTGAGTGATTTTTAATATAATTTTTTTTGTGAATGAATTTTGAACAAAAAGAATAGACATAATGAGTTAGTTTGATTGAATTAAAAAGTATTAAAGGTAGTGAGTGTTTGAGATTTTTCAGGTAGACGTCATGTATATACCCATCTTCTCTTATAAAAAAAGGTCAAGATATTTTGTCCATTCAATTTTTTATACATATACCATTTTTTAACTTGTTTATAATGGTAAATTGAAATGAGAAAGAGTTCTTAAATTGTTTTCTTTTGTAATTTTTTTCATTCCATTAGATCATTAAGTGTAATTTAGTATTTTCAGAGAAGGGATACCATCTTCCTCCTCATTCCCTTATATAATATAGAGATATATCGAGGAAAAGACTCTAGTGCAAACTAGTGCTTTCAAGGTGTGATACACACGCGTGACGCAACTACAGCTTCAAGAGTAATGTCTTGAGTTTACTCCAATTGATGAATTAACATTTAACTGACAAAAAATTATAAATACCTAAATGCTAGATACCTAAATGTAAAGTAGAAGACTGGTGGATTCTGCTTCAATTGAAGTTACAATAAAAATGTCACAAAACTTCATGTTTAATTTTTTTTTTCAGAAATTGTTATATTTAGTTAAGTAATTAAGAAAAGTCTGGTCTGCATGACTGCATCTGTAAGTTAATGGAGGAAAGTTTGTACCTCAAGCAACTTATAATGTTCATGTGGGTTGTTCATTGAATTCCAACACTCTCACTCACATGTACGTTGTCCATAGTTCTAACCTAAAATATTTGCACCCAAATATGATAGTAACTATCGGTGGAAAAAGGCGCATGAGTATTATTGGTCGACACTGAGGTCCATGTAAAACTTACTGAAATAATTTTCACGAGACCAAATCCACTCCGGTGTCATCTACAATTTAATCCTATTGTTTTTCGTTCTTTCCAAATTAAATCCTTTTTGGTCTAATATGTTATATTGATTTAACATAATGGATATTGTAGAAGGTAAAACTACTTAAACATTACTACATTTATACCATATATAATACTTTAATAATATCTTTTACACTAAAAAACCAAATTATGTAACTGAAAAAGATGATAAATAAACATTAATATATATGTTTTTAAACTTTGGCTTAATTTTGCATTCAACACTACAAAAATTGATTTGAAATCAGGCCCAGCCAATATGTTCTGGACACAGAATAATGAGTCCAAATCCTATACAAATGTTTTCTATCCAATCCAATTTTACAAGCCTGAGCTGAATTTTAAACTTTGATCCTTACACTCTTACATCTAGATCACCTTTGCATACTTTGTCCACAACAAGACTAAGGCTCTGTTCTTTTGGACTGAATAAATGGAAATTCATTTCAGTTCAGTTCAGATCAGATCAGTTCAGTTCAGTTCATATCATTTCAGTTCAGTTCAGTTCAGATCAGTTCAGTTCAGATCAGTTCAGTTCAGTTTAGACTACAACTTATTATTTTTATTTATATTATTATTTTTATTATTATTATTATTGTTGTTGTTGTTATTATTATTATTATTATTATTACTATTATTATTATTATTATTATTATTATTATTATTATTATTATTATTATTATTATTATTATTATTATTGTTGTTGTTGTTGTTGTTGTTGTTATTATTATTATTATTTCTATTATTATTACTATTATTATTATTATTATTATTATTATTATTATTATTATTATTATTATTATATTATTATTATTACGGTTTTTTCACCATATACCCCTGACAAATTCGATAATTCACCATATACCCCCATTGTTTTAGAAATTCACCATATACCCCTGAGTTTTCGAAAACGTTCACGATTTGCCCTTTTTCTAACGGACGTTAACTCACCGTTTGTCATTATTTACGACTTTGTCATTATTAACCAAATTAACCCTAATCATTTAAAAAAAATCTTCATCTCTCTCCTCCATCATCAACCCCACCACCATTAATTTCATTCTCTCAGCTCCACCATCATCCATCAACACCACGCACCATTAACACCGCCACCACCGGATTCATTCCCCCAACCTCCCAGCGCATCTACTATCTATCAGAGTTCCACAGCATCATCCGTCTCCTCTCCCGATTCCCATTCTCTTTCCCTCCAAAACCCTTATCTCCCAACTCTTTCAGATGGTTTCTAATGCAGCAACTGGGTTTCTCCAAAACCCTCTTAATCCAAATCTCTCCTTCTCTCTTCATCATCTTCTTCTTCGTCATCTTCTTCCTACTCCCAAATTGCTTTCCACCCATTTATAGTACATAAATCTTACATCAGATACAAACCCATCATCAAAATTACCTGAATTTCATTTAGACCCAACAAAAGATCTTCTTCTAAAAGCGTGAATTCCGAGGCGCAAGAACTTTTTCGTCTGATTTTGCGGAATTTTTCTAACAAGGAACCCTTTTCTTCTTTTTTCTTTTTTGGGTAATTTATTGTTTCTGAGATTTACAAAAATGAGAACTGGATATTTTGGTTTCCATTAAAAATGAAAAAGAAGAAATCTTTGTTCTTATGAAGTAATTATATGCTAATTCTAGTTTTGGGGTTTGTTGTTCTATGAATACCGTTCCAGGTGGAGTTGCTTGATTGTGTTATTGTACAAAAGTTTGATGCCATGCTTAAGTGTGATTCCCTGGGTATTCTGATCATGAAGATGTAATTAGGGACATGCTTGAATGGGTATATTCACAAAATCTTGTACTGTTACTAGAACTTTTAATTTGCTCGAATTGATTGTGTTCTGCAACCTTTTTGCAGCTAATTTGTTCCTTAAATTCGAAATAATGACTGCTATGTGATGTTAGAAATAAGGGTTTCAGGGGTTTGGTTCGGGTTCCTCAAAAGTCGAAACTTTTTCAGTAATTGTTTTTGCGGTGCCAATGGTGGAGGGAGGGTGGCCGGGGCTGCGGCCTGCGTAGGGTGGGGGTGGGGGTGGGGGTGGGGTAGGGTGGGGTGGGGGCTGCAGGGGGATGGGGTGGGGTGAAGTGGTGGTGGTTAGGGTTAAGGCA
The DNA here is from genome assembly GCA_947648045.1 of Beta corolliflora. Classification (NCBI taxonomy): domain Eukaryota; kingdom Viridiplantae; phylum Streptophyta; class Magnoliopsida; order Caryophyllales; family Amaranthaceae; genus Beta; species Beta corolliflora. Next base: position 245,789 of record CANSZD010003495.1, read on the forward strand.
TTAGGGTTAGGGTTAGGTTAATTAAGTTAGGGTTAATTGTGGGATTTAAGAGGTAGTTAACAGAATTTTCCTTAATGACTAACGGAGTTAACTTCCGTTAGTCATTAAGGGCATTCTGTACATTTTTTCAAGACTCGGGGGTATATGGTGAATTTCTGAAACAATTGGGGTATATGGTGAATTATCGAATTTGTCAGGGGTATATGGTGAAAAAACCGTTATTATTATTATTATTATTATTATTATTATTATTATTATTATTATTATTATTATTATTATTATTATTATTATTATATTCTTATTCTTACTCTTATTATTATTATTATTATTGTTAAGATTTTTGGCAATGTCACTTTTAAACTTTTTGGAGGGTACTTTTTGACCCATTGAATATAAAATAAGGGGGACAAGTGATAAAAAGAGTAATTTTTGGTGAAAGAAGCGAAAGATAGAAAAATACTACTCCCTCCGATTTATTTTGTTCCTATTTTTAATAGTTTTGTGAGAGGAAATTGGTTAAAGTAGGAAGAACTTTTGGAAACGGAGGGAGTATTACTTTTTGGTGGGTGAAGAACTCCAAATAAATAAGTTTAAACAATGTAGCATATTATCAGTATTAATATTATTATTATCAATGTTATTATTATTAATATTGCTCAATTCATAAGAATATTATTATTATGCATATTATTAGTATTAGTATTAGTATTAATATTATTATTAATATTACTCAATTCATAAGAATATTATTATTATGCATATTATTGGTATTAGTATTAATATTATTATTATCATTATCATTAATATTATTAATTATTATCATTATCAATGATGATAAAAATATTATTCTAATTGTAATTATTAATAATACTCAATTCAGTTCAGTTCAGTTCAGATCAGATCAGTTCAGTTCAGACCAGTTCAGTTCAGTTCAGACTTAATCATTTCAGTTCAGTTCAGACTTATTCATTTCAGTTCAGTTCAGTTCAGATTTATTCATTTCAGTACAGTTCAGTTCAGACTTATTCAGTCCAAAAGAACAGAGCCTAACTGACTAACATGATTGTTGATGATGAGCACTTCTATTTTTGTATTTTTGCATGCAACTATTTTTTTTGAGGGGATCTTTTTCGTATGCAACTAGTCACGTATACAAGTTCACTCCATTGCAAAAAAAAAAATCTCCCAATTATTAGAGTTACAGTAAAATATTTATAAATAATCATAGTAATTCATCATAATTTTTTTTTGCTAAGGTCCACATGAGCCAAGCGTCTGGATATATCCAAGACCGATATTCTTAGTTGTAACAAAAAATAATTGCATTTCTTATTGTGTTGTTATTAGGCAAATGCTAATGAGCGATTGGGCGTTCCAGAAGTTTTTTAACAGATTGTTGGCATTAATGAGCGTTGCTTTTAACAGTACATGACGATTGATCAGGTACTGTCCACATTTATTTATCTAAGAAATTATATCGATAACCCGGGTAAATGTTTAAGGTGTTTTTCTCAAAATAAGGCTAATATTTTTGCTCTTATCTCCTATTACCCTAAACTTGTAAATTATAATTAACTCTAACGAAATAGCTGATAATCTTAAGTATATTTGTCAAGCATTTGTTATTAGATGGTACATTGGTATCTTGTTTAACGAAGCTAGCATAGATTTGGAATTACATACTTCATGAAAGTTGGACAGAGCAAAGAAGTACACGAAAAGGCGAGAAGAGAAGATTCAAAGTAGGACACAAATCATGACATGTTGAAAGACTTTATTGGAATAAATATATAATTTGAAAAATACACACATTTGCTAATATGCATGAAAATTTCAACAAAATACTAAATACGCATGTAATTAGAAATTGGGATGAAATCTAGAAGCATAGTGCTCAACAACATTTTACAAATACTACTTATATAATATGCTTGACATAATCATACTATCAAATTAGTCAGTTAGTGGATTTTATTGGTCCCATTAGAATAGTTGGAGAAAAGCGAACAAGAAGTTTATCTTCACATAATCTAACAGCTTCATCATTTGGAAGTGTGATTATTACTATTCTACTAAATTTTCCTTCACTAGGATGACATGGAAGCACCAAAATTTTCCCTTTATTAACATGTGACTCATTGTAATAAGCAATTTTGATTGGTTCATAGCCCTCTATAAAAATAGATGAATATGGGTCTAAATGATCAAGATTTAAAATGACCAAATTATCCTTATCTAAAGAAGAAGGTGGTGAGAAATTATTGTAATTTTTCAACCATTCAACTAAATCAATGATTTCTTCTTTGTTTACCTTCTTAATTGATTCTCTTATTATTTTAGTTGCTAGTTGTAAATCATCCATTTTTGTATCATTTCCCTTAACTTCGGTGTGCACGATGCAATTACCAAAATACCCTTGATCTAACCCTAAAACCTTCCTCATGTCTAAACCTATGGACATATCAACAAGCCCATTTGTACCTCCTTTCAGCTTGCTAATACAAACCCAAAGCACCCCGGCGAGAGCGACGAAAGGTGAAGGATCTGGCCCATTGTTTGGGCCATTTAAATGGGCCAAGTTTATACAGGATTGGACCATGTGATCTGTAAATGTAAGAGCAATGGTTGTTGATTTTTGGGCCGTGCATGAGCTTGGGCTTTCTAAGAGGGATTTGTAATGATTGATTAAGTGGTTATTGGATTGATAGTGGGCTTTCTGAAAGCCTAATGTCTTTTTGGGTAAAGGGTGTATAAAAGGAGGAATAGAAATGTTTCCCCAAAGTACTTGGTCGGCCCAAGCCTTTATAAGTAGGGTTGCACTTGATGGATCACATACAAGATGTGAGCAACTCAAGCCTATGGCCATCCCACCTTCTTCAAATTCTGTCACCTGTGTTAAGAAAAAAATTTGATCAAAATATAAAACAAAGCAAATTTATAAGTATGATTTTTGGTTTATAGTATACAATACGTTCTAAAGAGTATATATCCTCACAAATCATTAAGAAAAAAGACGGTAATCAGAGATGACTAAAAAAAATTATTCCACTCATTGATCAAAAGCACCAAAAGTTTGGTTCATAGTGTGACCAAATGTAAATTTGATCATAGCGTGATCAAACTTGAAATAATGTCATAAGAATTTTAATCCAATAGAAAATTTGTGTAATTTTTTTTTGCTTTTTCATTTAAAAACTTAAAATTGTGATATATGAGAAGATACATAATAAAAAATATTATCAGTCATAACTTTTTAAGAACTAAAATTAGACAACCATATATTATTATACTTTTATACACTTTTAAATATTTCAGTTTTCCCTCTAAATGTAGCTGGCTATTATGGTAAAAAAGTAGGAGATAAAAGGATGATGATTTTTGTAAAGTCATGAATGGGATGATTTATAAATTTCGTCATGAGTCATGACCTTTTTTGGGGGGATAAAAGAGAAAGTTGTAAAGACTAAAGAGAGAGTATGACCATCTTTTTTTACTCATGAGTGAGGAAGCTCTAACATAACAAATTACAAACATGTAGCTAGATTGTTGCAAACCACCATATTGTAAATGTAATTAATATTATAGATAAACCTTAATATATGATACTTCCTTCGTTTTTTGTTATACTATTCACATATTTAACTTTGACTATAATTTATTACTAATATATGATAACAAATGTTATTAAGTAAAAATATTAACTTTTATTAAAAAAAAGTAAAAAAATTAACTTTAATTTGACAAGAAGTCCCTTTTTTCACTTACCATAACATAAACAGTGGCCCAATAATATGGGATATGATACCAATCTTCCCAATGAATAAGCTTCTTCTCTTTCTCTACATCAACATTTTGCAACCAAGTCTCAACACTCCCTTTAGCTATAGCTTCTATTATTCTTACCCCTGCATCATTACAGTTAATCATCCATTTACCCTCTTCATTTCTTACTAATCTTCCAGTTGTAGCTGGAAAATATGATGTAACTTCTGAAAGTATTATCCTTAATTTTCTGGTTAATTCTCCAATTTGTAACCCTTTTGGAGTTTTATAGTAATAAACCATTTTAATGTGGTGTTTTTCCATAAGAAGATCAAGGCTAGATAATTGAATCTTTTTCCCTGGTTGAACTGGTTTTGTGGTTGCTACTATTCTTTTGCGGGTGAATGAGAACTCTTCCATGATACTAACTTTTTTTTGCTGGTCCTAATCTTTTATTTTATGAATTATTTAGTTTTGTGTTTAGGATAAAGTATTTATGGAGGGAGGTAGTACATACCAGAAAAAAACAAACTTCATTTTTTGAGGAAAACATCTTTTGCATGATAAAACAACTTCATTTTATTTTAAGGAAAGTTGTAGGAGGTTTTGCATTGAATATTATGAGTAGTACTAGCTTATATGCAAACTGTTTCTGCTAAGAAATTAAGGATTGTAATATGTTGTGAGGTGTAATGTGGGCCCCAAGAGCGTTCGCCTGAGCTCCGATATCCGTATGCCGGAAACCTGCAAAATGAAGTTAAACTACCCCGGGTGGTTCCGGGATCGCCCCTCCGACGCTCAAGTCAGATATGATTGAGGTAGAGAGATAAAGTCTAGAGAGAGATGCTCTAGTTTGTTAGGTGAGAATTGAATACCTGTTCATTGATGAGGCAGTTGGTTTTTATAGTGTTGGGGATTTCCCAGACAGGAAACATTGTTCAGATGAGCCTTTTTGGTACCAATGGGCATGTTACCTTTTTAGGCAATGATTATTCCACCTTTTTAGAGCATCTACAATGGGCTAGTTGGTCTTGGTTGGTCTTAGAGCTTTTTTCTTTCTCTCTCCTTTCCTCCTCCTTACACCTCACATCCCACTAAAACTCCCACCAACTCATCTTTTTTTTCTCACAATGGTTTGGTTGGTCTTACTTGGTTTTTCTATTTCTCTCTCATACTTTTACCATACCCCACCATATACTCTCTCTCCTACTCAATGTTTATTTTTAATGAAATATATGATCTAAATTAATAAAAGCTAATTAAATTACGTTAAATTAAATTACGTTAAAAGCTAATTAGCTAATTAGCTTACGTTAAATTAAATTAGTGTTAACTTGAAATTATAATAACTATGTATTAATTAGCTTACGTTAAATTAAATTACGTTAACTTGACATTATAAATTAAAAACAACGAACACATTATATAAGATAAATAATTTAAAAAACACAGATACATAATAATTTGATACATAAAGATAGATAATTTAAAACACACAAATACATGATAATTTGATACATAAAAATAGATAATTTAAAACACACAAATACATGAAATTTGAAATTACTTAAACCATAAGCAATTCAATAAAAGTTACTTAATCAACTTGACGATTAGGCTCAAACTTACGCCATATGTGTTCAACCAAGTTATTTTTTAGTGAGACGTGAGTTTCTCCGTCTCGCATCTCGGATCTTCTCTCCATGTATGCACCTAAATTTCGCGCCTCGAGTCTTCCGTTGTGCACAACGAATGAGTCTCCTCCGGCTTGGTTAGATGACCCCTCGTTATTTTGAGTTTGAACTTAATCATATTCGTTCGGATCTCGGTAATTTTGATAAGTATCACGCTCATCTTCAACAATCATATTGTGCATGATGATACATGCCATGATTATTTTCCACAATATGTCCTTATCCCACGCGAGAGCGGGTTTGCGAATAATTGCAAATCTAGCTTGCAATACCCCGAATGCACGCTCTACATCTTTTCTAACAGCTTCTTGATGTTGTGTGAATAATCTTTGTTTGGGGGTTTGGGGGAGCTTTATTGCGGGGATGAATGTTGACCACCTCGGGTATATGCCATCAGTAAGATAGTAACCCATGTTATAAGTTGTCCCGTTCACGGAGAAGTTGACCTCTGGAGCTCTTCCTTGTAGAACATCATCAAAGACGGGAGACCTCTGCAATACGTTTATATCATTGCATGAACCCGGGGTGCCAAAAAAAGCATGCCATATCCATAAGTCACTTGAAGCAACCGCTTCTAAGATTATAGTTGCAGTTTTGCTTCTTCCTTGATACATTCCTTTCCATCCCCGAGGACAATTCATCCAGTTCCAATGCATGCAATCGATGCTTCCCATCATGCCTGGGAAGCCACGACGCTCGCCTTCATGTAGGAGACGCTCAATGTCATTTGCAGTTGCCTTCCTCAAGTATTCAGGTCCAAATCTAGCAACAACCCCTTCGACAAAATGAAGAAGGCATTCTCTAGCGGTACTTGAAGCAATTTTCAGGTACTCGTCAACAGCATCAGAGGATGAACCATATGCCAACATCCTGATAGCCGCTGTGCATTTTTGGAGTGCAGATGCACCCATCCTTCCAGTAGCATCCGATTTTTGCGTAAAGAACTCATCATCTTCAGCTGTTACACCTTCGACAATACGAAGGAAAACATGCTTGTGCATACGAAACCTTCGGCGAAAAATATTCTCGGGGTACAGAGGTTCGTTGCTGAAATAGTCATGAAACAATCTTTCATGAGCTTCCTCACGTTCCCTATGCATATATTTTCTAGTGCGTGGTACAATTTCTTCTTCGTTTTGTTGCTCAGCATCAACGGATTGACTCCATTCTATGTAATCTTGAACCATGTAATTAAAAAATTCAGAACCTGAACTAGAAGAACTTGAATCATAGTTCATTTTGGAGATACGTTGATTGAAGTGGTGTTTTTCTAGAAAATAAGAGATTGAGAAGAAAAAGTGGATGGAGTTGTGATTTTATGGTTGAAGTTATGTTCTATTATATAGGAAAAATCCATCATATGTAGATAACAATGTAGGAGTAGACAATTCAATGTCAGCTGAGTAGACAATTCAATGCAGTACTATTTGTAGGAGTAGACAATTCACTGCAATGTAGGAGTACACAATTCAATGTCAGCTGAGTAGACAATTCAATGCAGTACTATTTGTAGGAGTAGACAATTCAATGTCAGCTGAGTAGATAATTTAATGCAGTACTATTTGTGACATTATTCAATAATAATAATAATAATAATAATAATAATAATAATAATAATGAAAACGATAATGAGATGATATTAATAATTTTAACGATAATGAAAACGATACATTCATAATCAAAATTTACGACACATACACATTCATAATTAAAGTGCGATACAACTTAATTGCAAACTAAAACAATTAAAAACATGAACACTAACTAAACATATTTATTCTTAAATTGTAGCTTAAGTTTTTCATAAATCTCTCTCTCATCCGGATCAAGGGAAGACTTAGCCATTAATGCAGTCCAAATTTTGAACTTTCTATCTTCCTCTTTCGTTGATTCTCTCAAGGCATCACGCTCCTTTTGATACTCAAGCAAATCTTCTCCCAAACTAATCCTCCTCGTAAATTCTGAAGAGGATGGAGATGGAGAACTGGATATTGGGGCTTTTCTCCTACTCTTAACTTTCTTGACGCCGTCGGGACGTTTTGAGCTCACACCTTCATCTGGACCAGACCGTTTTGAGCTTCCGCCGCTCATTTGGGTGCCATCTGCCCATTTGTCATAGTGTTTCATAACATTCCATGCATGCTCCAATGTAAATCGGGGACCATGGGCTGTTATCCACATTTCACGGGCTTCAGTCAAGACGTCTTCTTCATTGCGGCTAGGACCCTTTCTTCCTTTTCGCCTCGGTATATATCCCGACCCATGCATTCACATCTCCGTTGATTTTTTTTCCAACGACTAGTAAGAGCTTTGAAAGTCCTTGGGCGTAAAGTTGGATTGAGTCGTCGTGACTCTTCCACACTATCAAATACTGAACCCCAGAAACCATCACCATTTTGGTCGGTTCCCTTCAACACATCTCCTCCGCACTCTAGATACGCCGAAATGAGTGCATGACATTCATCTGCACTCCATTGAAACTTTGGTGTTGTGGCTTTTTTTGAAGAAGGAGTGTTTCGAATTTCTTGTGATTGGATTTCAACTACATCGTTTTGAGGTTGTTCATGTTGTTGTGAAATATGTTGGGATATAGGAAAAGATGGTTGAGCTTGTTGTTGGGATAGATGATTAGAACTTTGTGGAGATTGTTGTATAGCTTGTTGAGAATTTTGGTAATTCGATTGGCTTTGGAAAAACATAAACATTCTTTGGAATTCCGGATTTTGTAGCACACTTGGATCGATTTGGAAATTATTTTGGGAATTTTGTGGGTGGTTTGGATTATTTTGGGAGTAATTAGGATTATTTGAATCCATAATATTGGCTTAGTATAAGTAATATTAGGTAGGAGAGAGTAATTAAAAAAAATAGGTTGGTAAGAAGTGTGGTAAAATATATGAAATTTGGGCTCAATTTATAGATAAAAATATTTTATAGCCGTTATTGTAATTTTTTTTTTTAATTATAAACTGATTTTTTTTTTAAACGTTACAAAATTTGTAACGTTATAAAAATTAGCCGTTGAACTACAGGCTACAGCAATTCACCAAAGAGGGAAGGAAGGAAACTTTGTGGCAGACAATTACCTCACCTCACGTGGCAGCTTCTAATTTGCTGCCCAGTGGGGTCTGACGCGCGTCAGACCCACTGACAGCAAATCAGATGCTGTTGTTGTTTGTTTCGCGTGAAACGCAATTCTTCACGCCATTCTTCACCCATCTCACGCTAAACTCAGTGTTTTGTTTTAAAAAATAAATTTTTGGGCCCAGCTTTTTTCGCCACGCGGCGACTTCCCCCTCATCCCAAGCACGCCATCCGAGGTGCTGCTGGTCTAGAATTCTAGACCAACCAGCTCCAAGGACCAAGTGCCCCAATGGTTAAACTAACTAAAACTAGTTTTACTATTTGCTAGACCAATTAAAACTAGACCATTGTAGATGCTCTTAGAGGTGTCCCAAGTCCTTGTGATTAGGTCAACTTTCAGGTGGGACCCACTGCTGCCACCTGTCCCAGGCCTTAGGAGGCTTTTATGCTCCTTATTGGGCTGCTGATTAATTGAGCCCAAACAATTAGCCCCACGCCATAGATGGGGGATCACGGAAACCTGACTGGAGGGATGCCGGTCTGTGGCGGAATAACAACCATCTTACTTCTGATTGGTTTGCGACCAGCTTGAGTAGGCATGTGGAATAGGCCATGGCGCCGACCGAATTCATCCCTACCGAGGAGGTTCATGTAGACCGGCTTACCTCCTGCTAGAAGGAGGAACGCCGACCGGGTCCCCTTCCTGTTGAAGGAAAGATGCCGACCAGGTCACCTCTCATTGAATGGGGAGAGGGCCGACCGGGTCATTCCCTGGTGAAAGGAGAATGCCGACCAGGTCTCCTCCTATTGAAGGAGGAGAGGGCCGACCAGGTCACTCCCTGTTGAAGGGAGAATGCCGACCCGGTCTCCTCTTATTGAAGGAGGAGAGGGCCGACCGGGTCATTCCCTGTCGAAGGGAGAACACCGACCCGGTCTCCTCTTATTGAAGGAGGAGAGGGCCGACCGGGTCATTCCCTGTCGAAGGGAGAACGCCGACCCGGTCTCCTCTTATTGAAGGAGGAGAGGGCCGACTGGGTCACTCCCTGTTGAAGGGAGAATGCCGACCCAGTCATCCCTTCATTGAATAGGGGGAGGGTCGACCGGGTCACTCCCTGTTGAAGGGAGAATGCCGACCCGATCATCTCCCCTTGAATGGGACGAGGGCCGACCGGGTCACTCCCAGGTGAAGGGAGAGTGCTGACGAGGCATCTCCCATTGAATAGGATGAAGGCCGACCGGGTCACTCCCTGGTGAAGGGAGAGTGCCGACCCGGTCACCTCTCATTGAAGGGGGGAGAGGGCCGACCGGGTCACTCCCTGTTGAAGGGAGAAGACCGACCCGGTCACTTCTCATTGAAGAGGGAGAAGGCCGACCGGGTCACTTCCTGTTGAAGGAAGAATGCCGACTCAGTCACCTTTCATTGAAGAGGGAAATGGCCGACCGGGTCACTTCCAGCTGATACTTTGGCTGAGTGAAGGAGGAAAACTCCTTTTGGCCGAGTAGGGTACAGGGCCGCTCGGATGAGGGGCTAATGAGCCCCAAGTTTGTCCGAGTGGGTGCTAGCTGATACTTGGCCATACTTGACCAAGTATAGAAGCGACTCGGTAAAGGAGAGAAGCTCCTGTTTGCCGAGAAGGGTACAGGGCCACTCGGATGAGGGGCTAATGAGCCCCAAGCTTGTCCGAGTGGGTGCTAGCTGATACTTGGTCATACTTGACCAAGTATAGAAGCGACTCGGCAAAGGAGGGGAGCTCCTGTTGACCGAGTAGGGTACAGAGCCACTCGGATGAGGGACTACTGAGCCCCAAGTTGGTCCGAGTGGGTGCTAGCTGACACTTGGCCATACTTGACCAAGTATAGAAGCGACTCGGCAAAGGAGAGAAGCTCCTGTTGGCCGAGTAGGGTACAGGGCCACTCGGATGAGGGGCTAATGAGCCCCAAGCTTGTCCGAGTGGGTGCTAGCTGATACTTGACCATACTTGACCAAGTATAGAATCGACTCGGCAAAGGAGGGAAGCTCCTGTTGGCCGAGTAGGGTACAGGGCCACTCGGATGAGGGGCTAATGAGCCCCAAGCTTGTCCGAGTGGGTGCTAGCTGATACTTGGCCATACTTGACCAAGTATAGAAGCGACTCGGCAAAGGAGGGGAGCTCCTGTTGGCCGAGTAGGGTACAGGGCCACTCAGATGAGGGGCTAATAAGCCCCAAGCTTGTCCGAGTGGGTGCTAGCTAATACTTGGCCATACTTGACCAAGTATAGAAGTGACTCGGCAAAGGAGGGGAGCTCCTGTTGGCCGAGTAGGGTACAGGGCCACTCGGATGAGGGGCTACTGAGCCCCAAGTTGGTCCGAGTGGGTGCTAGCTGATACTTGGCCATACCTGACCAAGTATAGAAGCGACTCGGCAAAGGAGGGGAGCTCCTGTTGACCGAGTAGGGTACAGGGCCACTCGGATGAGGGGCTACTGAGCCCCAAGTTGGTCCGAGTGGGTTTTGTGTTCTGGATAATGGAGCTGCGACTATTTTACCCGACCAGACATGTCCGACCTGAAATGCCACATGGTTGTTTTTGATACTTGGGATATTGGGGCCCTTGTTATTGGTCGAGCTGACGAGGCACTCTAAGGGACTTTGACGCTTCAAATTCCTTGGACCCAGAAGGTCTTTGGCTTGATATTACTAGGCTCTTCATAGGATGGACTGAATAGGTCCCTTTGGGCCTCTGTTGGAAGCCCATCAAGGCGATGCGGGGAGGTTTGCGTTGGGGATACTCGGCAAAGGAGGGAGGCGCTCCTATATATATGGGGGAGGAGAGAGAGAGTTGGGGATCATTTGCTCATTCCTCCAACTTTCTCTCTCTCAAAGATCTTCAATCTCTCTCTATCTCTCAAGCTCTTCCTCCAATTTTTTCGTTCGACCAGGTACGCTCTTGCTCTCTTTAAGCTTTCTTTTTTTTCTTTCTTTCTTTTCTTTCGAATAATCTCGGCCGACTCCCTTGTTTATAAATAATGGGAGATTCGTCCGAGTCGTCGACACCTCCGACCTCGCCTCCCTATATATTGTCCGACGAGGTGAGAGGGATGGGAATAACGTTGGTGTCGACTGTAATAAGTTGCCCCGACCCCTCGGCTGTGCCCGACGCGGTTACTCTTCCGAGCCCGTTTTCTTCGGCAGAGGAGGAGGCCGAGGGTATCGTTCCATACCCTTGGGAGGTGTCTTTAGCCTACCCCCCCTCGAGGAGTTACTTAGACAAATACTTGTCTTCTAATGTAGTGCGGGTGGCCATGCCGAGGGGAACAGGAGAAGCGTCTACATCAGGTCAGGAACTTAAATACCCTGATTTGGATCCGAAGGGGGGTCCCGGAACCTTCTATCCCGATCCGGGTCTGATAAAATCATTAATAGACGACCTCCGAGGGACAGCCACGAGGTTCCAGATCAAGGATCCCTATTATTTGGTCCGACCGGAGGCTCATCATACCGTACTTAGCCCCCCTCCCGGATGTGTGGCGGTTTATTACAAATCGATGGAGATGGGCCTCCGCTTTCCGCTGACTCCCTTCGTCAAGGAATTGTTGAATGCGTATAATTTGGAGATTTGCCAAATTTCTCCCAACTCCGATCCTGGGGCGGAATCAATGCCTTCCAGGTGCTCTGCGACTTGATACAAGTCCGACCGACCATCAAATTATGGAGGCACATGTATAAGCTGGTCTAGGTTATGGCCGCAACGAATGGTCCCGGTTGGTGGAGTTTTCAGGTCCAACCTGGGTACCGAACTGTCCTCAACCTGCTCACCTCGCAAAAGGGGTTTCGGAGAGAATTCGCCTTTGTCTATTTTGGCGGAGATTGGGGGATTCCCCTTGTTCCTCCGTCGACCGAGCCCATCCTCGCCCTAAATTTCCGAGTGGGTGAGCTTGACGACGAGGAGGGTGCAGCGGCCTGCTATATGCAGACCGAGTCATGGATTGTGGACGGGGGCGAGATATTCGTACCCGGCCAGTGGCTTCCTGACCGCAAATTTTTCAAAGACGAGCATTTCCTTTCGGCTACGGGTCTCAGCTCGACCTTTCCGAAGGGTAATCTGCCGGGGAGATAGTTTAGGATGGTTGGTATGATGATCTCTGAGTTTTCTTCTTTGTGACTAACATTTTGTTTTCTCTTGCTGCAGAACCTGCCCGAGCTTACCTCGACGAGAACGATCCAACTATGGCCGACAAATTAAATGTTGCGGCCATGAGAGTTGCTCGGCTGAAGGCTGAGATTGCGGCTAAGACCATGAAGGTCCCCGCCCCACCCAAGGTGAAATTTTCATCTTCTTGCTGCTTTTTGGCCGAGTGGCAATTCATTCTTGTAATTGTTTTCTGCTTTTTCTTCAGGATCCTGCCAAGCCTAAGTCGAAGAAGAGGAAGGAGCGATCATCCGACAAGGTCACTCGGACAGAGAAGGCGCTCGCAAGAGCAGAGACTAATCGGGAGAGGGCCAAGCGGGAGAAGGAGGCCAAGAAGGCCAAATCCGTTGAGGTGATCAGCCCGAGGGGGCCACCGCAGCCGACTGATGGCGGCGACCTTTCCCTCCACTCATTGGATTTCTGGCCGGTCGGGAGTCCCCAATATACTCCCCGGTCTCCGCTCTCCGGTCAGCTCGGGGGTTGCCCGAGTGAAGGTGCGGCGCTCCGAGCGCCGTTCACTGGACTTAGTCGGGCGGAGAAAGACGGGCGTTGGACTAAGGCCTTGGAACACATATATATATACTCCCCCCAACCGGGAGTACATTGAAGTTACTCATGGTCCGAATGAGACCAATGAGCTTTTTCGCTCTTGGCACGATGTAAGCCCATTTCTTTTTGATTCACCCTTATTTTCCTTTGTTCAATTTTCTAACCGTCTTCCTTCGTTTCAGTTCTCCGTTCGGATGGCCAATGTGGCTCAGAATCGGGTGAGCCTGGCCGAGGAAGTGGCTGACCTCGAGGAGAAAGCCAAGAAGCATTTCGATGAGGTCTACCGGGCCAAGGAGGATAAGCGGATTGCCGAGTCGAAGCTTTCTGATGCTGAGAACGCCATCAAAAAGGATCAGGAAGACTTCGCCGTTGAGCGGGCCAAATGGGAGAAGAAGAAGGCCGATCTCATCCTTGCCCGCGACTCGGTGAAAATGGCTAAGGATGATGCTCTTGTCAAGCTGAAAGCGGCCGAGCAGAAGGTGATTGACCTTGAGGCCAAATTGACCGAATTGGAGGGCAAGGTCAAGACCGAGGAGCAGTGGTTCTCCGACTGGGAGAAAATCTGAGGCGGCCGAGGTCTATGCCAATGAGGTAGGCAGTGCGGCGCACAAGATGGTGGAGGACGAGGTCCTTGATCGGTTGAAAAAGGTCCTGGCTGAGTCCCATCCTAACTTGATCTGGGCTGACATCTGGTCGGGCTATCAGATGTCGATTGACGCCGACAATGCTGCGATCCTTGCTCAGCTGAAGGCGGAGGGGGCTGGGTCCGATGATGATGAAGATGAGGAAGATGAGGGCCGAGTAGACGTCAATGTTGTCGACGGCGATGATGATGATGATGATCATGTCGATGAGACCACGGAGTCTTTGGTCGGGCGAGGAGCCGGTCGGTGATAACACCGAGCCTAATCTTCGAGAGCATGACCGACCCCCCTCCCCCTAGCTCTTAGGACTTACGGCTTTGTACTTAGCCGCTTTTCTCAGATTTGTTTTGTAATGACTCCTCTCTTGTTGTAATGCTCGACCTGCTTAATGAAATTTTTCTTTTGATCTTCATTTTTCTTGTTTGTTGATTGCAATTTTGTACGATTAGCTTTACTAGCCTCGAAGTCTATTGAACTGTCTTTGTTATTGGAAGACCGACCCGCTATGATTTAGCTTTTACTTCCAACAATGCCAACTGCTTGGATTAGTTAAGTTTAATAGGCTGACTGTACTACAAAATATGCCGACCAGCTATGATCGAACTTAATACAAAATATGCCGACCAGCTATAATTTCTGGCTAGTACAATGTATGCCCCTATTGCAATTAACAAACTTCATACAAAATATTTCTTGAGGTTGTCTGCATTCCAGGGTCGGGCCAAGGGAACACCTTGTGGAGACTCTAGTCGGAACGTGCCGGGCTTGATGATTTATGTTACTTTATAGGGGCCATCCCAGTTAGGTCCTAGCTTTCCCTTTAAGTGTGAGAGCCCAGTGGCCTCTACTTTCCGAATGACCCAATCGCCAAGTTGGATTGGTCGGGACCTCACTCGACTATTGAACATCCGAGTAATTCTTTGTTTGTACCGAATGGATTGTAGCAGCGCGTTGCCCCTTGTTTCTGGTAGCAAGTCCAAGTTGACCGGCTTCTCTTCCCCGTTTCTTTCGAACTCATAGAAGGTCATCCGGGGCGAGGGGATACCAACCTCGACTGGTAAGACCACCTCACTTCCATAAACAATACTAAACGGCGAGTGCCCTGTTGCTTCCTTGACTGTAGTTCGAGCCGACCAGAGCACCCCAGGTAGGTCGTCTACCCAGGTTCCTTTGGCATCCTCCAAAGATTTCTTGATTCCTTTGAGGACTATTTTGTTAGCCGACTCAGCCTGCCCATTTGTTTGTGGTCGGGATACTGCGGAGAATTTGGTACATATTCCGAAACGGGCACAATAATCCCGAGTAGAGCCGCTGTTAAATTGACGTCCATTGTCGGAGATCAGAACCCTAGGAACACCGAATCTGGTTATGATGTTCCTCCAAATGAACCTTTGAACGTGCTTATCGGTTATAGAGGAGAGTGGCTCGGCTTCAGTCCATTTGGTGAAGTAGTCGATGGCGACTATGAGGAACTTCCTTTGACCCGAGGCTGGGGGGAATGGTCCGAGTAAGTCCATGCCCCACTTATCGAATGGCATAACTGCTTGAATTGATGTTAAGGGGGTGGTTGGTGCTCTTGGGATGTCCGAATGAATTTGACAAGACGGACATCTTTTGACCAACTCATGGGCGTCCGTTTTCAGAGTAAGTCAGTAGTAGCCCCCCTGAGAGCCTTTCCGGCAATGGTTCTTCCCCCTTGATGACTCCCACATGCTCCTTGGTGGATCTCCCTGAGGATGTAATTTCCTTCGTCAGGAGTTACGCATTTGAGTAGTGGGTGGGTGAAAGATTTTTTGTAGAGTTGGTTCTCATGCCATAAGAACCATCCGGATTTGTGCTTGACCCGCTCGGCTTCTTTGTGGTCCTCTGGCAGTTTTCCATCTCTCAAATATCTGACTACCTCCTCCATCCAGGTAGATGTCCGATTCAATACCAGCTGTTCCTTACCATTGATGCTGGGCTGGCGGAGGACTTCCCACATGATCGTCCGAGGAGCAGACCCTTCTGCCGAGCTGGCCATCCGTGCTAAAGCATCAGCCAGCTGATTCTCTGATCGGGGTATGTGAGTGATAGTGAACTGAGATAGCTGTTTGATAATGTCCTGGGCCTTGGCCAAATACATTCTCATGTTGTCTTCTTTGGCTTCGTACTCGCCTGATACCGGACTCACTATCAGTTGTGAATCGGATTTAGCGTTAATCACAGTGGCTCCGACCAGGATGCATAACTCTAGTCCGAGAATCAGGGCTTCGTATTCAGCTTCATTGTTGGAGCCCAAGAACTCAAATTTGATGGCGTATTCCATCTTTTCGCCGACCGGTGGTTTGATAACCAATCCGGCTCCACACCCCGTCTTGGTGGACGAGCCGTCTACTTGCAATTCCCAGCTATCTTGCCTGCTGACCGGGGGCCTAGATGTACATTCTGTTATGAAGTCGGCCAAGGGTTGGGCTTTGATCGCCCTCCTAGGCTCATATTCTAACCCAAAGTCTGCTAGCTAATCCGCCCAGTCGGTCATCCGACTAGAGTGGTTCCTGTTTTCGATGAGCTTCCTGAGCGGCTGACCTGTGAGGACTTTAATTGGATGGGCTTGGAAGTAAGGCTTGAGTTTCCGGCTGGCCATCACCAAGGCGAAGACCATTTTTTCAACTTCGCTGTACTTGGCCTCGGCTCCTCTGAAGGCGTGACTTATGAAGTAGACCGGGTGTTGCTTTTCTTTTCTCTCGGCTATCAGAACCGCTGAGCGCGTATTCTGATACAGCCAAATAAATGAACAGTGTTTCTCCCGGCAAGGGAGAAATTAACTTTGGGAGTGTCGATAGATGGGTTTTGAGGGAGGTGAAAGCCTGTTCGACTTCATCATCCCAAGTAAATTCTTTTCTTTTCAGAGCTTTGAAAAAGTGCAGGCTCTTATCTGCTGACCGGGATAAGAAGCGGCCGAGGGCGGCCAAACAGCCGGTTAGGCGTTGTACTTCTCTTACGTTCCGAGGAGACTTCATCTCCATCACGGCCTTGACTTTGTCCGGGTTTGCTTCGATTCCCCTTTCATCCACCAGGAATCCGAGACACTTCCCTCCCTTTACTCCGAAGACGCACTTCTTGGGGTTCAACATCATACGGAATCGCCTCAACGTGCTGAGGGTCTCTTTTAAGTCTGAGGGGTGATCACCCTGAACCTTGCTTTTGACGATCATATCATCAACGTATACTTCAATATTCCGACCCAATTGGTCGTTGAAGATTTTGTTGACCGTACGTTGATACATAGCTCCCGCGTTCTTGAGCCCGAAGGGCATCATTTTGTAGCAATACACTCCCTGGTTGGTGACGAAGGCGGTGTGGACTCGATCATGCTCAGCCATTGGGATCTGGTGATACCCCGCATTTGCGTCCATAAAGCTTAAGAGGGCGTGACCTGCAGTCGAGTCGACCAACCTGTCGATTTTGGGCAGAAGGTGGTTATCTTTTGGACAGGCCTTGTTCAGGTCTGTGAAATCCACACACATTCTCCATGCCCCACTTGACTTTTTGACCAACACAACGTTGGCCAGCCACTCCGAGTACTAGCATTCTTCTATGAACCCTGCTTCGAGTAATTTCTTGACTTCGGTCGCCGCTGCCGCGTTTTTTTCGGGGTCTTGATGTCTCAACTTCTGTTTGACTGGCTTGAACCCCTCCTTGATGTTGAGCTCGTGGCACATGACCATGGGGTCGAGTCCAGGCATTTCTGTGGCTTCATACGCAAAGACGTCCTTGTACTCCTTGAGTACCTGAATGATTTCCTTTCTTGTTTGAGGGTCCATGGCTTTGCCCACTCTCAAAGTCCGACCGAGTTTCTCGTCAATGATGACTTCTTCGTCGTCCTCGGCTGGCTGAGGGCGCTCATATTGCTTGGGATTTTCTATGATGTAAACCCCGAAGCCACTTGAGGGCTGACCCTATTCTCGCTTTCTCTTTTTCGAGTCCTCTTGGACGTCGACCTTGCTCTTCAAGCTGTTCATGTAACATTCTCTAGCTGACTGATGTTCGCATTGGATCTTCCCAACTTTTCCTTCATCGGTTTCGAACTGCATGAGGAGCTGATAAATGGAAATCGCTGCCTTGACCTTGTTCAAAGTTGGTCTTCCCATTATGATATTGTATGGCAGAGGGTTGTCCACCACCAGGAAGTCAATCGGAAGACTTCTTCCTTTGCCCTTCTCTCCCATCCGAGTAGGCAACTTTATAGATCCGACAGGATGTACAGAGTTTCCCCCGAAGCCTATGAGTGGCTGATTGAGAGAGGTTACATCCCTTTCATTGTATTTCAGCTTCCTGAGGCACTCTAGTGTGATTATGTCGGCCGAGGATCCGCTATCCACTAACACCCTTTTGACTCTTGCGTTCGCCACTTTGAGTTCGATGACCAAGGGGTCATCATGGGGCGTGTGTAGGGCTCGACTGGACTCCCCGAACGTCATGACGGGACAGTTGGGGCGGGGATGGTGGACATCAAGTACTTGATGCTTAAGATTTTGGAGGTGGGCTTTGCGTGATCGACCGGTTAGGCCTCCCGACGCGAAGCCACCCGCTATGACTCCGATGAAGCCCTCCGTATCCCCGCTATTGGATTGACCGACTTTCTGCTTGCCTTTCTCCTCACTAGAGTGCTTGAGGTATCGGTTCAGCTTCCCCTGGTCTGCCAGGTTGTCGAGGGATTTCTTGAGTTCCCTGCAATCCTTGGTGGTGTGCCCGCACTCCTTGTGGTATTCGCACCACTGACTCCTATCTCTCTGAGCAGTCGACGTTCTGATGGGAGGTGGGCGGGGGAGCATGGACTTATCCTTGATGTCCAAGTAGATCTCTCTTCTGTTCTTGCTGAATCGGGTGTCGTTACCATGGTCGTTAAACCTGTCTGACCGACCACCCGTCTTCTGTTGTTTAGGTTGGTCCTTGTGATTTCCTTCTTCTTTTCTCTTCTTGCTACCATCGTCTGAGTGGCGACATATGTCTGTTGCTTGGATGAATCTTTGAGCCCGAGTCATCGCTTCAGAGAAGGTTTTAACTTCGTTTTCTGCCAAGGACCATCTTAACCGACCGGGTTGGAGTCCAAACATAAGGGCGGCGAATGCCACCGCGTCTTGTAGATCTGATATTTTCAATGATTCCTCGTTGAATATTTTGATGTAATCGGCCAGACTTTCATTCTTCTCCTGCCTGACTCCCATTAAGTGGAGACTAGTTTTCTTCTGCCTTTTGCCGGCTACAAACTGGTGGATGAATAGGTCTTCAAGCATCGAGAAATCGGTTATGATCCCCGCGGGGAGCTCTTGGAACCAGTTCAAGGCCAGTCCTTTCAATGTTGTGGGAAAGAAACGGCACCAAGTGGCCTCGCAGCCAGTTTGAACGCTCATATGTGCTTTGTATGTAGCTATATGATCATCCGGGTCGGTTAGGCCCGCAAATGGTTCAATGGTAGGCGTTTTGATTTTTCCCGGGCTGGGCGCCTCAAGTATGTCTTGGCTGAATGGGACCATAAACTTGAGCGCCCCGTTGTTGATCCGAATAGGTTTTGATTGGGCTAAGTCGCCGTGCCCTTCCCGCTGAGCGGCTTTCTTATCAAGAATGTATCGAGCGTCTAAACCCTTGCTGAGCCGCTTCTCGTTTAAGAAATGTCGAGCGTCATGGGGTTTTTTCCCGACGTTACCCCAGGGCGACTTGGACACGTGCGTCTCCTCACCCCTCCGAGTGGATCTCCCTTTAGACCCATGCCGCTCTTCCTCCCCCTGTTTTGATCGTTGCCGATCGTGCTGACTATGCTCCCTCGTGCCCGACCGCTGCCGGCTAGGCTGTCCTTGGTTCTCTGCCCGAAGGGAAGGGACCAGGGTTTGGTTTTTAGGGGGCTGAAGAAAGCGTCCCTGCTGTAGGTTGGCTAACATATCCATCAGACTTTGCTGCAAGGTCTGCTGGAGCTGAGAGGCTATCAAATTTATATCCGCCGTGGATATAGGATGGGGGTCAGCGTGTTGTAGCTGCTGTGAGGGGTCCTGTCTATTCTCGATGGACCGTTCCTCTTCATGGTCGAGGGTTTGAACGGTCGGCGTTTTGGGCCGTTCAGACCTCCGTTGGTGAGATGGTGAAGGATCCCTTTCGGACCTCTGAGCCTGTGCTGAGGACTGTCTGGTGCGAGTGCTCTTGGTTGGGGCCATTGTGAAGTGGATCTTACTGAGTGGTGGCGAAGTGACTTTGATTGTAACTTCCCCACAGACGGCGCCAAACTGTTTCTGCTAAGAAATTAAGGATTGTAATATGTTGTGAGGTGTAATGTGGGCCCCAAGAGCGTTCGCCTAAGCTCCGATATCCGTATGCCGGAAACCTGCAAAATGAAGTTAAACTACCCCGGGGGTGGTTCCGGGATCGCCCCTCCGACGCTCAAGTCAGATATGATTGAGGTAGAGAGATAAAGTCTAGAGAGAGATGCTCTAGTTTGCTAGGTGAGAATTGAATACCTGTTCATTGATGAGGCAGTTGGTTTTTATAGTGTTGGGGATTTCCCAGACAGGAAACATTGTTCAGATGGGCCTTTTTGGTACCAATGGGCATGTTACCTTTTTAGGCAATGATTATTCCACCTTTTTAGAGGTGTCCCAAGTCCTTGTGATTAGGTCAACTTTCAGGTGGGACCCACTGCTGCCACCTGTCCCAGGCCTTAGGAGGCTTTTATGCTCCTTATTGGGCTGCTGATTAATTGAGCCCAAACACAAACCAAGCCATATTTTGTTCATTTTATTTGTCCATTCACTTATGTGCCTTGTTTGTCTTTCTTTTATGATTTTTTTAGGTCTAGTGTATGTAAGAATGACTATACACCAAATCGTTTGGATAAAATAAGCCTAAAAGGTGTTCTTAAACACAAAACGGTGCCACGTGTCACTCTTTCTTAGGTGCTTTACAACATGTAATCCACATACAATTAAAAAAAGATAAGAAAATGTCATGTATAAGATTCGATCTTGTGACCTCAAGTTTACATACTACAATCATAACCACTAAACCAAGTTATATTTGATGTTATCATTTCAAAGTAAAATATTAATAAATGAAAACTATAATTACCCGGGGCAATGGGGCATAACCCGGGCCTAAAAATTAGTTCCTATATAATAACCCATGAAAGCAATTTATATAAAAAGGGTAAGATCATGATTATCAGATTGGATCAAGTTTGTATATAAAAATTGAGAAACATTATACTCAAAATATGAAACTAAAGAAAGTAATTAAGTAATGCTATAGATCGGATCAAGTTTGTGAATAAGTTTGTATATAAAAATTGAGAATTTCTTAACCTGCATCTAACCTTTTTAGAGAAACAGATTATATTTTTTCAACTAAGCTTGACTCAATATTCCACCAATTAATTCTCATTGACCCAACTAATTAACCTTTATAAGGCACACAAGGTCAATTCGTCAAAGATAAATGTTATCTCTAGTTCTAATAGTACCAACATGAAAATTGAAACAAGAATCTAGAAAATCAACAACCAAAACATAAGTATAACTAAGAACTAAGATAATTATACAGGACATATAACAAAGTGGGTTAATCCATCTCAAATACGACTTCTTAAATAAACAACGAGTACAAAGCTCATTTTCAAATCACATACTAAACCAAAAGGTAACCCATCAATCAAACAAGTTAACCCCATATAACTAAACAAGTTTTGAACTCTCAATCTAAATCTACTAACTCAAACACGGTTCGAATCGACTGTCGAATCGAGTCAACTTTCGCCAGCTCTATAATCTCCCCTTCTAAGATCTTGACAAAAAAAAACAATAACCAAGGCCCGTTCTACCAGTCACCAAATAACACAAGCCCATTCCATTCACTACCATCCCAAATCCTTCCCCAGAATCTCTCTCTCTCTCTCCTCTGACACCACCACCACCACGAACACCCAACATCTCAAGATCAGATCACAGAAAACAAAAACCCACAAAATCAATCAATCAATCATCTCACTAACCCACAAATCAAAAAACCCCTCAAAATAATCTACATATAGTAATGGTTTATCCGGCATCAAGTTCTTGGGCGAGAGCTCTAGTTCAGATCTCCCCTTATACTTTTTCCGCCATTGGTATCGCGCTATCAATTGGGGTTTCTGTTCTTGGTGCTGCTTGGTAATTTCCAGATTAACCCTTTTCATTTTTAGAGATCAATTTATTAGGGTTTCAATTTGATTGATTTTTTGTCTAATTTTTGTGTTAGGGGTATATACATTACTGGGAGTAGTTTGATTGGTGCTGCCATTAAAGCTCCTAGAATCACCTCTAAGAATCTTATCAGGTAATTTAAGTTTTTGGGTTGGAATTATTGAAGTTTTGCAGATTTATCAATTGTCAATTTGTTGGATTTTTTTTTTGTTTTTTGATTATCAGCATTATCTGCTTAGGTGATTGGAAAATTTTGATCTTTGATTTATTAGCTGATTATTTGAAAGAAGCATGTATTTAGGGTCTCTATATTGTACTTTGGAGTAAAGGGTTGAGAGGGAACAATTGAAGGGTGTGACAAAGATATTTGATGAGTTCGTTCGAGTCGAGTTTTTGCTGGTGATTAGTGAACAGGGGGCTACTATGAGCAGGTTGTTGGGGGGGTGATTAATCTCTGATTTGGGTAGTTTATCTGTTAATATTTCTGTAGTAAGTGGAAAGAGTGGAGAAGGAAGACAATTAGAATGTTGAATTTGTAGGATTATATGATTTAGCTAAGAAATTTTGGTACACAGTCCATCAGCCTGCCGAAGCCAAACTATCGAAGCATTATTCTATTCGGTTGTGTTATGGAGGGAAAGAAGAAGGGGTATCTAGATCCAGAACAGCGGAAACCATACTTTCTCTGAAAGAGTTTTATTGAAAGGAAAAACAGTGGAAGTTGTAATAGATTCTATTGACTGTTTTAGGACCACGAAGTTCCAAAATGTAGGATCCTACTCAACTTCTTGGCAGTATATAGAAAAATCAATGATGACATTGTAATCTATCCCTCTAGCCCTCTGTGGTCTTAAGTTGTTGAGATAGAAGGGAGTATTCAATAATGGGGGAGAGAATATCGAACAGATGCATTATCTAACTAGATTTGATCCTTGAATTAATGATGTTTTGAGGTCCTCAAAGTTATGTGTGTATAATTGACCTTCACAATTTGGATAGATCTGAAGTCTAAAATGGATATGGAGTTCTGATCTTGGGGGTTCGGATCTTACTTTCAAACGAGTTGTGTCATTTCTTTAGCTGGTTTACGCATTTGGCTAGATGAAGATTGAAGCATGCCAAATTCGCTTGTATAGCCTACTGCTTAAGTATCTCTTCTTTCCATTGTGCGGGTACTTTGACTCTGGTCCTCATTAAAATATTTATCTTATCTGTAGTAGTTCTGCCTTCAATTTTCTCCTTTCAATTTTCTGAAAGCCTCTGTCTATAGGTAATGCGAGGTTGCGTAGAGAGTTGAAACAAACTCTTGATGACCCTAAATCAGGAACATCTTGTTTATTGCACCATACTAGTGAATCCATGGACTAGTGAAGTAATCACAGATTGATTGCTTGGTATTATGAGAATCTTTGTACCTTTCTGTTTATTTTGATGTATGAATGCAGTATGAATCATGATTGTGTACCTTGAGAGAGTAGTGTTGTTGTGTAGATTGATGAAATAGAATACATTTCAGTGACATGGGTTCAGATAGAAAAATTTTCATTTTGTTATGCATCTATTTGACTGTTTATGTTGTGTAACCGAAATGCTTTTTCTTCACAGTGTAATCTTTTGTGAAGCTGTTGCTATATATGGAGTAATTGTGGCTATCATTCTGCAGACAAAGTTAGAGAGTGTCCCGTCATCTTTGATTTATGAACCTGAGGCACTTAGAGCAGGTTATGCTATCTTTGCATCCGGAATCATTGTGGGCTTTGCCAACCTTGTCTGTGGGTAAGTATGCTTTTGTCGACTTTAATACATTGTTTAGATAACAATTATGGAAGGAAGGTAGGGGAAGGCAGGAGAGGGAAGAGGGAAGAAAAAGGTGAGCTTGCCTTTTCCTTCCAATTCTTTCTTTAACATTGAAAGGATTTGGTTTATGCAGAGGGAAAGGATGAATTATTCCAATTCCTTCTCCTCCCATTCTTTTCTTATGTTGTATCTAGACAAGCCAACAAGGGAAAGTTAATCCCTCCCTTTCTCTTGGCTCCCTTCCATATCAAAACAAACTACTATTAATGAAACTTCTGAAGTATTTGGTCCAATTTGTTTATTTGATATTTGACTTGCAATCCTGCAACAGGTTATGTGTGGGTATAATTGGAAGCAGTTGTGCTTTGTCAGATGCTCAAAACTCAACATTGTTTGTGAAGATTCTAGTGATTGAGATTTTCGGCAGTGCTCTTGGGCTGTTCGGAGTCATTGTTGGCATCATCATGTCTGCCCAAGCAACATGGCCAAAGGCTGCATGATTTGCACCATCTATCAGAAAGAAACTCGTGTAAACTAGTGAAACTCATTCGCCATTTCCGTGTTCAGTCACTGGAATGAAGGTGTCTTGTTGTGAGATTACTTTTATTGCCTTGTAAATTTAGAACATCTTGTCTAGCTCCGATATGAGGGAAAATGAATTGGAGATCATAATAGCAGATTGATTTGTGGGTACTTTGAGGTAGATTTAATGTTATTGAATTTTTGAATAACGAGGCAGGAGCTCGTTGCTCTGTGTCTTAAAACTCAACAACTGGAAGTTGATTATTGCTTCTTTTCTGGTGAATTATTATTATTATTTTTGTACACAAAATAAAGTTCTGTTTTTGAGTTCATCAATTCAAGGCTCTTTGTTATGAATGGCATATTTTAGTGCTATGTTTTGCCAAATACTTTGTGTCTCAGTTGCTGCTTGAATTCTTGCAATTAAACCTTTTGGTTTAACCAGCATTATGGTTGATACTGTGTCATCCTATGAATCTGTGGAAATCATGTTGGAGCTAATTTCAAGTCTTGTTACAGGCTTATCACCACCTAGTCACTTGTTAAGTGACGCATATTTAATACTCAAATGTATGGTCCTGATTAAAAGATTATAATGGCTTGTTATCACCGTCGTAAAAAAATCTATAAATAATGTCTTGAAAGAAGGAAAACTAGAGAAGATTTAAAAAATATACCATGCGGAATATTACTAAAAAGATCATTTGCTTTGTAAAAGGTCTCAAATTGATCTATATATAGATTTTCATGCTAGAATAATGACATTAGAACTTACTACTTACATACTCCACCCACAAACATGTAAATGATCATAGTTTGAACTAGAGTATGGAACATATAAATATGTCATAGACCTTAGGACTTGGAACTTAGAAGATTATACATCTTATAACAAGAAGATGAGATTTGTGCACTCAAATTGTGTCACAAGATGAAGATGCATGAGAAGACTCAGACTCAAGCTCAGATTGCACTTCTCTGCGATGAAAGTTGCGATGACAGCCACACGTAGCGCACACGAGAGCGAGTTCAGTTCCTTGAGCTCCAACTGATATGAACTCTCTGCATCCATCTACTGCATACCCTCCAACGTTTGCAGCATGGTTCCTTTGACACTCCCTATAATTTACACGGCTAACTTGAAAGGTACTCCTAGTTTCTGACCTTAAAACAACTGTTTTTCTTGTCATATTATGATTCAAAAAAGGGTGCACTTTGGACAACAATTTTTTTGTTGTATGAACTGATAATACAAGTACTGGAGAAATGCAGAGTATTTAGGTGAAAGAGTCGTAAACCAAACCTCCTTATAAATAGAGTGCATGTAGTGCCATTTTAGATTGAGAATGTTGTGCAATAGGAGATTCACATGGGCGGTGTTTTACCACTTATGGTTTCTTGGATTAGCCGTACACTATAGCTCATTATTATTTACTCCATCCGTCCTTAAATAGAGTTTCCATTTTTCTATTTCATGTCTGTCCCAAATAGATTTCTCATTTTCTTATTTGGTATGGGTCCACCAATTAAAATGTTATTTAGCTTTAATTTTTTATTGTATTACCCACTTCCCCACATTCTCTCTCCTTAATAAACAATTCATGTATAGTGTACTGTGTACCAACTTCAATTTTTAATTCTGATTTAATACAACGAACGTCTCACTTATGAAGTCTACTTAATATTTGTGCCCAAAAGAAATGAGAACTCTATTTAGGGACGGAGGGAGTATGTTTTATGGTTAAGCTTTAACAATGATTTGAACTATTTTGTTCCTGTTGTGATACAATAGTTGTAAGACATTTATTCTGAAAATTGGTATTCAAGATTTGGGATCGACTCTTGTCTACGTCACTAACTTTTGTGGCTCTCTAAACTCAAATAGAGTAAAAGACAAAAAGTGCTTTGCGAAACAAATTTAAAAATTAATACTTCCTCTATTCTTTTTAGTTCTTTCTATTTTGACTCTTTTTGAGAGACAAAAGAAGTTATATGGAACAAACAAGAAGGGAGAAAATATTTTTTGTGTGTTGCAAGTCAAAACGACTTTGTAAATTGAACTAGTTTTTAAGGGGACTCACTTGAGGGGGGATAAGGGGAAATCCTCAAATGAGTCTCATGAGGTTTGATCCCTAGACCTCATGGATATGAGGTGGGAAGCGATGCCACTACTCCACCACCTCAACCTCAGCCAAATATTACTTAGTTTAGTGGTTAAGACGTTAGTACACAATCTTGAGGTCATGAGATCAAATCTTATACCATGCATAATCTAATTTTTTTATTGTATGTGGATTTGTGGAGTACATAAAGTCAAAACTCTAAGGGATAGCGCTACGTGGCACGGTTCCTTGTTGAGGAACACCTTTTAATATATTAGTATAGGTAGATTAATAAAATTTAATTAATAACATTAACCATGATGTACTAGTAAACGTAAATGTCTCCTATCATGTTATTCAATGAAGCTAAAAGAGCTCAACTCAACAACTGACAATTATCATTTTCACTATCTTGTAATGTCTCATTAGTGACTGAAGCAAACCATAAAAGGATGATAGTTTTTTTCTATGTTGGCCTAAAACGGTGTTTGTCTTAATCAATTAATAGGATATCACAACCTAAGCTCAATTATTATGTAGACTAAATCATTGTGGGGCTTCAAAACATAAGCTAAGAGCCTAAGAATACATACTCATTTGTACCTAGAAATGGGAACACTCTCCAAGCAAACTTTATGTTATAGAAGGTGGATATATAGAGATGTTACGCTCTAAAATATATATGAGACATTGATTGTACGTGTATCTAGATATGCAACCCAAGTGATCAAGTGTATAATAAAGAAAAAGACTGAATGATATTGTTTGTTAGCAAACAAGAGAGGAGGAGACATTTAGGTAATTCCACTTGTATGGGACCCACACCGCATTCTCTCTCTTTTTACTAACAAACAATTTGTTGTTTAGCCATATTGTAGGTTACATATCGGACTGAACAAATGGTTATCTTGTGAATAATTGATTATTGCTTGATCTAAATATGCTCGACACTACCAACTTTTGTAGACAACTTACTTCACTTGCATTATCAATAACTCGTGCATGTCTGGCTTCTATGAGTTCCTTGTTAATTCAAACGAGTATAGCTTGATATCTAAGAGTCTAACATGTTTAGCACCTAACCTAACACTTAATCTCTCGCCTCATGCTCATAGATGTGACGAAATTTTACATTGAGTCGTAAGTCATCTCCTTTACGCGGCATTGGGACTAATAGAGAACGGCAAACGAACACTCGCAGGCGGAGTTTCACTTAACAACACTTCATGGTGATAATTAAAAGACAATATTTTCACTCTGTATGTCCTACTGCAATCTTTACTTTGGGGTACTTTTTGTCTATTTATATAGTGTTTAAGCTACCTAACATGTATAAATTTTAAAGTTTCCAAGAGCAAAAATCCCTCCCTCAATCCCCTGGTAGAAAAAGCAAGTAAACAACCAAGTTAATAGAGAATGCATTGCATAAAATTCGACCCTGTGATCACAGGCACATATACTAAAGGCTTAACCACTAAATCAAGTGATATTTGGTGTTATCACTTTAAAGTAAAATATTTATAAATGAAATATATAATTACTCGGAGCATAGCCCGAGACTAAAAACTAGTTCATTTTGGTAAAAAGCCGTCTTTGCACTATATGCTGTGTGTCTGATCTGCCAGAAACTGTGATGCAGATAGATCACACACCACCTTTTAGCTATTATTTACTTAGCAGTATATCAGGAATGCTAGAGAAGAAAGGTACATTCTTCTGCTGGATCTCAAAGCAATCCTCAGCAGTAGCACACTTCGGATCAAAAGGATGGCGATCAGGAAGACTCAGACCTTGTTTAATCCTGCCAACATGGCGCGAATGGAGTACTTGACTAGCGACAACAGGCAATCGAGCAGACTGATACTCTGCAAGAGCAGACTGTAGATTTTCTACGCCCCACTTCTCGAGACATTTGCCTAGAACTGCTGCATCGAGAAGAGACATGTTTGTGCTTCTTAAGCAATGAGGAGTTGACGGGTGAGCTGCATCTCCAACTAGTACGACATTGTTCCAGACGATTCGTTCTAGAGGATCAGAGTCGTAAATCACATTCACAAAAGGTTCCTTTGTAGCTTTGATGAGCGCTACCAGCTGAGGAACCCATAGCCTCTCTGCATCTTTCTGCATCTGCGCAATCGTTTCTTTGCTCACTTTCAAGGTTACTGAATTACCCTGAAAACACATTCCAGTTTATAGCCTCAACTATTACACAAAAATAATGATACTTCTTGAGCAAATAAAAAAATGCTTAGCTTCTTGTTCTTGGTTTGGTAATGCAAAATTCTATGCTAACTAATTACCGAGTAAATAATAGCCAAGTTATGGCTGAGTCATCTTCAAGGATGATCAGGTCGAATCAGGTTTAAACATAAGGTACTTTCACAGCTCATCAGGTCCAATCAGATGTATTTAGTACAGATGAGTTCTGTTCAGCAAGTATCAGGTGAAAAGAATGAACTATGGTAGTTATCAAAAATCAAAATGGTAATTTATTATGCTGATTGATATTGATTACTACTATATGCTAAGTGCAAATTGCCAAAGAAAGTCCATAGAACTATGGTAGTTAAGGCCTTTTCTCGTCCAACTTATTAAAAACATCTTTGAAGAGTAAATATCAAATCTTCAGAAATAATTAGTGTCACTAACTAATATATTGTTTTGATGAAAATATAGTAAACCAGGAAATTTGATCAGTAAAACAATGTGGAGTCAATTAAACTATGATAAAGAGAGTATGGCCTATCAACTGATTTTCACCTTGATTTCTGGTTCCGGCTGATTGATGTACCAAATCCAATTCATCCTTTTGTTTAGAAGCTCATAGAAGACACAATGAGTTTGGGGACCAAGATCAAAGTATAAGCATTTTCCGAGATCTTGATACACACTTCGAAGTCCTCTAATAGTTTCGGAATCTCCATTTCCTGAAAAATCAAGCACCCCTCTCCATGCACAGTATCCTGCATACCTACAATAAAACTCTTACAGTAATGTAGTTACATAACTATTGCAAAAAAGACAAAAGGAAAATCGTACAAGAATAGATTGAAATAAGGGCCATCAACAAAAAAAAAATGAACCAAGAAAATGGGTACAAAGAGACTGAACTATGATACATGCTAAGAAAAGTAGATTAGTTCGTGATGTTGCACTTGGTATTTCAGGCATTTAAAACACTGGAAATAATGAAAAGATATTACATTTCTAAGTGAGTAAGTGATACTTTGTTCTATTGTGAAATAAAATCTCAACAAACTTCCCCTCCCATGTCATGATTAAGCTCTTTATTTCATTCATATTAGTTGTTTAGATTAGATGTGTGCTTTTCCAATTTGAACATAGTTAAATCTATTTTTGTTCACATAGTTCATAGTTCAATCTAGTTTTGTACATTTTCTTACTTAGGCCTAATTTTTGTTTGGTGATCCATAGTTCAGTCAACATTTTCCCAAAAGAGATCAGATGGAATAGAAGAGCAGAAACCTTAGTTTATGGTTGGGAAGAAATGTTTGTCGAATCGAAGAGAGACAACCATCTGCAGCAACAAGAAGATCACCAATGATTTCTATGACTTCACCAGTTTGAAGTACTTTAGCCTTCAAAGTGACTGTATTCTTGTCATCAGAAATGCAGAATGACAGAAACTGATGACCCCAAAGAAAAATTTCTGTAGGCAATGATCCAAGACAGTAATAAGTCATGAAGATCAGCCCAGTTAGCTGCTCTGAAGTTGAATTTCTCATCTCTTGTCAATGTGCAGCTAGTTTTCTTGTCTATATCTGTTACTTGGTTCTGTATCAACACCAAAAAAAATTGGGAAGGATGATTGACATGTCTATACCTTGATCATGAAAATGTTGAGAAAATGCCATTTCTGTATATAGAGATTAGAGAGCCACTAATTGCAGTGATATAGACAAGATTTGATTTAAGTCGTGGTGTACACTAGACACTGGTATCACCCCATAAGATTTTACCAACTAAGAAAACTAAAATCCATGAGAAATGTGACAGCTAATTTCAAATATGAGGAGTGCAAATGTTGAGAAAATGTCACCGCTAATTTCAGAAAATGTGTAATATTAATTATAAAAATAAGAGTGGATGTTTGCTTGAACATATGAAGTAATATTTCTTAGAGTTTTTTTATCATAAACAACTTTTTATAGTCACTTTTTTGCAACTTACAATTTTAACCAAATTTTTTTTTGAGATGAAACCTTTTCCGTCATTGACTGTTACGTTTTTGACGTTAACTGTCATTTCGTTTACTCCCATCTCTCTTATAATTTATTTTCTTTTTAAAAAGTTAGTTATCCTCTTAAGGTTACCAAAAATAAAAAGAAAATGTTCAGGTTGATCACGGGAACAAAAACTTTATAAAAAACTTCCCATGACAAAACTTTATAACAACAATGGGATGTCAAATATTATCCATCACAACATGCTGATGCTTCTCATACAAATATGAAACTAAGACTACCTTACCAACAAGCTGGAATAGCTCAGTTGGTTAGAGCGTGTGGCTGTTAACCACAAGGTCGGAGGTTCGACCCCTCCTTCTAGCGTCTTTTTTTTTCCCTAAACTATTAAGCTAGAAACTTTATATTTTTTTCCACTACCAAGATAAGATAAAAATGTGTTAACAATAACAACAAATTTATGGGATGAACTATATTCTATGATTTTCTTTATTTATTTGACCATATCAGTATTAAATGAAGAACAATTCTTTTGCAAATATAAAAACCTGGTCAATGGTTAAGATTGAGGTACTGTGAACAATAGGTCACAGGTTCGAATCCCCCTCCCCTTCTTTGTACTTTGTACTGCCTTCGTGGCTCATATGGATAAAAAAAAAACCTGGTCAATGGTAAGAGGCAAGGTATTGTTGAAAAGAGGGGCAGAATCAGCGAGCCATGAGTTGATGATATTGCAAGACAAAGGGTCCAGGCCCAGCCCAGCACCAGTTGGGCTTCCAGTAGTGGGCCCAGCTGATTTTTCCACAACCACAACTTGCCAGCCCGTAGATAAGAGCGCGTGCGCACACGCTAGCCCAGCTATGCTCCCTCCCACCACCACTGCCTTGGAGTTGGGCTGCTCCCTCTTCTTCTCACTTCTCATCATCTCTATTTAATTCTCTACTTTGTTAACTTTGTATTTGCTTCTTCAATATATCTTATTTGCTTCTTCAATAATATCTCTTTCTTTTGAGTTTAGTAGGAAGATACTAGAAGGTGAGTGAAGTATGTGGTTATACAAAAAAGATGGTTTTGTTTCATACCCACCAAATGCAACTTGTTTGTAATTTGGCTTTCAGCAATTTGTCTATCTTGGGTTCAAGATATGTCTTTGACTCTTTTTTTTTACTAATTTGGTATATTTAACTCATGTTGACTCGCTTTAAAATTTGGGATAATAAAATTTAGTATTAACCTATTTTTTTTGTTTTTGGTCAATTCATGTGATGTTCTCTTATTGGATTAATTCTTATCAACTTTAATAAGATGTGTATCAAATTATAATAATGTTATTACCTCTAGGTATATAATGTCTTTTTTTTTCTTTGAAAATTTTCTAATTCAAGTATAAATGGTAATTTGGGTTGCTCACTAATAGCGGAAAAACTAGTTTTGGATTGGATTATAAAAAAATTAAGATGGAAGAGTTACACGACGAGCTTGTCCACATTATGATCATGATATGTGATAAAGCATATCACATAAACATTTGTGTAGTTTTGGGAAAAAAAAAGGAAATTCTGGGGATTTTCCAAACGTACCGGGGATGTTTTGTGTAGTTTTTTCTCTTATATTTTTTTTTTAAAAGTACAAATTTATCACTATATATGCATTATTAGCATATCACAATGATAATTTTATAGTTTCTCTACCATGAAATATGTGCCAAGGTAATTATTAGAGGATGAGTATCTAATTATGCAGTATAATATCTTTCGTTAAGACCAAAGCAAAACTCAATATACCTGAGATTAGACATGGCCAACAGTGCGGGCCAATCCAGCCCAGCCCGCCTCTTGGGCCGTGTGGGCTGAGCCCACGAAAAGCCCGGTCCAGCCGAACCGTGAAATTGGTGGGTGGGCCGTGGACCAGATTTTTTGAGCCCAACCCACGAAAGCCCGCTACTAAAACCGCCCAACCCGGTCCACGAAATCGGTCCAGCCCGGCCCATGAACCGGACCAGCCCAGCCCAAGTAATTATTCAACCAAATTGTGTATATTTTAATCAAATTGTATATATTTTAATCAAATTTCATATATTATAATTCAATCAAATTCAAAAATAATGAAATTATTCATTAATATTAATAATTGTATATATTTTAATTAATTTTAAAGGTTTTATGTAACAATATTAAATGATTCTAATGATTAAATAATTATGAAAAAAAAAATCTCATGCCGGCCCACCAGCCCAGTAGGCCCACGAACCCCCAAAACCGATGTTCGAACCGTGAAAACCGGTAACAGACCTGTGTGGGCCAAGATTTTTCAGCCCGTGAACCAACCCGCCAAAACCGTGAATTTCACGGTCCGGTCCTGGGCCGTGAAATCTCAGCCCGACCCACTAGGGCCCGCGGACCAGCCCACCCAGCCTGCACCAGTGGCCATCTCTACCTGAGATAAATTTACGTAATATTTTATGAGACATATTTATTTATTTATATCACACGCTTATGGTTGTTTGTTATTGTTAGGAAACAGGGTGTTGTAGTTTGATTAATGCGGAACAAAATCAATGAAATAATAAGGATGAGAAAAACAATAAAGAAGAGAAACAAAAGAACACAAGGATTTACGTGGTTCGGTCAAAATAGACCTACGTCCACAGATGGGGGATTCAAGCTTCTTCACTATGATGGAGAAAAACCAGAGAGAATAATACAAGGAGTTCAAAATTCTAGAGGCTAAAAGAGTTTCATAAGTTGTGTCAAATAATGAGCAATAAGAGGTCCTATTTATAACATAAGGAATCCCGTACAAAAAAACCCTAGAAAATACTCCATACAAAACCCTAAAAAAAATCAGATTAGAAAATCGCCAAGCCGCATAAAAACCCAGCCGCCCGATCGGGTCGGGCTACATCCGCCCGATCGGGCGGTCATTAAATTCAAAACTGGCTGATGTCTCGAGCCCGATCGGGGTGACATCTGCCCGGTCGTGATTCTCAAGGGGTCCC
This sequence comes from Beta corolliflora, assembly GCA_947648045.1. Taxonomy (NCBI): domain Eukaryota; kingdom Viridiplantae; phylum Streptophyta; class Magnoliopsida; order Caryophyllales; family Amaranthaceae; genus Beta; species Beta corolliflora. Next base: position 279,518 of record CANSZD010003495.1, read on the forward strand.
GATCGGGCGGAATCCGTCCGACCCCGGTCGGGCGAAATTCCAGTTCGACATCGCTTCGTAGAACAGCCATAACTTTCTCGTTACTCAGCGGAATTGGGTATATGACCTGTCGTTGGAAAGCTCTTGGAACAAGCTTTCACCTCCAATTTGAATCACATGAGAGATATGTGCATTTAAAGTCAGCCTTATGCCATTCACAAGATTTCAAGTCACAAATAACAGTTATCAATCTTATTATTAAGATTTTATTTATTATTTTCCAACACAAAGTGGTCTGCTGATAGATGCATTACATAGGTGTAGCAATGGCCAATGGTTGGTTAAGAAAAATCATATATTACACATATAGGGTGGTTTGGTCATGGACTGATTCGTTCTAAACAAGGATGATCAACTTTGGCCTATTATTTTTCCATTTGTTTTTGAAAATGCACTTTAAGATATTGAATTGACGTCAGACTAAACTTTTTGTGACTGAAAGTACTATACTAGACCGACTTGTTTATTTGCTATATTTTAGAGGAGCGTAACTTGTTTATTTACTTTTTTAGGGGGATTTGTTTAGTTACTTAGAAAACCAGTTTGATTGAGTTTTGTCTAAGCTTGCTTGCAAGCAATTTATATAATTCATAAGCTCTTATATAGCTAAGGTTGACAAATAGGTCGCGTCGTGTTAAATTCAGGTTTATGTGGTTGACGAATGTATCGAAAACTTTTGAAACTACCCCAACCCATATAATTAAATGAGCTAGAGGTCGGGCTTCACACTAACCCAACTAGCTAGTTTGATTAAATGGATAGGCATGTCGACTAACCTAACTCCTTTAAGTTAATTTATCAATAAACTTTTGACAATCAATTCTATTCCCTCGTCTAATTTTGTTATACGATTTTTTTGATTCATATTGAGCTAAGGATGGAGTAGCTTGAAAAATATTAAGGATCTATTATGTTCAACTTATTTTATTTATTTTAAGAAAAGTTCAGAAAAATAAAGAAAAGTTTTAAAAGTTCACAAAATTAAGATAAGCTCAGGAGACATAAGTTTAGTAAAGCAAACCCTAAAAATTATTCAAATTATGCTAACTCATTTTACATTGCGCTAAAATTCTTAACTTTGTTTACTTCTATATTTTTAAGATCTAAGTTAAGCGGGTAAACCCAAGTAAATTTGAGTTCAACATCAATCTGACCCATATATATAATACTTCCTCCGTTCCATAATAAATGAAACATAGGGATTTGGCACAAGATTTAATAAACATCACTTTCAAAAGCCAAAAAGTCATAAAATACCCTTTTCATTATCAAAAGGAGGAGAGAGAAAAGTAAACACACATTTTATGGAACGGAGGAAGTATATGAAACAGACGGTTCGTATTAACCCGCTTATATTATACTACATAGATAAAAAAAAAAAGGTTAAGGCTAACCCACTTATATTGTGTTCAATTCGTGTCGTGTTAGTGTAGGAAAATGGTTTAATTTCAACCCAACCCACGGTACAAATAGACTGCGCGCTTCCTCGAACTTCTCCCATGTCCCAAAATAAAGACCCTCGTTCACTCGCTCGCTGTCTTCCCTTCTGTCTCTTCTTTGAAATCCTCAAAAGTACAAGTAGTATTAATTAGCAATTTCTGGGTTCATCCCTTCATCAATCGAAATAATCAAATAGAAGAAATACAAATAGAGAGAGAAGACAAAAATGAAACAAGTGACAATTTCGTTGGATGGAGTAAGGGACAAGAACATAATGCAGCTTAAAAAGCTCAATGTTACTCTCTTTCCTGTTCGTTACAACGACAAGTATTACTCTGATTCGCTTGCATCTGGGGAATTCTCCAAATTAGGTTCTTTTTTTACCCTTTTTATATTATTTGTCATCTGGGATTTATTTAATTTGCTGTGTTAATTGTGTTTATTCAATTGGGTATATTTAGAATTACACTTTATTAGTTTGTTTGTTTCATTTGTTGTTGGTATTGTAAAAAATGTCATCTGGGTAATGAGTAATTAGTCTTATTTGGTTGATTTGTGCAATGTTTAATCTGTTTTGCTTTTGTATAGTTATAGTTGTTTTGTTAGTTGATTCATTTGGATTTGGCTGTTGAATGTAATGTTGAATTGGCTGGGTCTTTTTCGCCCGAGTTCGAAATGCACTATGTTGAATTTGTTGGTTGGAAATGAGGTGTGCGCATTGCATTAGTATTGGGAGGTTTCTTTTGGTTTGATAACCCATGGTTGTGGTATGTGAGAGTTTGGAATTGATTTTGTTGGAATTGTTGATTTACTGAGCAGGAATTAGGGTTTATGGCCATTCATGCATATCTTTAGCCTAGAGAATGAATTGTTGGCCTAAGCAAAGAGGAAATAGAGTTTGCGAGGTTCCTCTCTTGTGGGTTGTTTACTACCTCGACTCTCGAGTGTATGTTATTTTAGTCTTGCGTGGAGCTATCAGATTTTGGAATTGATGGGTGAATGACGGACCTTACACGATGGGGGTAATTGGTATTTGGCAAACATGGTATTTTTTAAGTACTTCGAGTTACCAGAGGATGTTTGAGGGATAGGGCTTAAAGAAGAAAGATTGTTACTACTAGTGCATGAGGATGACTGCTGGTCGGTCAGGGCTTTTGAATTCTATGCGTTTCATTGAATTGTATATATAAAATATCAAGGCATAATTGTAAAAAAAGCGAAGCGTTGCTATCTTAAAAGAGTCTCTGGCTTTCTGCAGGTGTGAAGTTGAGCTATTAGAAGAAAGCTTCCCCAAATTGTTGATCTTAGATGTGGGAATATTCTTGAATGATGTGCTGGATTGATGATCACGGAAACCCGACTTTGCTTTTCATTAGTTAATAACGATATACTGGATTGATGATCACATAAACACAACTTTACTTTTTTTAGTTAACAATTCATAGGATAGAAATGGAAATGCTCATTTGTGTTGATAAAAAATGCGAGCTTTAGGTGAAGCACAATATTGTAGAGAGGAGAATGTGAGAGTAGCAGTATGAATGGAGCGCTACATTCTTTAAGAAGTTTTATGCTCGTTGACGGGGTGTTATCTGGTAGAAGCAATCCAGGTACTTGTTTCTTAAGGGAATATAGGACTTATTGCCTCTTTCTGGTGCAGTTGTCTCTTATGTTTTATGGTGGCCCCTGTCTTTGTCTGTTGATTCAAGATAGCATGCCAAGGTCTTTGCTCCCCATTCTCTCTCCCAGTCTATTTTCATATCTTGGTCTTCCTTTCTTTTTCTATTTGCTTTGTAGGTAATAGTTAGCTTTTTGGAAATTTTATCAAAAGTTGACTTGGTTCTTTTCTTAATTGGCACATCAGTATTTGGTTGCTCATGGTCCCACCTCTCTTCTGGGTTCATTAACAGTAGAAATTAGACCTTTCAATGGTCCATATAACATGAGAGAATTGGGAAATACAATTGTACTGGGGGAGAGGAGTGGGAGAACTGGGAAATACAATTGTACTGGGGGCCGGGGGGGAGAGGAGTGGGAGGGCAGTAAAAGTATTCTCGGCTGTTTTCCTCTAGGTATTGTTTCTTTGCCGGCGATAGTAAAACAGCAGAAAGTTATTGCTGCTTTTAGGTACAGAGTGTTGGACAGATGGAATTAAAACTCCCCATTCCGTTACAGAACGGCCGTTCTGTAACGGATTTTGGATTTGCCGTTCCACGAAATCCCGTTACGGAACGCCATAATAAAAATCACATACTTCTCGCCACGTTGTCCATTCCGTAATGTGAACTCGCCGCGTCAGAACGTTTTTATCCCCGTTACATCAGTTCTTTTCAAACCAGTGATACAAGGGACGCGGGACGGAGCCACGTTTTCCGATCTGGGTCGTTCGTTCCCGATCGCGGAACAAACGCGACCCCCCTCCCCCCCATCCCCAGAATCGACCCCCAAGGCCCCCCTGATTTTAGCGCCGGAAAATTAGCTTGACTCCGTGAGTTTGTCGAAAATTTGTGGTAGCTTCCATTGTTTCCGATGAGAACTTGCAGCTGCACGATAGAAAAATAGAAAGAAAAAGAAGGAGAAGGTAGATAGAAAGAGAAACAAGGAAAAATAGAAAGAGAAAGAGGATGACCGTATGTGAAGGGAGTGTGGGCCAGTCTCCTCTTATGAGGTTCCATTCAAAAAAAAAAAAAGGAGGGAGTGGTAAAGGAAATGTGGTGCCTTTTATTTTTTTTTTTATTTTGACTTTTGACCACTCATTCTCTTTCCTTTTTTCTTTTTACATTTATTTTTTGGAAGTTGTAGGTTTATTCTCTCAAGTACTAGAGTATCTACTTCATACAGTATATACTTTACTTTTATTAATTTTCTATTATTATTGTTATTATTATTATTATTCAAAAATATTATTATTATTATCATTATTATTCAAAAATAATCTATTTAAAAATAATATTTCTTTGATTGCTCTAAAACAAAATTAATACCGCCATGACCCAACGTTTCCGATTCACCCAAGGTAGCGTTTCCCGTTCCCGTTTCCGTACCACGTTTCGCATCGACTCTCGTTCCTTGTATCATTGTTTCAAACATTGGCCAAATATATTTTATGAATTAATTATAGCTCATGGAGCATAATATTATGATAGAATTGATTATATTATGTTGTAATATTGCTTCATAAACCAAAACAATGCAAAGAAGGTTAGAACATATTAATGTGATCTTTTTAAAAAAAATCACGCCACGTCGGCCGCGATCTGTTCCATTCATCCGTTACAAGCTGCTTCCGCGACAACACAAACGTTACCGCATCCGCGATTTTTTCCCTTAATTGACATCTTTAAGAGGCTGAAAAAGTGGAAACCTAGAGTGTTGTAGTGAGAAGGAGAAACACTATAAGCTGTAATTGCCCTGATTGTACTTGGAAAAAAGGGCCCCACTTTTTTTATTCCAGAATGAGAGCTCACCACACTGGACATTCTGGGATTCTGGCCCGCAAGGTCTTTTTGTTTACTGTATGAACAGGTTAGTTCTCTTGCCAATTTTGCTTTTCATAGGAAATTTACTGCCGAGAAAAGACATAACCCTTGTAAGGTGAGGAGAGACAATGATGTCCCTACTTACAAGAAAATTTTAGCCATTTAAACTAGAAATCCTGGAATTTTAGCCTGAATTAGAAACCACAACGATTCCCAACTAAAGTGGGGGTGATAAGGATCGAAAGGAAACTCTAGCCATTTAAACTAGAAACCTTGGACTTCAACCAGGAGTGGAAACCATAGCAATTTCCAACTAAAGTTGGGTTGATAAGGATCGAATGTCATGGTTGGGAGGCAGGAGCTCTTACCACTTGAGCTCCCACTTGATTTATTCTCTTGGCAGATAAATCCAATTTTTCCTGTTTTCTTTTTTCTTGTCTTAGCTTGATGTCGGGTAAACAAGTCTTTTTCCAGTAAGAGGAGTAAAAGGCTGTATATATCGAACCTGACTTTCATCAGGTAGCTTTTTCTCCATGATGTTATGCTACTTATGAATCACAAGTACTCTTGAAGTCTTCATTCACCCTTTACCCACCATGCAACTTCAACCTGTACTACTTATTGATATGGTGCAAGAGCTAGTTACAAACTGTTTAAGATACATTGCAAAACTTAAGTCCTGCTTGTCCCATTTAGCTGCCTTCTTCCAACTATAGTTTGTAAACTAGAATTCTTAAGTGTAGTAACTTTCCCTGTGTAGTGGCCGTTCTGCTATCTCGATAATTTTGTCTCCAGATTCCAGATCTGTTTTCTGCTGGTGTTTTCTGGTATCTTATAGCAGCCAAATGAGATGTTCTTATCATTTTAAACATCTTCCCTGCTGTACCTGACATGAAATGTTTACTGTTGTATGGACTACTGGAATATGTCTAGCTTCCATGTCTAAGATCTACTCCCTCCGTCCATTAATAAGCTAATTTTCGTTCTTTAGCTAGTGGTGTCTCATTATCCCTCTCCTCATTACATTATTTTCCTTATTATATGTGCCATTTGCCAATGTTGAGCTTATTAATGGACAGAGGGAATATTGTTAATTTCTTTGGTCTGTTATTGGTATTTCTAAAGGAGTTTATCCTCTAGATTTTAATAGCGTTGCCTGGTTGCAATGCAAATTTAATAAAAGCAGCATATGATTATGGCCTTCTTAATTCACTATACACCATGACTGGAGAAGAGCTATTATCAATTCCTAGCTTATATAAAGCAGCTAAGAATTATTTGCAGATTACAAAATCACCCATAATTTTTGTAAGATGCTATACAGCCTCAGGCGAAGTTACGTTTTCAGAAATAAAACAATGTATTCAAGTTATTAAAATGGGATGTACAACAAACTATATTATCCCAGAAAAAATTATGGCACAGCTAGAAATACATCTTAATGAGGTACCAGATATTCTCATGGAACTGTAAAAATCAAAGCAATTTATGAAGCTCTGGTTAATATAGTTAAAACCCTGGGTAAACCACAAGGAGATACACACTCTAGTTACTTCTCAAAGCAGAGATTATGGCTATGAAGCTGTGGAAACGATAAAGTCCTGGATATGGAGTCTATTTCATCCAGATGAGGAACCAGTTACAAGGTATCTTCAAAAAGACTTTATGACTCCAGAAACATTAAAGAAGTATTGTAGCTGGATGCACCAGGTGAATAATCATAAATGCCAAGTATGCAAAAATCGACAGATAACTGTGCCAATAATAGAAGATATGGATGTAGAAGATAAGGCAGAGTCATCTGGAAGCCTGCAGAAAGTGATAGAGTAAACGTCTAGATTAGAGTAGAAAAATTATCACTGATTGTAATAGTTAAAACGTGTATCAGCTGGAAGAAAAAGATAAGCATTAGCAGAAAACAGCATACAGCTGGAATGTGAATAGTGAATAGTAATTTCACTTTTTACTGTAGCAAATAGTAAGTTAAATAGTAATGTAATTTTGTACGAACACCAAAAAGTGTTCGCCTATAAATAGAATGGTTCTGATGCTGCTAGGAACATCAGCATCTCATCTTTTACTACCACTTCCTCTTTCTCTCTCCTTTGTTCTCTTTTGCAAAAAATTTTAATTCCGCAAAAATTGTATATTCATAAATGCTTGAAATCTGCAAATTGTATATTCTTGTAAATACAAGAATAACTTGTGCAAGCTTATTTCCTTAGACTGGCTCTTGACTTTTACTAACTAGCTCTGATACCAAGCTTAGGATCTTATGCGGAATTAAATTTTTTTGCAAAAGAGAACAAAGGAGAGAGAAAGAGGAAGTGGTAGTAAAAGATGAGATGCTGATGTTCCTAACAGCATCAGAACCATTCTATTTATAGGCGAACACTTTTTGGTGTTCGTACAAAATTACATTACTATTTAACTTACTATTTGCTACAGTAAAAAGTAAAATTACTATTCACTATTCACATTCCAGTTGTATGCTGTTTTCTGCTAATGCTTATCTTTTTCTTACAACTGATACACGTTTTAACTATTACAATCAGTGCTAACTTTTCTACTTTTATCTAGACGTTTACTCTATCACTTCCTGCAGGCTTTCAGATGACTCTGCCTTATCTTCTCCATCCATATCTTCTATTATTGGCACAGTTATCTGTCGATTTTTGCATACTTGACATTTATGATTATTCACCTGCTGCATCCAGCTACAATACTTCTTTAATGTTTCTGGAGTCATAAAGTCTTTTTGAAGATATCTTGTAACTGGTTCCTCATCTGGATGAAGTAGACTCCATATCGAGGACTTTATCGTTTCCACAGCTTCATAACCATAATCTCTGCTTTGAGAAGTAATTAGAGTGTTTATCTCCTTGTGGTTTACCCAGACAGGAGTTTTAACTATATTAGCCAGAGCTTCATAAATTGCTTTGATTTTTACCGCTCTCTTTTCCCTGAGAATATCTGGTACCTCATTAAGATGTATTTCTAGCTGTGTCATAATTTTTTCTGGGATAATATAGTTTGTTGTACATCCCATTTTAATAACTCGAATACATTGTTTTATTTTTTCGAAAACGTAACTTCGCCTGGGGCTGTATAGCATCTTACAAAAATCATGGGTGATTTTGTAATCTGCAAATAATTCTTAGCTGCTTTATATAAGCTAGGAATTGATAATAGCTCTTCTCCAGTCACGGTGTATACTAAATTAAGAAGGCCATAATCATATGCTGCTTTTATTAAATTTGCATTGCAACCAGGCAACGCTATTAACTCATTTATTTTCTTTAAGGGGTTAGTAACATAACCTCTTTTTATTTCTTGTTGACTATCTTTAATAGTGACCTCATGGACTCTATTTAATTTATTAGCAATAATTAAAAAATTTGTAATATACTGACAAACCAAAGGGTACATAGTTTGCTTGTTTCCAAGAGTTAGCTTTTCTTTAAAAGAAGTGGTATCTGGCACAAGGGTAGGAAATTCAACTTCGTTTATAATAGTTTTAGGGCTTATCGTGTTTGGAGAATATCTTTGTAAAGACATATTTCGTTTAGGAGTATTAACTTTTTTCGTAATAGCTCTACTTTTATAGCTTTGGCTACTGCCAATATCTGCTTGTTCCTTACCTGGATTGGAAGCTGCTTCTCTTTTCATAAGAGTGATCTCTTCCATTAACTGTTTTATTTGTATCTTTTGCTCTCGATTCTCTTGAATCAATTGCTGAACTAGTTCTGGAGAGAAAGTCTCCATAACAATTCTCATTAGTTTTTAGTAATTCAATAGAAAATTCATATTGATTAATGTCTGCTATAATGGTTTATCTCTTTTCTTGTAATTGAATCCTGCAACTTTTGAGTTCACCAACTTTTAACAGTTCTATTATCCGTGCGTATTATAAATTTTTTATAAACTATATAGGATTCAAACTTTTTAATTCCATATTTTACTGCTTTTAATTCCTTTTTATTTATATCCTTACTGCTTTTAATTCCTTTTTATTTATATCCCAATTAATTTCATTTGCTTTAAATGTTCCTGAATGGTATCTACATATATATTCTCTTTTGTCATTCTTATATCTATATTTTAATATCTTGCTCCATAGCCATTATTTGTTTCACTAGCATCCGTTTCTACTATCCATATAAATTCTTTATCTTCATCAGGGAAACTTAGTTTTGGTAATTTTCTAACTAATTCCTTGATTTTTTCTAAAATCTTTGTATCAGTATTTTCCCATCTAAAATCGTAGTCTTTCTTTAATTTTTTAGTCAGTGGTTCGGTATATTGTGATAATTTAGGTATAAACTCTCTAACTTGATTTACTATACCTAGGAATTTTATATGATTTTGCATTTTTATTCCAGCTTTATCTATTTCAAATCCTAAGAATTCAATTTGTGTTTTGAATAGTTCCATTTTCTTTTTGCTTAAGACAATTCCATTTGTTTTTATAATTTCTATAAACTGTTCTAATAACTTAGGATCTGAATCGCTAAAGCCTGGAGCTTTCAACAATACCGATCTAATGCTATTTGTTGTACTATGTTTCCTTCTGATTTAAGGACCTTCTCCAGGTGCCTCTCAATAATGTTTAATTGATTTACTCAAGTATTAAAGATTTAAGGTTCTTTCCCTCAGATAATTGAATTTTTCACTTTTCAACCATATGGAACAAATGTGTCAAAAAGGTTACATATAGTTGACAACATTTGCGGGTACTACATCCAAACCATGGCTAGTTTGTAAGCCTAAGCCCTCTCATGTTCCATTTTATTGGCCCTGATGTCATAATTTATATTGTTCTTAGTCCTTCAATCTTTAGAAATCTTTTATGGGAAAGGAGAGGGCCAGGTAAAAGATAATTAAAATCATGAAGGAGTAGGTAAAGGATGATTCTGCTTGGATCAGTTTCTACAAAATGCTGTGCTCATATTTGTTGAAACCCTATCTAAATCTCAGTATCGTGTGATTCTACTGTCTCAGGATTGCGATTGATCCGTGATCATTAGCAGGATCTTGATGCCTGTATAATCTTCGGACCCTACTCAAATAAGAAAATTCATAATATTTGGATCTTACTTAATGTAGTTATATGAAGTATAATTATATGATCTATGAATGTAGGATTTTGAATAAACTTTGAAATGCCATGATGATGGTCAACGATGTAATAAACTTAATGACTGTAATTACGTGCTAGGGCTGCTATCTGCAGAATAGAATGGTATGATTCTACAATCCAAAAAGTGGAAAACGATTTAAATCAGCTAGGGGTCACTTTTGTATCAGATCATTTAATATTGTGCAGGAGAACAATCAATGGGATCGTTGATTGATTGGACATGATCAGGATTGTTAGTAGGGTCACAAGGTGGCTTCTTATATTCTTCTTTTTGAAGGCTTGCCTTATTTTTCTGCAATAGTCCATCAAGTGTGATAGGTATGTGTACTAACTGATGAATAGTAGTAGAACCTTGAGATTGCTCCCTTTTGGATGTCATTCAATTCTTATTATCTGAGGAACCCTTTTAAAAGTATGTTGGTAATTGCCTGTAAAGGTACCCATGGGATCTTATGTTATGGTCAAACGAACCTATTCTAGATGTCCCCCTATCCATACAAGTAGGATGAGGACAACCTTAACAGTTATAACATATACTTCTGTTCACTTCGGATTAAGACAATCTTGCTATCCTTAGACTTGAATAATCTCCATTAGATAGTCATCTTATAAGTGCTTGGAGCTTGGTTTATGTGCAGTTCTTGGATGTTTCTTTCAAGTTCTTTTTCTTTCTGACACTTGACAGAGGATGCTGGATCCACTAACATTTGGTGTAAATGTAGAAGTTTTATAATTTGCAGTATCGGATTGTTATTACTATAATTGAATGTGTTTACACTTATCATGGGGTTGCATAGAGTACATTTTTGTATTCTGCATGTCAAATTTGAAACCAGTGAAGTGTTCAACACCATGCCATAAGCATTTCTGCACATAATTGGTTGATGAGAAGAGTATTGATGGGGGGGAATTAAATTGTTGATTGATATAAAGACTTTGATTCTTTGATATAAACAAAAGTTGGTGTACTTAGCTCCGGGTAGTCGGGTACTGCTCTTGCTTTTGTGTGCCGGGTCTTGTCATGCTTTCATTTCCTATTGATTTGCAAGTAGACTTTCCCTTTAGAAATTTAATGTTTATCTATGGAGGAGGCAATGTCTATTTTACTTTCAAGATCCATTTTCTGTTTCTAACTCTATTAGGCATTTCAATTGTCTCATCTCATAGTACATGGTAATATATTGAGAAGCATAAACATGAACACTATTTCTGGCAAGAATATTATTGTTACAACCGATTGTTAAATTTCAATCAGATTTCCTATTACAATCAATTGTTAATTCCAATTGGATTGAATCTATTGATATCTACCCTGTTGCTCGCAATAAAAAGAATTGGTTAATCTTCTGAATTTTGTTAAAATATTGCGACCCATCCAGCTTGCCTGCTTGAATGTTGGATCTTCCATTTGGTTTAGAATGTTTCATGGGCACATGTAAAACTAGCTGCATATAAAATGTAGCTTTGAATTTTTCCTTTTCTAAAGACAAGGATGAACCTGTCTGTATGTACTATGTAGTATTTAACTTTCAAGGGAGAAGTTACTGGTGAAGTTTTCCTGGTATTCATTTGTAGAGACTCCACTGAAACTTGATAGCCTCATAACCTCTTTTTTGTTGAAGTCCCAGAACAACTGTTTATGCTATTATCTGCAATATTCATCATCTGTATATGTTTTCCATTTCCCAGCATACTACAATGATATATGTGTTGGAGCCATTGCATGCCGCCTTGAAAAGAAAGATGATGGAGCAGTTCGGGTTTACATCATGACATTGGGTGTGTTGGCACCCTATCGTGGCTTAGGTGTTGGTAAGTATATGTTATCTTCTTTGTCAAAACAAATATGTATCCATTGAAATAAACCCATCTGAGTTCTGACCCTTCTGATATTGGAGAAAAATCTAGGTCCTGAACATTTATTGTTGTACTTTCAAAAGAAAATAGAAACTATTTTGAGATTGTTCATGGGTGATGGGTTTTTTTGTTATGCACAGGCACAAAGCTTTTGAACCATGTACTTGAACTGAGCGCAAAGCAGAACATCTCTGAGATTTACTTGCATGTTCAGACCAATAACGAGGAAGCCATGAATTTCTACAAGAAATTTGGGTTTGAAATCACAGATACCATCCACAATTATTACACAAACATTACTCCACCAGACTGCTATGTCGTCACCAAGTACTTTTCTCAACCTCAACTGAAGGAATGACGTGTGTTGAACCGAAATTGAGTTTTGCAGTTCAGAAGATTATTAGAGCTCGAAGTTAGTTTGTATTAGTGAAAATATGTGAGCTATACCATTCATGTAAGGTAAATGTTGAGATTCTTTGATGTCTACAATTGTGGCGACCTTCGAGTACATGGATCAGTTGCTACAAATTGAACATGTTCTCAATCACAATGCTACATCATGGATATTGAAAAACCGATATGTTATCCGTACAAACAATTGATGAGCGAATAGAGGAGAAAGTTTAGCATCTGATCATTAATTGTTTGCTTTTAACTAGAGCTATTATGGTTCCATCTTTTATGCTGGCGGGTAATTCTGACATTGATAGAGGGTTGCATGATAAGCTCTTAAGGGCAGGTCTTAGGAGCTCAAAAGCTTATTAGTTTTATTTGAAAAATGTGCAGTTGGTTGTCTGATTTTGATGGTTGGTCAATTATTGTGAGACATTGAGCTCTTATGGCAGGTATGAATGTTGGAAGTTCAAGCATCAATTTTTATTTATAATTTCAATACATGAAAGCTGAAAAATTGAAATGGTAGCTATACACATATGAACATAAGGTGAACATATTTGAAAAATTTACAAACTAAAGTTACTAAGGGCTTGTTCGGTATCGTTTTTTGTTTTCAGTTTTCAGATTTTTTTTTAAAACAAAAAAACAAAAAAAAGGAAATTAGAAAAAGTGGTTTTCACATTTTAGTTGTCAGTTTTCAAAATCATCATGTTTTTAATAAGTTTGACTAATTTTTTTTTCCATTATAGAACATGTATAATATGACTTTTAAATACAAAAAACTGACAACCACAACCTAACGAGCCCTAATCTACCAAATATATATATCTCAATATTCATGCATTCAATCCGAAAGGGTTCATTTGGAGCTCTTCTACTTTGCATTTTTGTCCAATTGGACCCCTCCAAATTAGCAAATGAGTAACTCGGTAACATATACCCTTGGGCCTTGGGTGTATTTATTCACTCTATACTCGGGTTTATAATAGAATTTTATTTTTGTTGTTCTAAAAAAAAAGGTTGGATCCAGAATTTGTATGAAAAAGGAAAGTTTATTTATTCAAAAAAAAAAGGAATTTAATAGAATTTTACTTAATTGGATCCAAAGCATCAATTCTTATTCATAGTACGTTTGTACGTTTATTTGATGTAAAAAAAAAAATCAATACAGGAAAGCTTAAAAACTGAGATAATAGCCATATAATTTAAGCTATACAGGCTTATTACATAACTTGCTAATTTACCAGATACAGTAAAGTATATCACATGATTCATGCATCCAAAGCCATAGATAACAGTAAAGTATATTACATTTTTCATGCATCCATTCCAACAATATCAATTTTATTCAGACAACGTCAGCAATACTGTCATTAGCACACATAACCTGATCTTCAATAACAGAATATCCTTCAGTAGCTTGCAGAACAGCATGAATAAGTATAACAGGAACTGTACCAACAAGTGTGAAAAGCAGATGAAGACCAGCTTCTGTTACGATCATCTCAACCGCGGATGCTATGACTAACAAAGCAAAAACAATCCGCTTATCTATCCATCGATGTAGCAAAACTGAGGTAGGAAATGCTCGTAATGCTAACGAATACATTACTGCAAAATTCGTGTTTATAAGCAATAGAAAGAGTGAGAGTTTTCGGCAAGGAATGAGGGTGATCAAGAGGATGATCAATATGAAAATCACATATAATGGCAAGAAAGTGGATAAGTTCCTTAGTATTCTAAGGGCGGCGACTTCAGACGATGAGGGTATGTTGAAAGGACAAGAGAAGGATACATTGATGTTAATATTGAATTTTGGCTTTGAAGTTGGGATTTTTGGTTCATGATCTTCTTTGATGGATGTTGAGTCTAAATTTGAGACTTGTCTATGTGTTATAGTAGAGTTGGCCATTTTTTGTTTGTGTTTTTTTCAAGTTATAAGAGGTGATTTGATTGTTGTATGTGTTAAATAGAGATTATATATGGACATTTTTCCATGTTTATTTGGTGAAGTTGCTTCGAATGTCATTGTTGAAAGACTGGTTTTGCATTATTTGTCAAATGAAGCTGATGAGGTGACTTCCTTTGTTAGACTTAGACTTGGTCTTTGGTCACAACTGACTATGATTATTTTATCAATCAATTGGGTCCATGTCCTTAACAGTTCAAACTCTCATGGACTATCAATGAACTATACGCAAATGGGCTTAACCTACGCACAAACTCTACTTATAAGGCCCGATGGTTATCGGCCAAGCTTCTTAAATCGCTCTAATACTTGCCATCAACGTTCATTTCTTAGATACAATTTATATTATATTGTATACACCCAGGTCAAAGCCTTTATAATGCTCCTGGGACACCTAAAACTAAAGGTTCCCTCTTACATTTTTGCACGTTTTTATATTTTGCTCAAATACACCGAATACAATTTATATTTTCCTCTTGGTCAAACTATCCAACGGTATATTATCAGGGGTGATAATCTTATAGTCATCAACTCAGTCAAAGGTATTTGGGCCCCTCCTTGGCAGATTACTCATATCATTCAGGATATCCAAGCTCTACTTCGTTCCTTCACTTCGTGGCTATTCGTCATATCTACCGGGAAGCAAACAAAGCAGCAGATTTCATCGCCAATGTAGGACACTTAATTGATTCTTAGTTTAATATAGATAATTTTACTCATTCAACTCTTCATTCCATTCTTGTAAACGATAAGGTTAGAGCTCCCCTCGTGCAGAAGGTCGCCTAACTTCATTTTCCCTTGCCTTTATTAAAAAAAAAAATATGATCAGCCTACTCCAAAACAATACAACTATACAAACCATTCAACAAAGTTTCATAAATTATGATCAACTTCCTCCCTCAAATCTTGAAACCAGAAAGAAAGCAAAAGATAAAATTAATTGACTGAAAGAAGCGAAACGATGTGGTTTGGGTCATCTTTAGCAAGTTCTCAATCTCTTACACTCTTCTCCAAATCCTTCAATGGACAACATAGGCGGGCCCACTTCCCTTCTCCTTCTTCCCGTTTCAGGGCTTCTGCTGATGTCCCAGATTTTCTTTCTGCTGATTGGTAATTTTCTCTTATTTTACAATCTTTTCTTGTATTTTTTTATATAATTTGTTATTGTTTTACGGTTTTTTAAGAGTGCTTAATTATTGATTGGCCCAAAATTAGAGCTTTAAAGATGGAAGGATTCAATTAACATTGAATATTGCAAAAGTCTTGAAATTTAGGTGATCAAGTCCACTTTAATAATCTATGTTACTTTTTTTTATTGGTTAAAGGTGTATGTCCGTATGTACTAGTTTAGGTGGTAACTGGTAAGCCATGTGCATCATTGTTTTTTTAGCTCATGCCCAAGTTTTAAATCTGTGTACATCATTGTTTTTTTTACTCCGCAGGAATAAGGAAAAGAAAAGAGCTAACTTGGACGTGCCTAGTGCATTTAGTGAGGTCTATACGAGTACGAGGGATGTTCAACCACTAAACCATTGTAGTCCAAAATGGACTCTAATAGGGTCTTTTAGCAAGCAAAATAAAAAATGGTATCATCAGAACACTTCTTTTGATACTGCTAGAGGTATAATTTGAAGTTTTCTACTACTAGTATCAAGTTATCAACTAACAGAATTGTCATTGGAATATTTACTAATAAACCTAGACAATATTTCTAGGACCAACTTTAAACAATATTTCTAGTACCAACTAAACATTTGTTAGTACTATAGTCCATATAGGATTCAATATTATCTTATGGCATGTAAGTGTCCAGAATGATACTAACTGTTAATGTTTAGGCCTTTTCTCAGGTCTATACTAGGTTGTTATTGTTCATGGTGATAGCTAGGGGAGGAATTTGAACTTTAGGGTATACTATGATACTACCCTAATGTCTTCAAAGAGGCTCCGACTCGAGACGGGGGAAGGGGTGTGGTTCAATTGTATGCAGCCTCACCCCTGTTGTAAAGTTGTAACCAAAGGCTGTTTCCAATCAGGCTAAAACTGAAGATCCTCTTTCAAGTTTCATAATTGTAGAATTTATAGTCTTACTTTGTGTGTGCTGTGTCATCATGTCATGTGGGGTTTGGGACTTTGTGTATCTGGAATTTGTGGGACTGTGGCTGAAGAATTGAATGCAGCAATCATGAGAATAGGTGCTACTTGCTAGTATGTACTTAGCTTACACCTGAATGTAGGTTATGTTTTCACATCATTGAAGTTATATGATGATAATAAGACATTATATGGTTGTAGCCTGTAGGGTTGGATTTCCATCATGAGAATAGGATTTGTTCCCGATCTATGTAGAACAGTCCCATTAGTGGCAACTCAATATACTACTATGTTAACTGTTAAGGCCTCTCTGGAATGTGGATGAATGATTTGTTATGCTGTTCTGTGGTCTGTGTTGCATTAATTGAAGAAACTGATTTTGATGTATATGCAGAGGCTTGGTGGTAGCTGGGAGTAGCAGGAGTAGTAGTAATGGTGAAAATAGCTTTAGAGGTAGATCGCGGCCGTTTAATCGGTGACATGATCAACCTCCAGGACCTAGGGTTCAACGGTCGAAGTTGGGAGTTTGCTAAGCTGCCTCCTCCTCCTAATGGTGGTAATTTGACTACTTGTTCTTTCTTTTTGGAGATTTTTAATTGAATTATGCAGATCAGCTATTTTGAAATTTATTGAACTTTGTTTTAGTTTAAAGGTAACGTTTTTTTTTATCTAGATAACAACATGTATTTAACAACTAAGATCGTACCAACTAACTTAGTTGATAAAAGTGTAGAAGATAGTCCTAAATGACATGAGATCAACTTTTATCCACATCAATCATCACTCTTCTCTTTTGGCTCCAATAGAAACAATTTTTTTTTAAATAATAATAATAATAAGCTAGATGTCCGTGTGGAATTGTGGAATATTAAAGACGTACAGGGAAAGAAGAGGTGGTCACACAAACATAGGCTGCAAGGATACTTGCCTTAGTAAAATTTGAAAATGCATAAGACATGAAAGAGAACACATAGTATAACTTGAAAATCTCTTCATAACAAATTAATAGTATACAAATGCATGAGCAATAATCAGAACTGATAAAATCTGAGCACATGTTTCTTTAACAATTTCTCTATTTACTGGATCTTTTCTTCCCTTCAATCATAATTCCAAAGTTACATGTGGATCTAACAATGGCCTTCACAACTGTATGGAGAAACTCTTCTCTACTTTTACTTGCCTGTATAATGTGGATATCTTCATATGCAGATCCTTGTGAAGTTGAACCACCACCAACTTATGACCTGAGCATAATGGAGAAGAGGTATAGGAATTGGATGGAATCTCATGGAAAGCAATACAAAGACAAAAACGAATGGGAGATACGCTTTGGAATCTACCAGTCCAATGTTCAGTTTGTCGACTATATCAATTCTCAGAACCTTACTTTCAAGCTCATTGATAACAGCTTTGCAGATATGACGAATGAAGAGTTCAACTCCATATTCACAGGTCGATTGAAAAGCAAAACCCCAGGAAAGAATCATTTTCCCAGTAATAAGACCCACCATCGACGTGATTTGCCAATAGAGGTCGACTGGAGAAAGAAGGGTGCAGTTACTCATGTCAAGGACCAAGGCACATGTGGTAGCCTCTTAACCTGTTCTCATCTCAAATTGCTCAAACTTGCTCTTCCTAATAAAGTTCTCTTTTTACTGTATAAAGCATGAATAGATCAACTTTGATATGTCATAATGTAGAAACAGAATCTTCTCTAGATGAAACTATGGTTAAATCAAACTACAATGTCTATAATTAAAATTCTAGGAGGCTAGAACTGGAAGCTCCATGCACAAACATCAAAAGAAACTAGAGTATTGACTATAAAGTTTTAATCATTACCAATCTGACATTTCTGGTATACAGATCATTCTTGAGGCATACTATGATTAGGAGTTATAAATTAAGAGATAATAGAAGATATATTAGAGAGAAGGAAGATGAAATGGAGCCGTGAAGGTGATGGTGCTTGAGGAAAGAGGTGGTGGAACAATTACCGTCAAATGAGGGTAATAGTTACCCATCCACCCCCATCCTTCATCCTCCTCCTTAAACTACCACTACTTACCTCATCTAATCTACTACCTTGTCATTTTAGAATCAATTACCCTCCTATCATTCTACTAGTTACCTTTATCCAGTGATTTCATGCATGTCCTTAGAATTACAGAATTCAATAACAAGGTAGGATGCAAATCATTCTTCAAACTATAGTATTAAAAGCAGGAAAGGCACACCTTTTTGCAAGTTAAGCAGTAATGAATGGGAAAATTTTCAACTTCTAAGCAAAATGATGATCAATTGATGTGATATCTGCCTCTTAGGTGCTGGCTAGAAAGCAACCTGTATACTATACCCATCATAACTTTGGCTTTTACAGGAAGTTGCTGGGCTTTTTCAGCAATTGCAGCAGTTGAAGGACTCCACAAAATTGAAACCGGAAAGTTGGTTTCGTTGTCGGAGCAAGAATTAGTAGATTGTGACCGTGGTGAGAATTTAGGCTGCAGTGGAGGGTACATGGAATCAGCCTTTGAATACATAAAAAGACATGGTGGCGTTGCCTCTGAAAAAGCGTATCCATACATAGGAAGAGATGGCAAGTGTAACAAGCACAAAGCAAAACATCATGCTGTAAAAATAAAGGGTTATAAGACAGTACGTACTAATGATGAAAAGAGCCTGCAAGATGCAGTTGCCAGAAAGCCTGTATCTGTTGCTATTGATGCTGGTGGCTACGAATTTCAGCTATACGACAGTGGTATATTCGACGGTTATTGTGGGACAAGTCTTAATCATGGTGTAACTGTTATCGGTTATGGCGAAAAGAAGGGCATTAAGTATTGGATAGTGAAGAATTCATGGGGTACTGATTGGGGAGAAGATGGTTATATAAGGATGAAACGTGATTCATCAGAGGAATCAGGTCTATGTGGTATAGCAATGGACGCCAGTTATCCTTTTTAACCAACATTAAAAAGTCGCCATGATAGACCAAATGAATGCATTATTCCACTAAATATGTTAGCTAAAGTTCCATGTCTAAAAACTCGATAAAACATGGAAATCTGTTTGGACTTCGCATATGGTAGATGATCTTACTCAGGAGAGAAAAACGGATTGTATCATTGTGGTAGCACATGTCCTGCAATAAAACCTGTCATACTTCAAATATCCCTACTTTTAGCTACTACAACATTTGTTCAGTAAATTATTGCATCCTGGCCATACAAAAGATAATATTAAACAATGCGTAAGTGACGAATATGGATGTTCTTTCTCTTTCCTCAACTTTTACATCCCATGTACGCGACAAACGAATGAACACCCAATTTATTCGAATGAACATGTAGTATAATGAATATACGCTAATGTTGATTGAACAATTGTAGTTTAGGAATGAACATTTACAAATTATGCAAAATTTAAAATGTTTTAATACCAAAAAAAACAAAAGAACATATAGTTGATTCCAATGAAAAATGTAGTGTGATGAACCCATTCTATTTTTTGAAGGGTTAATTGGCTAAACAACACTGACTATCGCCAGTGCGTTGAAGCGTATGACCTTTAATGGGTGCAGTCCGTAGCACGAACTTTAACACGAGGTGCAACGCGTAGCATAAATGTGACCGGAGATTGGAGATTCCACTGGAGTTCTGGAATCTTGAATATTTTTATTATTTTCTTTTATAATTAACCCTTTTATTCATTCTCTTTCTTCTTTTCCTTTTTACTTCTCTCTCTTCTTCTTCTCTTTCAACTTCCTTCGCTATTTTCAGGTCCAACCATTACTTTCATCAACCTTCACCATGGTTGTAAGGCATGGCAAAGTTTATTGTTTAGATTCGCACTTTATGTACAACGACACAGGTGAATTTGTTAAGTTAGTGACAGAACAAGAACTGTAACGCAACTCGCCTGAGTGTCGTCGATGTCCCGCAAATGTAGCAACACTGAAAGCACGACGGCGCCAACATCGGCTCAGGGTGACGCAATAACTAGACATGACATAGAGGAGAGAGAAGGGCAGCAAGTCAGCAACAAACAAAACCAGTAGCAGCAAGCATCAACGAGAGAGAAAATGAGACTACATCTACCCCGAAAAATACCAATTTCTTGCTCGAACTCCCACTAAATGACCGTGGTGTGGCTGTAAGAGAAAGAGAAGCGCCCAGCCTCAAGGTCTTCTTCTTCCTTTGCTCAAACCAATTGCATAGAAGTTGAAGGAGAAGAAGAGAAAGAAACAAATTAAGAAAGAAAAGAAGAGGATAGAATACTAAAAAGAAAATAATAAAATATTCAAGATTCCAGTTCAGGTGGAATCTCCGAACTTCGGTCACATTTATGCTACACGTTGCACCTTGAGTTAAAGTTCGTGCTACGTACCGCACCCGTCAAAGGTTGTGCTTCTCAGTGCACTCGAGGCATAGTTCGTGTTGTTCTAGCCAATTAACCCTTTTTTTGAATGAAAAATTGCAATTTTGAATGAACATTTATGAATTATTCCAAAATTCAATATATTTACGAATTTTTCAAAATTAAAATTACTGCTAATTCAAAATTCAGTTTATGAATTTTTCAAATGGACTATTGTTCATTTGAAACATATTTATGCATGTCAAGAAATCAATTGAAAACAATATAATGTAAACAGATTTTGAGTTACTCACGAGCTTATCATATGGATGCTAATGAAGAAAGATGGGGTCGAGCCTTGGTAAGTTGGGGTCAACTCGATATATTTTTTTTGTCAACATGAGGGGCAAAGCCCCAAGAAACAAACTACCAAAAAAAATCAAAAACTAAAAAAGGAAACTAACACTACCCTACTAGAACTAAGAAGAACAAACCAAAACAGCAAAACTCAATATCCATTATCAAGAGCCCCTTTGAAACCATTCTTGAGAATGCCACTCTATTTAAGTCCTCCAATAAAATAGCATGAAGGTCCTTTAGAATCACCTATAGGATAATAATCTTTTGAACCGATTGCACTCTAAAATTAGCGAACTAATCCGCCACTTAATTAGCTTCTCTAAGAGCACCCACAACGCAGAGGATCTCCCTCCTCTTAGCTCTCTCTCTCCTCAAATTTTCCCATCCTCACCATTGTTGGACAGTAGAGGAGGATCCTCTTTGCAAGAGAAGGAAAACGGCACCTCGGCCCGCGCGCTATAGAGGAAGTATGAGAGAAGCAAAACGCAGCTCATTCTCCTCATGAATGCTGCGTTTTGGTGGATTACAAATGCAAATCTGAATTTTTTTTTTTTTTTGCAATGGGGCTCACCTTTGTGTAATCTGATTTTTGTGTTTCTCAAACGGTCACAAATTTTTAACAACGGCTATAAAAATAATTTAGGTTTAAAATTATATATAATAAAATATACCATTGGTCACACTTTATTTTTCTCTATAAATACAGTCCAACTTTGACATAGTTTGACACACTTATTTTTTACCACATTTCTCTCTTTCTTTAATTACTCTATAATAATCCATTCATTCCCTCTTTAAAAGTTCGATAATTATGGATGACAATAATCCAAACTCCCAAAATGATCCAAACTTCCACCACAATCCAAATAATATTCAGTTTGATCCAAGTATTTTTAACAATCCTCAATTTCAGATGGCGTTACAATTTTTTAATAGTCAATCAAGGCAAAACGAAGTTCAAATAACACCACAAAATCCTCATTACTCTTCATCAAACCAAAATGAACTTCAAACTTCCCAAAATTCTCCAATGTTTCCCATGTCTCAACATTTTGGTGAACCAATTGAGTATTCACCGGGAGGAGATGGTAGTAGTAGTAGAACCCCAAATGAAGAAATAAGTAGAGCGCAACATCTAGAAGACATTGAAGAAGTTGTTGTTCAATTATTTCCCAAAGGAAGTACCAAAAAGGGGTCTCCGAGGGTGACTTTTAGTATGAAAGAAGATGAAGCTCTTGTCTCTGCTTACATCAACACAGGTGGAGACGTGGGGAAAGGGACTAATCAATCACTAAAAGTTTTATGGAAAACTATTTTGCAACTTTATGAGGCTGCACGACGTACTAATCCAACCGAGTTGAATGAAAGAACTATAAAATCATTGCAAAATCGTTGGGATCACATTAATCACCTTTGTTTCAAAATGGGTCGGTGTCTATGGCAAGTGTCTAAGAGACAAAAAAAGTGGATATACAGATGAAGATGTGGAGGACAAAACTCATGAGAGTTATTCGAAATTGTTTAATGGTAATAGATTTATGTTAATGCATGCATGGAAAATCATGAAGACCAAAACAAAATGGCAACCCACCGGTGGCATCCAATGTTCGTCAGAGAGTGGGGGAAGCTCTAAGAGGTCGAAACCAGATACACACATTGAAGAAGTTGGAAATGGTAGACCGGATGGCCAGAAAAAAGCAAAGAGGAAAGCAAAAGAAGTGCTTTGCCCGGTACCATAAACCTTGACTCTTTTCAAGCATCTCTAGAAGACATTAATGATAGAAGGAACAATATAGGAGAACAGATGCTAGAACTAATGAAGGAACGAAGTGAAGAGAAGAAAAGGCAAAAACAGCAAGAGGCAAAGATGCGTATGTTAAGTATGTTGATGGCAAAACCCGTTCTCGACGAAGATGACAAGGAATTGTACTTGAAACTTAAGGAGGAGTTTAAGAATATGTATTATTAGTGTTAAGGTGTCTAGATGTGTTGTAATATGTTAAGTATCTTAATGTTTGTTGTTGTTGTCAACCTTTTAAATTAGTGTAAGTGTGTTAAGTATATTTCTTATTTTAGTATGTTAAGTATCTTATTGTTTGTGGGTTATTGTCAACTTTTAAAGTTATTGGAAGTGTGTTGTTGCATTAATTATTTTGGTTTATCTTTACATTTCAAATTCTATTTTTCGTTGTTAAGCTAAATCATATAATTTACTATTGGAGTACTTTACAATTTTTTCTTTTAAATTTGTCAAATCATGTCCTATAGCTAAATGATGGTGTATGTCCCCTACAACTTTTTGCATTGTTTAGTCATATCAAATAATTTACTGATAGTGTAATATTAACTCTTACTTTCCAGTCAATTATCTGAAAAGTGTTCCTGAATCATTTCAGGATTTGTCCAATATTAACTTTTACTTTCCAGCCAATTATCTGAAAAGTGTTCCTGAATCATTTCAGGAGTTGTCATTTCAGGAGTTGTCCAAAATCTTATCTTCTAGATCATTCAAGATTTTTTTAAAAATTGTGTGGTTAGAAAAAAAAAGGTATGTAAATCATTAACATTCAAATTGTCTATATATTCTGAGATCTACTCAGCATTATCCACACAACAATCTACTAAAAAGCTATACTTACAAATTCACCTTCAAATATATCTAAATTGAAAATGGATTTTGACAATAATTCTTCTAGTTCAAGTGATGAAATATATGATAACATGATGTTGGATTGGGTTGAAGAGAGTAAGAGTTTGCGACTTACAGAGCAAGCAATAACTTATGTTGTTGCCTCAACCATTCAACAAAACGTCCCAAATAGGCCAAGTACGAAGAAACGAAGGAAAGTTGTTCCTAGAGATCGTGAGGGGGTTAATGAGAGATTAATTAGGGACTACTTCTGTAACCAGCCGTTGTATGATGAAGGTCAGTTTCGGCGAAGGTTTCGCATGCGAAAGGAGGTTTTCCTTCGCATTGCTAATGCTTTGGCTGCAAGTGACTCCTTCTTCAAACAGAGGCAAGATTCTATTGGGCGACTAGGTGCATCAACTCTACAAAAATGCACTGCGGCAATACGACAATTAGCATATGGTACTTCAGCTGACCAAGTTGACGAATATCTGAAGTTGGGTGCAAGTACGGCAAGAGAATGTCTTACCCACTTTGTTAACGGGGTGACTGCTCAATTCTCGAGCGATTACCTAAGAAGGCCCACTGATGAAGATCTTCACCGTCTTTTAAGTGAAGGAGAACGTCGTGGATTTCCCGGGATGATAGGAAGCATTGATTGCATGCATTGGCAGTGGAAAAATTGTCCAGTTGGATGGAAAGGAATGTACCAAGGTAGATCTCGAACAGCTACTATAATTTTAGAAGCTGTTGCTTCTAGAGATCTTTGGATTTGGCATGCATTTTTTGGGATACCTGGGTCGTGCAACGATATCAACGTACTACAACGTTCTCCTGTGTTTGATGATATTCTTAATGGTCGAGCACCGAACGTCACTTATACTGTTAATGGAAACACCTATCATATGGCATATTATCTCACAGATGGGATATATCCAAGTGGGCAGCATTTGTTGATGCCATAACCACTCCTCAAACTCCTAAACAAACGATGTTCACCCAGCGACAAGAGAGTGCTAGAAAAGATGTGGAGCGTGCCTTTGGGGTGTTACAAGCTCGATTTGCAATAATACGTCAACCAACACTAGCATGGAGTATCGACCTACTATGGAAAATCATTATGACATGTATTATCATGCATAATATGATAGTGGAAGATGAACGAGATACCTATGCAAATTATCAAGACCCGAGTGAATTTGCCCAAGAGCAACCTTCAAATAAAGGTGAATCATCCAGCACCGTTGTTGAGCCATTTACCATCACGAGAGGACGGTAGGAGGACGTAAACCTTCATAACTTTTTCACTCGGAGGGAAGATCTTCATGATAGAAATATCCATATGTCTTTAAAGAACGATTTGGTCGATCACATATGGAACAAGTTCGGGGTTCGACATTGAATAGTAATATGTACCGTATATCAGCTTTGTGTATTTTTAATATTTAAATATTAATGTATCGTACATCGTGTGTTATTTCATTGTTCGTCAAATGCAATTTATGTTTTTTCATTAATTGTGTTAATTTATTTTACGGATTACAAACTTATATAAGCGTTAGTAGTTAAAGATGGCATTAATTAATTTTAATTATACACAGATTAATAATATGAAACATACAATTAAAACTATAATTATCAAAATAAGCTAAAGAATATATTGTGGGGTATGTGTAAAGTAAGAAAGAGGATGTGGAAGATGATCCTCTTTGTTGTAGAAAAATATGTGGAGATGTTAAAAGGAAGAGGATGAGTTAGTGAGAAATGAGGTGGAGGAAAGAGAAAATGAGGTGTCAAAAGGAGAAAAAGAGAGAGAAAATATAAGAGGAAGAGGACCTCCGACCTCCTCTCCATTGTTCATGCTCTAAACTCTAAAGCGGTGACTAATCGTGAGTTCGTGACCTTACAACTTGGCTCAAACAGTCAAGCTCGTGGCTTATCGAGCTCAAAATCTTACTCTTGGCTTGAGCTTGAATTTTTAGATAGTGGGCTCAAAATCTTCCCCTCAAAAAACAAATTCCTAAAATCATCCTTCTTTCTTTTTAGCTGAAACAGTAGAGACAAAAATGGTGCGTGGTCCCTTTTTAAACCCTCGCACTTTTCCTCTCCTTCGCAACGTCGCTGTGATTGCGCACGTCGACCATGGCAAAACCACACTTCTCCGCGAATGCATCGCCGATGAACGCGCCATGGATTCTGTCACTATCGCTTCTAAGGTTCTTTCTTACTCCCTTTTTTGACGATTGTTTTTGATTCATTAACTTATAACACTAGTTAAGTTTGATACTTTTTCTCTCTTTAATGGAAGTGATTGTAATTGGTTAAGAGAATGTTAATTTGATATTGACTGTTCAATTCTATTGAGGTAGCTTCAAGTTTGTGTTAGAAGAGGAAATAATGCACTTCAAAAATATAATTACTTTCTGAATTTGATTTGTAGTCAAAAACGATTTACGAACAATGGCGTTATATATATGATCATCAGATGGTGTAAACTAATCGAGCAAGGCATTGAATATTGTTTCACCTCAAGTACCCGTGTCGGATCCTTAACACTCGGACGTGGACACGGACACGGACACTTGGACACTTTATTTTGGGCCAAAATCATTGAAAATTTTCATAGAATAGTAGAGTCAACACTTGGACACCTACCGTGTCAGACATGGGTATACGAGTCCAGGTAACATAGGTTTCAGTATACACATCTTTCATTTGTGAAAATTATACTGAAATTATCATACTAGTTCAGTTCATTAAACCTAGGTAAAGAATTCATAATAACATACCATGAGGTCACAAATGAAAGGATTGTACTTTATCATAAAAACATACAATTGGGATGATCGTACGAAGCCTTCATTGTGCAATTTGGCAACTGCTTTTATGTGCAGGCCAAAATTTGCAGAGCTCATCACCAAATTTGCCACCATTTCCGAAGATTCTCTTCAGGAGTTTTTCATAAACCACTTGAAGAATCCATAGAAATAGCAGTGTCCCACAAAACATATGAACAAATTCCGGACCTCCTGACATCGTCAGAACAATCTTGCAACAAACAAAATCCCTTCTTATTTCTTTCCTCATTCACATTAAGCCATAGAACCCAGATAGTTGATGAAGTGTTACAATCTTTCATCCCTCTTAAACCCCATTGCCGCCTAAAAACTACCTATCATTATCTGCTGTCTTACACCCTTCAAAGCTCCCACCCTTTTCCTCTTGCTCTTGCAATCCTCCAACGTACGCTTCGTTCCGGCTGTACCCCAGTTCCTCAGACCTACCTCTCTCTTTCTGCTGCTTGGATTCATCAGCAACGTGAACTCGAGTCTGTGCCCAGTATTCTTCTAGGCATGAAATCAATTGGGTATTGCCCTGATTCTGGAACTTGCAACTTTGTCATCAGATCACTTTGTGCTGTTGATCAGTTAGAAGAGGCTGTTGATGTGCTAAGGGGAATGAGTGAAGTAGCATGTGTTCCTGATGCAGAGAGTTATTGTACTATTATAGACTCATACTGTGAATTGCGAAAGACAGATAATGCAGTCGTGATGATGAAGGAAATGGTCAAGAAACTAAGGTTGTCGCCGAGGCAGGGAACATTGGTTAGGCTTGTGGCATCGTTACGTGCCAACAAGGAGATTTGGATCGCGGCTGAGATGATCGAGTTCCTAGAGATGAAAGGATTTCATGTTGGGTTTGAGAGCTATGAGCTTGTGGTTGAGGGTTGTTTGGATTGTAACAAATTCATTTTGGCTGGAAAGATGGCGATGATGATGACCGAGAAAGGGTACATACCGTATATTAAGGTCAGGCAGAAGGTGGTTGAGGGGTTGGCTGGAGTTGATGAGTGGAAGCTTGCTTGTGCAGTAAGACACAGATTTGCAGAAATGAATTCATAGGTTTTGCCAGTTGCCACTGAAGTTGAAGGAAGGAGAAGAGGCGCAAATCACAATGAAGAGTAAGTCCTTGCTTTGTGTGTTTTTGTTCAAATCCTCCTTTATCTAGATAAAATACTCTATGCAAAATACATTTCTGAATGGAAGTGTAACCATTGTCAACTTATAGGCATAGTTATCAGCTTAGACATGAAGACATTATGTTTCAATAAAGATAATGCAAATGTCACTTGTTACTACTTCCTAATCATTAATCATTTACCCAGGTTCTTGCTTAAAGGATGATTTAATGCATGATTTTTATTGAGAGTATGTATGAAGTAAGTTTTGTGAAAAGATTTTCTATATCATTTACATGTTGATTTCTTTTTCTGATTATATGTTTCAGTATTAGTGGGAGGTTTTTCTTTGATATGATTGCTCCGCAGGCTATTGCTTCTATCTATCTGTGGTCAAGCCTGTCTGCAGTAAAATACAACTTACAGAGATTATATTCATAAATACAACTTTGCTTTTTTAAGTTAACAATTCATAGGGTAGAAATGGAAATGGTCATTTGTGTTGATAAAAGATGCGAGCTTTAGGTGAAGCAAAATGTTGTAGGGAAGACTGAAGAGAATGTGAGAGTAGCTTTATGAATGGAGCGCTACATTCTTTAAGAAGTTTTATGCTCGTTGATGGGGTGTTATCTGGTAAAACTGTAGAAGCAATCCAGGTACTTGTTTCTTAAGTGAATATAGGACTTGTTGCCTCTTTCTGGGGCAGTTGTCTCTTATGTGTTATGGTGGCCCCTATCTTTATGTGTTGATCGAATATAGCATTCCAAGGTCTTTGCTCCCCATTCTATTTCCCAGCCTATTTTGTTATCTAGGTCCTCCTTTTTCTATTTGCTTTGTATGTAACTTTCTAGTTAGCTTCTTGGAAATTTTATCAAAAGTTGACTTGGTTCTTTTCTTAATTGGCACACTAGTATTTGGTTGTTCATGGTCCCACCTCTCTTCTGGGTTTCATTGACAGCAGGAATTAGGCCTTTCAATGGTCCATATAACATGAGAGAACTGGGAAACACAACTGTACCGGGGGGGGTGGTGAGGAGTATAGGTATTGTTTCTTTACAGGCAATAGTAAAACAGCAGAAAATTATTGCTGCTTTTAGGTGGAGAGTGTTGACGTCTTTAAGAGGCTTTATAGTGGAAACTAAGAGTGTTGAAGTGAGAAGGAGAAACGCTATAAGCTGTAATTGCCCTGATTACACTTGAAAAAAAGGGTCCCACTTATTTTACTCCAGTTTGAGAGCTGACCACATTGGACATTCTGGGATTCTGGCCTGCAAGGTCTTTTTGTTTACTCTATGAACAGGCTAGGTCTCTCGGCAATTTCTTTTGATAGGAAATTTACTGCCAAGAAAAGACATAACCCTTGTAAGGTGATGAGAGACAAGGATATCCCTACTTACCCGGAAATTCTAGCCATTTAGATTTTAGACTAGAAAATCCTGAAATTTTGGCCTGGAGTAGAAATTACAACGATTCCCAACTAAAGTGAGGATGATAAGGATCGAAAGGAAACTCTAGCCGTTTAAACTAGAAATCTTGAACTTTCAGCCAGGAGTAGAAACCATAGCAATTCCCAACTAAAGTTGGGGTGATAAGGATCGAATGTCATGGTTGGGAGGTAGGAGTTTTACCACTTGAGCTCCCACTTGATCCTTCATTCTCTTGGCAGAGAAATCCAATTTGTTGTTTTCTTTTCTATTGTCTTAGCTTGATGTCTGGTAAACAAGTCTTTTTCCAGTAAGAGGAGTAAAAGGCTGTATATATTGTAATTTGTACCTGACTTTGATCTGGTAGCTTTTTTTCCATGATGGTATGATACGTATGCATCACAAGTACTCTTGTTTCATCCTTTACCCACCATGCAACTTCAACCTTTACTACTTATTGATATGGTGCAAGAGCTAGTTATAAAGTGTGTAAGACACATTGCGAAACTTAAGTCCTGCTTGTCCCTTTTAGCTGCCTTCTTCTAACTATAGTTTATAAACTAGAATTTTCAAGTGCAGTAACTTTCCTTGTGTTGTGTCCATTCTGCTATCTCGGTTATTTGTCTCCAGAGTCCAGATCTGTTTTCTGCTGGCGTTTTCTGGTATCTTATAGCAGCCAAATGAGATTTTCTTTTCATGTTAAACATCTTCCTGGCTGTAACTGAATTCTGACATGATGTGTTTACAGTTGTATGGACTACTGGAATATGTCTAGCTTCCATGTCTAAGATCTACTCCCTCCATCCGTTAATAAGCTAACTTTCGTTCTTTGGCTAGTGGTCTCTCGCTATCTCTCTCCTCATTACATTATTTTCCTTATTATACGTGCCATTTGTCAATGTTGAGCTTATCAATGGACAGAGGGAATATTGTTAAATTTCTTTGGTCTGTTATTGGTATTTCTAAAGGGGTGTATTCTCTAGATTTATGTCGTGACCTGAATGGCTAAAGCCTGGAGCTTTCATCGATCTAATGCTATGTGTTGTAGTATGTTTCCTTCTGATTTAAGAACCTTCTCTGTTTGCTGGTATTCATTTGTAGAGACTCCACTGAAACCTGATAGCCTCATAACCCCTTTTTTTTTATTTAAGTCTATGCTATTGTCTGCAATATTCATCATCTGTATTTGTTTTCCATTTCCCAGCATACTACAATGTTATATGTGTGGAGTCATTGCATGCCGCCTTGAAAAGAGAGATGATGGAGCAGTTCGGGTTTACATCATGACATTGAGTGTGTTGGCACCCTATCGTGGCTTAGGTGTTGGTAAGTATATATTATTTTCTTTGCCAAAACAAATATGTATCCATTGAAATAACCCCATCGGAGTTCCGACCCTTCTGATATTGGAGAAAAATCTAGGTCCTTAACATTTGTTGTTGTACTTTCAAAAGATAATAGAAAATATTCTGGGATTGTTCATGAGTGATGGGTATTCTTGTTATGCACAGGCACAAAGCTTTTGAACCATGTACTTGAACTCAGTGCTAAGCAGAACATCTCTGAGATTTACTCAACCGCGGATGCTACGACTAACAAAGCAAAAACAATCTGTTTATCGATTCATCGATGGAGCGAAACCGAGGTAGGAAATGCTCGTAATGCTAGCGAATACATGACTGCAAAATATGTGTCTATAAGCAAGAGGAAGAAAGAATTTTCGGCAAGGACTAAGGGTGATCAACAGATCAAGAGGATGATCCATATGAAAATCACATATAATGGCTAGTTGGCAAGGTGGATAAGCTCCTTGGGATCCTAAGGGCCGCGACTTTTGATGATGAGGGTATGTTGAAAGGACATGAGGACACATTGATATTAATGTCGAATTTTGGCTTTGAAGTTGCGGTTTTTGGTTTATGATCTTTTTTGATGGGTGGTGAGTCTAAGGTTGAGACTTGCCTATGTGTAATAGTAGAATTGACCACTTTTATTTGTGTTTATTTTAAGTATAAGAGGCGATTTGATTATTGGAGGTGTTATATCTCTATCTTATAAGGGAAGAGGGGAAGCGATGGTGTAAAATCCGAAATCACATTTTTACCCCTATTAAATAAATTATTTTTTAAGAAAAAAATTTCAAACAACACTCCTAAACAACTCAAAGTCAGCACAATCAATGCAAATCAACAAAAAGTTGACAAAATTATTTTAAAAAAGGAAATTCCCAAACAATTCAAAGTCATCACAATCAACATAAAATTGACAAAATAATTTTAAATAAAGAAATTTACCATAAATTTAAAATGATACATTCAAAACATACATATGATTATACATTGACGGGGAAAAGTCCATAAAACAAAATTAGAAGTGTGTTATTGAAATACATTATCGATAATAATGTAGTATGTAAAATCTTGATGATGATTTATAATGTATTTAGAAACTTATATATTTTTTATCAATAAAATAAGACTCTTTATCTAAAGAACATTATCGGCACCATCACATAGTTTTAGTTCAACTATATTAAAAACAACAAAAGGTTAGTGATATATAATTTCTAATTGCTTTATGCATTATATGTCTTCATTGATTTCAAATTATTTACTCGTAAAATAAGCCAATCGAAGAAGCTGAAGTTATTGAAATGCTATAGGCAATTACCTAGGGAAAGAAAAAAATTTAAAGGGTTTCTTTGCGAAAGAATAATCAACAAAGAAAATAATTGACGCGCATCGCGTGCATAAATTCTTAGTAGAGATTATATGTGGGGAGTTTTTCATGTTTTTTCTGGTGAAGTTGCTTGAGTCTCATAGTTGAAAGACAATTTTTGCATTTCTTGTGAAATGAAGCTGATGAGGTGACTTCTTTTGTTAGACTTGGTCATCAGTCATTGTTTGGTCACTATGATCATCAGCATGAGTCTTCATTATTTTTCCAATCAATTTGGGTACTTTTTGTCCATTAAAAGCCTAACCCCAATCCTTTATGTTTCTTTCATTTTATATTTTTATATTTTTTAACTTTTTATTTTTTTCTTTTATATTTTGCTTCATTTCAACAAAATATGTGACAAATGTGTTTGGAAATCCCAATAGATAGTTCTAAGTATGTCCGAGAGCACCTAAAAATTTGTACAGGTAAACGATACACTCAGTAATATTCTTTTGCTCATGAGCAATTAACCTTGAATGTACCATATTGTCCGTATACCCGAAATTCTAAAACGTATATTGTTGTTTTTGGGTGGTAGTGAAGCAAGTTTGCAAGTTGCAAGTTGCAACTGATCAAAATACTTAACGTGCGAAAAACAAAAATTGTAGGTTGACTGTTAGTCTGGTACTAACAGACGTTAGATGTTCTTCCAATCCTCTTGGTGTGACTATCCAACGGTATATGATCAACTTCCTCCAAATCAATATATACAAACTATACAAACCATTCAACAAAGTTTCATAAATTTTGATCAACTTACTCTCTCAATCTTAAACCCAGAAAAAAGCAAAAAGATAAAATTAATTCAAACGATGTCGTTTGGGTCATCTTTAGCAAGTTCTCAATCTCTTACACTCTTCTCCAAATCCTTCAATGGACAACATAGGCGGGCCCACTTCCCTTCTCCTTCTTCTCGTTTCAGGGCTTCTGCTGATGTCCCCGATTTTCTTTCTGCTGATTGGTAAATTTCTCTTTTTTTTTTTAACAATTTTATTGGTTTTTTTTTTTATAATTTGTTATTGCTTTACAGCTTTTTAATGAGTGATTAATTTAATTGATTGGCCCAAAATTGGAGCTTTAAGAGTTGGAAGGATCCAATTAACAATGAATATTGCAAAAGTCATTGAAATGTGGGTGATCAAGTCCACTCTAATAATCTATGTTACTTCTTTTTTATTGGTTAAGGTGTATGTTCGTATTTCAGCTAGTTTAGGTGGTAAGCCATGTACGTCATTGTTTTTTTTAGCTCACGCCCGAGTTTCAAATTCGTGTATATCATTGTTTTTTGTGACTCCGCATGAATAAAGAAAAGAAAAGAGCTCACTTGGATGTATCTAGTGCATGTAGTGACTAGTGAGGTCTATACGAGGGATGTTCAACCACTAACCATTGTAGTCCAAAATAGACTCTAATAGGGTCTTTTAGCAAGCAAAATAAAAAATTGAACTATAAAAATGGTACCATTTAAACACTTCTTTTGGATCTTTCTTCTAACAAGACATTACCCCCTAGACTTTGATGTATTTTGAGGGGAAATTTACGGGTTTGATGTATTTTGAGGGGAAATTTCAGGGTTTGATAGATGAAGATGAAGAACAAGACGGAGGTGTTCAATAACACAATTTTTTTATTTTTTCTAAGAACACCCATTGGAGGAAATTTGGATTTTGTTATGAGTTTGGGAAAAATTGATGAATGTTTGAGAAGAGATGAAGAACAGAGAGAGAAGAGATGAAGAACAAGGGAGAGAAAGAGTTGAATTTAGCAAAAGTCAAACCAAGTTAACGCCGTGACAAATTCGTCCAGGTTTAATGACAAAACCAAGTTCGGGGTTATCGGAGGCGAGTGTCAAAGTCGAGTGAGGGTTATATTGGAAAAGGCGCATAAGTCAGGGTTATCTGAGATAATATCCCTTTATATTACTAGAGGTATAGTTGGAAGTTTTCTAGTTTCTACTGCTAGTTTCAACTAAGGAAATTATTATTGGAACATTTACTACTACTCCTGAACAATATATCCAGGACCAACTAAAACAATATTCTAGTACAACTAAACATTTGTTAGTACCATACAGGATTCAATATTATCTTATAGCATGTTAGTGTCCAGAATGATACTAATTGTTAATGTTTAGGCCTTTTCTGAGGTTTATACTAGGTTGTTATCGTTCATGATAATAGTTAGGGGAGGAATTTGGACTTTAGGGTATACTATGATATTATCCTAATATCTCCAAAGAGCTCCGACCCGAGACAGGGCAGGGGTGTGGTAATGTGGTTCAATTGTATGCAGCCTCACTCCTGTTGTAACCAAAGGCTGTTTCCAATCAGACTAAAACTGAAGATCCAGTTTCATTATTGTGGAATTTTTAGTGTTACTTTCGTGTGTGCTGTGTCATCATGTCATGTGGGGTTTGTGTATCTGGAGTTTGTCGGACTGTTGATGAAGAATTAAATGCAGCAATCATGAGGATAGGTGCTATTTGCTATAGTATATACTTAGTCTTAGCTAGTTAGCTTACACCTGAATGTTGGGTATGTTCTGACATCATTGAAGTTATATATGATTATTAGATTGTTATAGGGTTGGATTTGTTCCTTATTTTAGAAGTTGGAGCGATGTTGCTTAGCGAATCATGTTTGATTGATGAACAGTTAATCTAAGAGACTCGCATTTATTTTTTTTCTTCTTTTTCTTCCTTCTGGAATACATGTCCTTAGTTGTTCCTCATAAGCATTGCACACTGTTCGTTTTCCAGTTGTCTTCCTGATTTTGATTTTGGCGTATGCACAAAGCTTTGAAGTGAAAACCATTATGCATTGCTTACATTCTGGAAATTGTCCTTTGTGATGATGGGCATGGCTTGAAACTTGAATTTTATCAATGTTTTCTGTGCAATTGTCTCGGATCACTTTGATGCTTGAGTTGCTAATTTTTCTCTTTCAATGACTTCGAATCTGTGTAGGCTTGAAGCTCGCAAGAAGAGGCCTTTTGGTCCAACAATAAATGTAATTTTCTCTTTAAAGAATTAGTTGCCTTTCTGTAAATCCATTACGAAACCTATTTTTTTATTTTTTGATATAGTTTAGTGCAGAGGAAGCTGTTAGCCACCAGCTTGATGCTCTGAAATACAATGATCAACCTTATCAAGATTACGGGATCGAGGTTATGTATAGGGTAAAACTGCAATAAACTCTGATGTGCTCAATTCATTTTTCTTTTTCTTCTTATTCGGTGACATAAGTTTTTGTTTACTTATTATCAACAGTTTGCTGGATTTGATCCTTTTGAGAGATCTACTTATTTCGGACCACACTTCGATTTAGGACAGGTCTTTAAATCCCCTATACAACATACCATCCAAGCTGAACTTTGTTGTCATTTTTAATGATGCATGTCTAACATGCACTTGTTTTTTCTGCTTTTCCTGCCAGTTTGAACGCTTCAGGCGAATTTTTCATCATTCAAGCTATCGGGTGCTGCTCGGCCACAAAGAAAGGAAAATACTGAGCAGCTTATGGGTTAAAGAGGTAATCTTAGAACACCATAATATACCAAGGATTGCATCTCAAATACATTTGCATAATTCATCATGATATAATTAGTACTTGTGAGGTCCTGTGAATTGATGTTGTTATTGCTTCTAAACTACTTTGTCATGTGGCACAGAACCGGTTCAAACAACGAGTCTGGGTGCAAGGAACTCGTCCTGCCGAAGAAGAGATATTTGAATTCACAATGCTTCAGGTTTGTCACCCACAAATTTTTCAACAGACAGTTTCTTTCTGGAGCAGTAGTCTAGTTAGTAATAATTCTTTGTGTGAGAAGGATGTGTCATAGCTGATTGGAGCACACCCGAATTCTAGGACCGAAGGTCCCACATACCATCTAAAAAGTTAATATTAAGAGGAATTTCAGACGAAGAAAATATTAGAGAATTTTTTTTATAGAGAACATGTCCTCTACTGAACAAGAGAGAGGAGGAGGATGGTGAGATCCACTCCAAAATGATATTATAAAAGCAACCCCATCCCCGCCCCCTCTGATCTATGTAGAACAGTCCCATAAGTGACAACTCTATATACTACTATGTTTTTTTGAGGTGATATACTACTCCTATAGTCCTATGTTAACTGTTAAGGCCTCTCTGGTTTGTGGATGAATGATTTGTTATTATGTTATGTGGTCTGTGTTGCATTTATTGAAAAAACTGATTTTGATGTATATGCAGAGGCTCGGTGGTAGCTGGGATGGTTATTGGCTCACCGAGAGTGTACATCATGACGGAGACAGCTTCTCCAGTGGTATGGCTTACTGAAGAACCCTTTCTAGACATGGATGCCAGTCTCGATTACTGCAAAATGATTCAAGTCTTAACCACACATGGAATACGATGTTTGTCCCAACTTTAGAATTTGTACATATAAAGGTTCAAAATGTTTACATGTTCAGATTACTTGTGCTTGTAAATGGTTACTCTGTATAAGTAAATAGTTAGGGATTTTCCCTATTCAATCATCTGTAATCATCTCAGCCTTCCTGTATGTATATATTTTTGCTTATAGTGCTTAAGTAGGAAAGAAACACAGAGGTTGATTTACAATGCATGCCAAGGCTATGGGACATCAGTTCTATTGTTGACCAAAGAAGTAGGATTTGTATAACCAAAAGTCATCACTAGGCAGGGCACACTTGATATAGGAAGCATTTTTGTCAAAAATAGGTGTTCTGCATCCTATAACATGAATAGTAAAAACGCTATTTGAGTTAACCGTTCATTAATCTAAAACTATTTTAGTTAGCACTTAGCAGTTGTACCATTCATATTAAAGTGTCCAAGGATGTTTAATACCTTTTATTGGGCGCATTGTACATACAAATTTGATAGAAGAAGTATTAGCCATTAAAAGGTATTGGGCATCCTATAATAAGAAAACTAATTATGCTATTTCAGTTACCGATTCATTAAATTAAAAAATGCTTTAGTTTGTGTTTACCCTTCTTGTTCGAGGATATTGGACAAGGATGATCAAAACTGGTTATAGGTTTATCGGTGCTCCACTTGATATAACTAATGACATGAAAAATAAACACTTACATGCATCATGTCATGAGATTGTATTCTTGATTAGGGATCAAGGAAGGGGGCATTGGTGACTGGTGAGTAAGAAGAATATGATTTTCTTAACTAGCAATATGTAAAATAAGTTTAAGGATATAAATATGAACTAATACTCCTTCCGGTTCCTAAATAGAGTTTCCATTTTTCCATTTATGTATGTCCTAAATAGATTTCTCATTTCCTTATTTTGTATGAGTCCATCAATTAAAATATTATTTAGCTTCATTTTTTATTATATTACCCACTTCCCCACATTCTCTATTCTCAATAAACAATTAAAGAAATATGTATCAACTTCAAATTTTAATTCTGATTTAATTATGATTTCTCCTTAATACTTGGAGAATCTTTATAGTAGACTTGAGTGTCTGTCATGCCATAGTAAACCCAGGCTATTTTCTCCAAATGAGCAAAATGAGCAAATGAAGCGAATGAGCAAAATGAGCAAGCATTTCTACTCATTTAAGAAAATGAGCACACTTTTACCCAAATGAACAAACTCTGTCATTTGCTCATTATCATCTTCCTCAATTTCAGATCTGAAAATTTCTTTTTTTTTTCGCGAATTTTAGATCTCCATTGTTGTGTTGGAAGGTTTGGAAGGAGGAGAGAGAGGAATTGAAACAACAACAACAGAACAACAACAGAACAATTGAACAAATGAACAACAATGAGCAAAACAACAAGAACAGAACAAATGAGCAAGAATGGCGTCGTCGGAAAACCCTAACCCCCCAATCATCTTGAGAAATTTCAACTCGTTTCTTTTTTTTTTCAGATCTGGCGACTTTCAGATCGTGGAATTTCAGTCGCCTCATCATCATCTTCTCGCGAATTTCAGATTGTGGATGTTTTGATTTCGAAGTTTCCGGCGAGAAAGAAGAGCGAGAAAGAAGAGAGAGAAAGAATTGAAAGAAATGAGCCCTGAAACAACGACGACGACGAAAACGACGAAGACTTGAATGGTCACCGCCGTCGTCGCACACCCGTCGAAAATGAGCAGCTGCAAAAGCAGCGGCAGCATCCCGGAAAAAATGGCGGTGAAAGCACGCGGAAGAGGAGAACACGTGGAAGAGGAAGAGGAGAGAGAGTACGCAGAATTACGAACGTGCCCCTGAAGTTGTAATTTATTACAAAAATACCTGGGTGTACCATGCTCATGGTACACCCGGGTGTACCATGAGTGAACTCTAATACTTGTGCGTTGTGCCCAAAAGAAAAGGGAATTCTATTTAGGGACGGAGGAAGTATGATACAATCAAGCTTACTTAGGCCCTGTTCTTTTGGACTTATTTTCAGTTTAGTTCAGTTCAGTTCAGTTTCTCTCTGCAATTCAGTTTCTCTCAGTTCAGTTCAGTTCAGTTTCTCTCTGCAATTCAGTTTCTCTCAGTTCAGTTCAGTTCAGTTTTTCTCAATCCAAAAGAATGGGGCTTTTAATCTTATCTGAAAGAAGCAATAAGGTTTCTAAATAAACTGAACTAAACATACTCTAAAAAACCACTTGTTCGAAGTTCTAGGAAGCTCGATCACAATAGTATTTGTGTTACGAACAACCCTTATTTCTCCTCCTTTTGCAACTCCAACTATAATTACCCATCAAAACAAAATTCATCATTATAAATTTTCAAGTCATTTATCTACATTTTACACCGATTATATTACTCCCTTCGTTCCTTATTGATGTTTCTAGTTTGACTTTAACATTTGCTAATGCATATATTTGATTATTAATATATGTAACTACATATTAGTAGACATTATAAAAATTTGATCATTAAAGTATTCCTTGAGATGAATCAAATAAAACCCCACATGACTATAATTTTTCTTATATATTTGGAAAAATTTACGAGATTCTATGTAATTCTAAATAGTGTCAAGATTTCAAGTAGGAACATCAATAAGCGACGGAGCGAGTAGTAAATAAGGGTTAATTTAGTAAATCCTTATCCAACTAATGTGAGTCGACTGAGGCTCTGTTTGGCAAAACTAGCGGTTGCAGTAGCTGTTAGCTGTTGCAGTAGCATTTAGCTGTTGAGGTAGCTATCAGCGGTCAACTAGTAGTTGTTAGCGATTAGCGTTCAAAGTAGCTGTTCAAAATATAAGTGTTTGGCAAAAGTAGCTGTCAGAATTGCAAAAAAAACAAAAAAGGACATACATTCACTTATAGAATTAAATATTAAAATTTGATTAATTAGTTTAATAATTAAACTCAATGATTAATTTTCAATGAAACTTACATATAAGGAGTATACAACTTTTACTACTCAAACAAACGTACGTACAAGTTTAAGATAATCCTTCACCCTTGCAAAATGGTCATCATTTATAAAACATACTTCCTCTATTTTTTTAGTTGTTACATATTGACTTTTTACACTATTCATCTTATGTACTTTGACCGTCTTTGGTTATTTTTTCATAAGAAAAACACATAGTCAAGTGGGATCTTGTTGGATTCGTCTCAATATATATACTTTTCAAATATCAACTTTTTATAATTTTTACTTATGTACAATTAGAGATATCAAAGGTATAATTTATGCGTTGATAAACGTGTTGAGGAGAAATGAAACAACTAAAAAATCGGGGAGAGGTATATATACGAGTCGAATGTATGTATGATGTATGTCATATTTGAACCATTAGTATATTTCATACACTCCTATAAAGAAAAAAGAGTATATATATAATATTCTATGTATATTTTGTAATAATATACTTATTTTGTACGCCTATATATTCTCTATCAAAAAACACAACAAAAATCAATTTTTAAAATATATATGTAAACTAAACGTTTTAATAATACTAATAATCATAGAAAAAAGGCATATATCTTGTTTGTAATAGCTAGATTAACTTAAATACTTGTGAAATTTGGGTCATAAAATATTATGAAACTTTAACTAGCCCTTTTGTAAAAGAAAAAAAAATTAACAAAAAACTCCCAAGTAGTACAACTAAAAACATTTTACACAATACTATTATAGATTTATTGATTAAAAAAAAAAGAAAAAAAGTTGATCAAAAGCATAATGAATGCAATAGCAACAAACGCTAGCTTTTCTGCTTCAAACGTTACCTATTGTAACGTTTCACAAAAGCTACCCATAATCAACCCTAATCTCTACCCGCTACCATAATCGCTACCTTACCAAACACTCCTAATTTTCCTTAAGTAGGTTTTTGACTTGTCCAACCTCTACCTCTACCTAAAACGCTAGTGCCAAACAGGGTCTGACTCTTTCTTTACCGCCGTTCTCCCATTCCTGATAATCTTCCATCACCATCCTCCAAACACCAATAAAACCCAAAATAAAATAAAATAAAATAAAATAAACTTACAATTTTACAAATGCGTCAAACCTCATCATTCTCTCTCCACCGTATCTCCGCCGCCATGTCCACCACCACTCGACCTCCGGTATCAATTTTCTCTCTCCTCTCTTTCCTCTCTTTCCTCTGTATAACCATCTCATTCTCATTCTCATTTTCTCTCTCCTCCATTGCAGTTCAGAGGTGGCCGAGCCCGAGGTCGTCGCTCATTCTCCGATCGTCCATCCGCCGTCGTCTCCGGCGACTCGCATTTTCAATCAGTTCGTGACTCCAATTTTCGCGCAACTGATAATTTCAACAATAACAACAATAATTATCATCATCATCATAATAATCTGAATTCTTCGTCGAATTCCGGAAGTTTTAGTAGCAGGAATAATAGTAATGGTGAAAATAGTTTCAGAGGTAGATCGCCGCCTTTTAATCGGCGGCAAAATCAACCTCCAGGAGCTAGGGTTCAGCGGCCGAAACCGCCCGATTATCGGAGTTGGGAGTTTGCTAAGCTTCCTCCTCCTCCTCATGGTGGTAATTTCACTACTTGTTCTTTCTTTTTGGAGATTATTATTGAATTGTGCAAATTAGCTATTTTTAAATTTATTGAACTATTCTTTTAGATTAAAGGTAATGTGCTTTTTATTTAGATAACAAATTGTATATAGTAAACTTGTAAAAGATCACTTGTCAAGTGGTAATTGGAAATGTAGAGTGAAATTAGGTAATACACAAGCAATGCTTGTTTTTTTTTCAATTGATGTATGTTTGAAATTGTTTGGGCAGTTATAGAGTGAACTCTTGTTTTTAATGTAATTGTTCAAGTAATTAGTATTGGTTATTTTTTAATGTGAACACTTTATTAATGTTCAATTCAAGTTTTCATCTAGTGGTAGTATAGAGTGTAGATAGTGCAATACATGTTACCTTACCTTAATAGAAGTACATAGTATATTAGTAGGCCTACACTTAGACTTTGGTTTATCGCTTAAATACTCAGTGTGGCTTTGATGTAATTGTGTATGTCTTGTGATTGTTGTCATTTTGTTACTCGATATACATATACTTAGAGCGTGATTGATTATGTATATGTCTGAAGACTGAAATTGGAAAATTGATTGAACTATGCAAAATACTCCCTCTGTTCTTAATAGTTGTTCTACTTTGACTTTTACATCAAAAAAATCATGTTTATCAACTATATAATTAAATCATCAAATATTTTTTTAAAAAAAAAAAAAAAAAAATAATGCCATGACTTTGACTACTAATATATCTAATTATAGATTAGCAAAAATTGTAAAAGGTTGATATTTTTAAAATATAAATTCAGGCAAATCCAATAACATAGCACATGATAACTTTTACTTTTATATATTAGTAAAAAATAAAGTTGGTATGTGAATAGTGAAAAGTCAAAAGTAGAACAACTAATTAAAATTGGAGGGAGTAGCTATTTTTTGTTTAGTTGAACCTCCATTTAGTTTAGAGGAAATGTTTTGTCGCAAATTCTAGTTGTGTTTTTTTTTTAATATAACAAAAGGCAAAAATGGTAAATGGATCAAAAAGAGAGAAAGAAGTAAACTTTTCTGTGATTTTGGAGTTTCCCTGTAAAAATCAGTTGTGAAGAGGTTTTTGCCAATTGGAATTATAATGAAGGAAGACATCTTTGCTAATTGGATGCATTCTCTGGGATGCTTGATAAAAAGTACAATGCATACTGCCTTAATAACTTAGTTTTGTTGGCCTACACTTGTACATTAATTTAATTACAGCCAGTTTGGTAGGCGGTAATAGATGACGATTATAATGATGATTTTTAGCCTAGTTTTGTAACGAAAAAGTCATGTCAATGTCATTTTTAGCCTAATGAGAATTCGTCCCTAAACATATGGTTTTCTTCATAACTTTGCATCACTATCCATTACTACTTTAGATGTGGTCAGTGGTATCGAGTGCGAATGGAAACTTGTGAAGATTTCACATGTTTGAGGATGAGATTCCATTACCTTGCCAATGAGTAGGGGATTTTTGTTGCAAACTATTTCTAATCTCATTACCATTACCGTCATTTAGTATCGCCTACCGTACGGGCCATTAGTGTGATCTCTATGTCACTGTGTATGTCTTGTGATTGTTGTCATTATGGTACTTGATAAACGTGGAGCTTAATTGGTTATGTATGTCTGAAGACTGAAACTAAGTTAATGATTGAACATTACATATATATTTCACTACTCTGTTCTGCTTTTTTTTTATTATAGATTTGTCAAGTATGGAAAACTTTCTGCAAGTTAGATTTTGAAGTCTGAAAGTGATTTTTTTTTGTGTTTCTAACATTTTGGTAACTTTAATGATGCTTATTTTTTTAGTGTCATGGTAACTGTTGACTTCTTGTCCAATGGCCTAGAAATGTTAGCAAGGTTACTAAATTAATGGATGTTCACTCTACCTAAATTGATAAATATTTTTGCAGAGCGGTTTGTTGTGCTTTCATATAATATACTTGCTGACTACCTTGCTAATAGTCATCGGAAGCTGTACTTTCACATCCCACGTCGATTTATGAGTTGGGAATGGCGGAAGGGCAACATACTTTTGAGCTTCGATTGTGGTCACCTGACATAATGTGCTTACAGGTCACTTCTCTCTCTTTGGATTTTTGCCTCTTAGCTTCTTGCCTAGCTATTGTGTTTCATGATGATGGAATGCTTGTGTTCTCTCCCCTGAATGATTTACAAGTCTTCAGTTATGACAGTTCTATATGGTTCGAAAATCTCCTTGATTTGTCATTGTGTCCTTATCATACTCTGTTACTCTTTCTTATTTTCTGCTGCTGTTTCTCGTTCTCTCCTCTTCTCATTCCGTCTACTATTGTTATTATTCGTGTCTTGTCGTATTGAACTGGCTTGCTATGCATCTGCTAGAAACTATCTGTATGATGATAGTTTTGTGATATTCTATTGTTCCCTGCCTTATGATGGTCATTGTTAATGTCTTCTGCATTTCATTGCTTTCAACTCTGAGATAGAGAAGTTTATAAATCTTTTTTCAGGAGGTTGACAAATTTCATGAGTTGGAAGAGGACTTCAGGGTTCGTGGATACAGTGGCATTTGGAAGGTTGGTACAGACATTAGAACAGTTTTGTGTGTTTTCTTCCTTGTTCTTTAAGTTCGTCCTCTTAAAAGAAGCTAAAAATATAATATGTTAAGTTTGCCACTTGTGAGTTCCTGTTATCTGACGCACAATTTCATTCTTCACTTGGAAGGCTGTAAATGAAATTCTCATGCTTAAGAGTTTAAAATTAGAGAGAAGATTTGGTTGTACTTCCCTTTGCTTTCAATAAGACATGTTAACCCCATAACTCATAAGACATTTTCTTTTCTAGGAACCTGATGGTAGATCTTGCCGTCTTGATTTCTGAATATTACCTCTATGCTACCTAGACTTGTCAAACGAGTCGGTTCTGGCAGGTTGTGATTAGCAAGTATGTTAGAAAATAAATCACTAGACCACAACTTTGGATCATAATTTAAACACATCTCCTTGCTTCAAAGTTGGTATAGATCATGAAGCTCTTCTCTTCAATTTATGGTGCACATCAAACCACCAAGATATTTTTTGATGCAAATTATCACCAATACCATATCATTTGGAGCAGTTCTCTCCATGGTGTATATCTTACCGACAACTCTGAAACAAAGTTTCTTCCACAGCCACTTGTGTCATGCATGTCTTTTCTTCGTTATATTATAATTTGCAGTCTCTTGCCAAATGTCCAAAGCTCTTCCATTTGTGACATTGTGAATTTCCTTTATGCCAACAATCATTTTCTTCATGTCAATCTTGTGAAAATGGTTGCATTGAATTTTACATTTCCTAATTTGACTAGTAAGGCTTCCTTTTTTCTCCATTATTTTCCTCCCTCATTGATCTTCTTTGGTCTATGGCACTAAGGGTATTAATTAACTCCACTAGGGTTATTTTGGATAGTTATTTTGAATCTCAATTGATAGTCTTGAATGTGTGGGAGGTTGTTACTTGTGAGACTCTCCCT
The DNA here is from genome assembly GCA_947648045.1 of Beta corolliflora. Taxonomy (NCBI): domain Eukaryota; kingdom Viridiplantae; phylum Streptophyta; class Magnoliopsida; order Caryophyllales; family Amaranthaceae; genus Beta; species Beta corolliflora. The sequence goes on from CANSZD010003495.1 coordinate 323,893, forward strand.
TTTCGAAAAAATCCAACATTAAGCTAAATCAAGCAACATGATGAAGAAAAACAAAGAAGCCAAAAGCTTTCTCTTGTATTCATATGGCCGTGGACGGAATATTCGCAAGTATCATGACTTGTGTCTTGTGAGTCACCAGAAGAAGCATGGAACATGCTAAAGGGAGTTCGAGTGCAATGCTCAAACAAAGTTGATGTAGGTTTTGAATCACAAATGGGAATTTGAGACGCAGAGGATGATGAAAAGTGAAACCGTTAAGGAATATGTGAGTAAGACATGACAATTGAGAATCAAAATAGGTTGCTTGGTGAAAATATTTCCAATGAAAGAGTGGTTGATAAAATTTAGTTGGCATTTTGAAAAGATATGAGTTCAAAATCTCCTCACTAGAAGATTCCAAAGACTTGTCCAATAAAATGCTAGCGGAGTTAGTCAATGCCCTTAGTGCCATAGACCAAAGGAGATCAATGAGGAGGGATGAAAGTGGAGAAAATATTCAGGGAGCCTTACTAGCCAAAACTTTATTCAGAAAGGAAGTGTAATACAGTACTACAGATCAATTCAACCATTTTCACAAGATTGATCATGAAATGGTTGAAGTTTGATTATTGTAGTTTGCAATGATCTCTGAAATGGTTGAAGTTTGATGCATATGCATGTTGAAAATGCTAACAAGATTGGAACTGTGAACTTGCACATTATAACCTAGTTATTCCGCAAATGTACTAGATGCGAACTGGTGATCCAATTGATGGGTGTGCTATCTTTTGGCGAACGTCAAGGTAAGGAGCATTTAAAATCCAGATTGCTTGAACCCGTAAGTGATGATGCCGCCTCTATTAAGATCCAATTTGCAGCATTATTTTGTTGATCTTGTTGGTGTTGCGTCACTTCTGGAAAATAAATTGTATCCTTGAGCGGGGGTTTGGTGACATTTGTTTGAAAATCATGGGTTTAGGTTTAGGTTGATGTATGAAGAGTGCATTGAGTTCAACAAACATGGGATGCGGGACAATGTTGCTCAAATATGTGTTCTGGAGGTATGTTTTGGAATTTGGGTTCTCTTTATTTCTTCTTGAGTTATGTAGAGGATAAGAAGGTGTTGACCAAAAAGTTGTATTCATCATGTTCATGCTGTAATGTGATGTTAAATAATTTTTTATTTTTTAAAATTTGCAGTCTTTAGTTCCAAACCAAGATGAAAACCAGCTGGCTTCATCATCCAGGTAATGCTTGCGTAAGAGTTTTCATGTGACACATGCCTTGTGGTTATTTGGAGGTTAACCTATTCCTGATAGAAATACTACTTGCTTGATGACTTGTGCTTTCTGCACATGAGGCACCAGAGAAAATGGTGTTGCATGTTTTAATCTATATTTTGGAAGCTTCGATGTAGGTACTTTAGATTTTAGACGCAAAATATTACTTCATTATCATAAGATATTTGTTTATTTTGTGTGTTCTATCCTTCTAGGTACTGAAATATTATATACGTATATGGAATTCATGATGCTCTTTGATTGTCGGTTTTCTGGTTCCCCATTTAATTTGGTTTTAGTATGAATGAGTATGGATCTATGCCTCACAGACTCAGTCTGTAGCTGAGAGTTTTGTTTATCCGGTTGTCTTAACCTTTTCTTTTTTTACCTTTTTTCATCTCTTAAAATTTTCACGCTTCTTATTGTTTCTGGGTTTCATAACCTTTTCCATTCCCTCTACAGTCCTTACGAGCACAAATATCAATTGATGGTTCTCTCTCTCCCTGAGAGTGTTACTTGTTTAATGTCCCACTCTCCACTATTGTAGTTTCAACTATCACATGCCGTTGCCCACCTATATTCTAGCCTAAATTGTGTGAACACTATTGTGAAAACTAGCAAGAGTTTTCTTTCTCTTGTGATTTTATGTAGTAGACACGATTTACAAGCTGGGTATGGTGTTAGAAGATTGAGCAAGCTGACTTAGAACAATTGTGAATGATTTGAGGTGTATATGTTTGTCAAACGGCATGGGGATTTGTGAATGATTTGAGGTGTATATGTTTGCTAAACTGTTCAGGAAGCTAATAGTTTAAGTTAAATGAATTGTGTGTGTTTCTTTTCTTCCCGTTTTCTTTTCCTCCTAGACTACCATTTTTGTTGTTGGTATCGCTGCTCTAATGAATGTAACCTTATTCTAACACTGCAGCTCAAAAGGCCCAAACAGAGTTGTCATATGTAACACTCATGTGCTTTACAATCCAAGAAGAGGAGAAATCAAGCTTGGCCAGGTATCAGAACATAGATCTCTTCAAAGTTTGCAACAGATTCCTTGTATGAGTTATCATAACATAGTTATTCATTCCTGATGCAAAGGTTTAATTTTTGCTTGTTTTCTAAATCAGAATATGTATATGAATCTGATTTGCTTCATCTTCAACTTCTTGTAACCAAAAAAAAAAAAAAACAGCGAGAAATGTATGAAGGAAAGAATTAAAATAGGTTGACCTTTGAAAATGCCTTAACAAAACCATGTACTATGGGCTCTGTGAGATATACTTGCATAAATTTTGACTGTATTTTAAATTCATCTTATTCTTTTCACTTTGTTCTGCTTGTCATCCTACTTATGGAATTGTGCATGGCTTGTAAAACTTCTTTTGACCTAACCAATCTTTGACCTGGAAATATGTCAGAAATGTTCATTATAATGAACGAGATGTCCGTCGAGTAGATTTAGTAGATGTATGAAAGACTATAAGTGAATTTAGGATTGGAAATGCTATGGATCCTTTTAAAAATCAACGTTTCTTCAGTTCTTGTGTTTGATATTAATGGTAACAGCACCAAATTACAGACTTACAACATGTTTGAATCATAACATGCTCAAAGGTTAAAGCATTAAAGCTCAACACCAATATTATAACTCATTAATATCCACCTTTTTTGTCGCTCCTAACCTATTTATAGGGAAAGTTACTTGTTCCCTACTCAACCAAGAATGGAAGCAGAAATTTGGAAACTAGGTAAACTCCTATACTTGTCTGACAAGCAGACCAATCGTACTCCTACTAACAATAAACAAACTCGACCCTATTAATTAGTGGACTAAGATAGCCCACAATTAATAATGCAACTTAGGAAGCGCAAGGCCCCATCTGATAAAAATAACAATAACGAAACAAGTCCCACCATATAATACCCACCTTTGAAGTGTGATGTTATAATCGTTTGGTTTCTAGGAAAACATTCAAACATAGTTTAGGCGCATAAAGCTGAACTAACTTAACCATTTAGACCTAGGAGCATAACATTAGCCATAGTGTCAAGTATAGTAGGGCTTCAATCCACTCCCAGTTCAACGTTCGGTCTCCATCTCTTTTCTGGTTATTGAAATTTAGATGGTTATGCACGACATGAACGCCTTATCAAGGGCTAGATTTAACCTGGACTCTTGTGTTACATAGCCTGCTGGTGTTGATTGCAGAACTAACAATTATGTCCATGTGGCGTTTGCACTGTGCTATCATCTTTTCTTTTGTCTTGGTTTAGCCACCAATTCTCTGTAACCCACCTCTGCCATGCTGGGATGCATAATTCTTCAGTCCATGCCACTACTTCCATTTTGTGCTATGTCTGGAACAAGTTTGAATTTTTGCATTTACATTGCTGACTTGTGGCGGAGTATATTTTGCTTGTTCCAATGTGTATGTAAATGGTAAAAGGCCGTCTAGAATGTCTTAGCTGTTGATGTATCAGATGTAGTTATTGCCTTGTTGTCTTGTTTGTCTAAAGTGTATTACTTGCACTTCTCTGCTGTTTGTAGATGTGCCATAAAAGACCTTGCTGTTGCTTCTGTGGCTGTATGTAGGTCAGGATACTTCTTGAAAGGGCTCAAGATGTGTCAAAGACGTGGGATGATGCTCCCGTGGTCTTATGTGGTGATTTTAATTGCACTCCAATGGTATACAGCGCATTATTTCCATTATTTAGTCATCATCATTAAGTATTTCGCACTTTTGTAATAACACCTTGGTCACTTCCTTTTGGCAGAGTCCATTGTACAATTTCATATCTGAGCAGAAGGTAAAGTTGGAGCTTCACATTCTTTGGAACGATGAGTTCCACTCTTCTTATGCCTGTTCAGTTATCTAATCTATGACTTGGCAGCTAGATATATCTGAAGTAGAAAGAGACAAGGTTTCAGGACAAGCCTCTGCTGTAATTTACCCCCCCACCGAGACAATATGACCCTCAACCCAGGTATTTTTTCTTCTCTTTCATCAACATCTTCAAGTAACTCTTCGGTCTATTCCTTAGATATAGGTCTACAATGCTTGCTATTTTTCTAGGGAGCAGCCAACTGGTGATATAGCTAGTCCAACAATTGCACCAAACAATAGCATCGACAGAAAACAGAGTGATTCCTGTGAAAATGTGAATGACATAGAAAGCAGTTCTGAACCACTTGTCAGCCTGCATGGACCTCCTGTTGATTCTTTGCTAAATGCATCACTTAACTCATTTGAGAAAAATAGAGGGCTATCTCAATCAACTGACAGCTCGAAGGATAGTCATGGCGGTCGAACTAAATTGAGAGCGGATGAGATTGGATCAGCCAAATCTGCTGATGTAATAATCAATGAGACAATGAAAGGTCAAGAGGTTACTTTGTCTGAAAAAGGTATTGGCTCCGGTTTGCCGTTGAAAGAGCAGGAAACAAAAAAAGATCTAATATCAGAAGAAAGTAGCTGGAATGGCCACAGTGGTAGATTGTCATCTGTTACTGATGATTCTGACAAGAACATTGTGGTAAAAGAGGCTAGGGACGATTATAACTCGCAAATGTCTCAATCAGACAATTCCCTTAGATCTTCCTCAGAAACAGTTGAAGTGAACATGCTAGCTTCTATCAATGACCATAGTCCACCTAGTATATGTGAAGTTAGTGATCCAAACACAAGTTCAGGTAGTATAGATAAGAAAATTATTGGTCTATCACTCAATGAGATGGAGGAACCTTTAGAAGATGATGAGGCCTTAGATGAAGATGGTGAGGAATCTCTGTCTGATTTAACCAATGGGGAAGGTTTGCCTTCAAATCTTGGTAAGATCGTAAATCTCTCTGTGGAAGATTAATTGGTAAACAAAGATTAGTTAAAATTTGTGACAGCTTGTTCTTGCAATTCCAGGTGATTTGGTTCCTGAGGATGACACAGTTGATGTGGATAAATTTTCGTATGATCCATCGCTGTGGACACCAATGGAGATAGCTACTGCAACTGGCGATGCCAGTAGCAGTGCTCTCGAACACTCTTTAAAGCTCAGGAGTACGTACTCAGAAGTGGTGGTAGGTTCACGACTTCAGGCTTCTGACCTCTATTTATTAAAAATGGATATATGACATGATCTGGAAGTAGCCTATGGCACTTGTGAAGTTGTGATTGCTTTCATGTTTTTCCACAGGTGGCAGCCATGTACAAATTTATGTGCAGTAGCTTGGTGGTTATTTTGAACTAATCTAAATTTTGTTTATCAAGATAGTCAAACAACTATATTGAGGGATTCTATTTTTTTAACTGTAGATTCGTTACAAAGGGATTTTTTTTGGTTATGTTGCTAAAGATAAACTTCTTTTCTTGTTTCCTTGGATGTGAAGAAACTTGTTTTAAGAATTGGTGTGACCAATGCACATGAAGTTAATGTATTTCAATTTTGGAGCATACAAATAAATGGAAGAATCTTCATATTAGTTCTGTGGTGCTTGGATTTCCTGTGTAATTGTACCTAATAAAATTTGAATATTTCTTGTAGTCACTTTGAGATCTTAAACTCAGTAGTTGGCTGATGGATAAGGTGTAAGTTTGAAAATCTTTTGACCTTTCCAAGCCTTGAAAAGGGCAGGATTCATACTTGGCTGCTACTGTGAGCCTTCAATTGCTGTTCTGATCTTGGTGCGCTTATGCATCAAATTGTTTGAGGTCACTGTTTATTGATTACTGTTTGATTTTTTCTAGGATTCTTCTGGGACAAGGGACTCAAATGGGGAGCCGTTGGTGACTAGTTATAACACTTGTTTTATGGGAACTGTTGATTACATATGGTGAGCATAACTTTTGTCCTATCTGATTGATTTGCTTGTACTTTTCTTTGTGATATATGGCTTGCTCTTGAAAACATTGTGTGATTGGCCTTGTGAGAACTGTGAACACTCACATCTGCTCACCTCTTGGGTTATTTTCTTGTTCAGAACATAATATCTTGCTCACATAGATTAAAATGTCCAAGTGATTATTTTGCTTCTCTGTGACATACAGGCGATCTGAAGGTCTCTGCACCATTAAAGCTCTTGCTCCAATTACAAAAGATGCAATGCAACCTAGTGGGGGTTTCCCTACAAAGGTGCGTGATTTTTTATAAGCGTATTATATTGATGGATTTAAATACTTTACTTCGTGATATCTCCTACTATGCTTATGAAATTGTGGATATAATTAGTGTACCTGATATTCGTTCTCCATCAAGCCTGACATGCTAGGTTAGTGTTTCAGGTTTGAACGATTAGCTTCCTTCTACTGTATGAAAAGCAGGCACAGGCCTACAGTTAGCATACACTCTTGTATTGAAATTTTCATAGTTCATACATCATTATATGCTGGTGGACTTGTTCGGTGTCTACATAAAAACTTTACATATATTCAACCACCCCAATTCCTCTCAAAAGGGGGAGAAAGTTAGCAGGTGGAGGGGGGTTGCGGACATATGACCTGAATCTCAATACATAGTTCTTCTAGATTTAGTTGTTTGAACATAATTTCTTCTGGAGCAGAAGAATTAAGCTCTTTGATCCTTCCCTCTCCACAACTCACCCCCTCCCCCTTTTTCCGACAAAATCCTGACGCATAAGAAAGGGAGAAACCCAATGGGCAGCTGGAATCTGGTTGGAGACTCGTAGTGTATATCTGCTCCTGTTCTCATGTAACACACTGATTCAGACTTTACAAATCTGACTTTATCTTTGTATCATGTGTTTCGCGTTATTCACGTTGCTGTTTGTGGTTGCAAAGCTCTCCAGATGCTTGATATTAACATATTTTTGTTGATTTGAATTCAGAAATGGGGAAGTGATCATATAGCTTTGGCTTCAGAATTGGCATTCGCTAAGAAATGAAATGAGTTTTAATGTTGGGTTTGAGTAGCTGACCTCTCGGTACTACTACTAAGCTGTTCCATCTCATGAGAAGTTTAGAAGCTCATATATAACTTCAACCTATGACTTCTTTTCAATGTGAGGTTAGTCCACTTACCTCATTTCCCATCCTAAAATGGTGATGGTGATTGAAACGCACAGCAGGAACACAAAAGGAGAGCTGATATCGTCAGTCTTGAAAAAATATATATCTAGATTTTTTGCAGCATGTCTGTCATATTATTCTGTACATTAGTGTATTTTATCTTATAGAATCCCCAACACCCCCCTCCCTTCCAATTTCTTGGAGGCTATGAGATTATGCCTTGTAATTTAAAATTGCTCTAACTATATATAATAGCTCTTTTTGATGGGATACTGCCATACTGGAGAAGTCTGAATGCATTAAGAGCACGTTTGGTTGGTAATTTTTGATGGCTGGAAACAGAATCAGATTAGAGAGTTCATTAGATGTTGTTTAGTTCATCAGACGGGTTAACAGTTTTCTCTATGGAAGCGGAGGGATCGAAAACATTGTTTCGTTCCAATCTTCTTTTTCCTTTAAGGAATTTGTCTCCCTTAGATTTGGGTGATTTTTCTTTAACCTGTGGTCAGTCAGTTTCAATCATTTTGAATCCTTCAAAATGTAATTTACCCATGATGACAATATAAACTGTCTAGATTGCAGTGTCCATTCTACTTCAACTGACAAACATCTCTTTACAGACTCACAGAGTCACAGTACTGGTACAATATAACAATAGGCTCTCCTGAACTACACAATGAACCATACATATTTCATGGGGTAATATAGGACGCTTAATGTATAGGATCCCATCTTCCCAATCAAGCATAGTCACTCTACAGGAACTTGTCCAAGATAGTAGTGTGGAGCGGGTCACTCAAGTGGGTAGCCCAGTTGTTAAGCGGACCTTTACCGGTAACAGCAGCCTGAACAGCAAAGCCAAGGAAGGCAACCATAGCTAGCCTGGCATGCTTGATCTCTGCCAATTGAAGAATTGGCTTCTTTTCCGGGTCAGATGCCAAGCCCAATGGGTCGAAGCTTCCACCGGGGTAAAGCCTCTTTTCTGGGTCAAGCTCTGCATTCCTCTGGAATTCAATAAATCCAATGACCAAAACCTCTATCCAGATCAATGTGGTCATTGAGAAAGGAAGTGGTTGGCCAAGGTAGGATGATCCTTCAATTAGCTCCACCTATAAAATTTTAATCAAAGAATAAAATGTTAAAGGAACTCTAAGTGCTAAAGAATTTCATGATAGTTTTGGCATTATATTTTACCAATTGAGTTAGTTGATGCTATTAACCAATAATTTTGTTTGTTTGACTTTGATTTCAACTTTATACTTTCTGAATTCGGAATTAATAGCCTATATAGTCAATATGTCTATATGTGATGTCTACTTGTATAGAAAAACTATCACATCCAAATAATAAATTATTTTGATTAGCTTTTCCTAGTACTCACCTACTTAAAATAAGTGATTTAATGATAATATAAATAATACTCCTCCCATTATAATTAATTTGTTCCATTAGCTTTTTTCATGGTTTTCATTTTAAAGCTTTAACCATATATATCTTGAACTACATGCTAAAATAATTATAATCAATTGATATTTTAAAACTAACAAGATTTCGATAATATTTTTTGTGTGTATTAAAATTTAAAATAAAGAGGATCGTCATTTATGGACTATTTAGTTAAAAAAAAAAGAGGATCGTTATTTATGAACTTGAACAAAAGAAAACCAAGGAGCACACCATATGAGAGTAATTTTTTGTATAGTCTTGTCATTTCCACGTTTTTACCATATTTAAACCATGAGTGTATTTAAATCATAGTCATGAAGGTTTAAACATATGTGCAACCTTAGCGTAACACAAGAAATTCTTTTGTATGTTAGATTGTACATGTACTTGTAGTTCTATTTCTTGCAGTAAACCACTTAGACAACCAGCAAGACAATTCTAGCAAAGTAGCATAGATTCAATTAGTTTAGCATGAACCACAACAAATATAGAGGTCACTTTAATGTACATACCTTGCCAGCATCTTGCCAGGTGACACCAGTGAGCCACTCAACAGTCAAGGCACCAAGAGTAGCCAACATGGCCCATCTCCCATGGATCAGTTCACACTCCCTGAACCTCTGCAGCCCGAAAACCTCACTGTATGGCTGCAGGGATGTGGCCTTGACGTCTTCGGACTCGGTCCGAGTTCCAATGATGTCACCAGCCAAATTCTTGGCTAAGTTCTGGTCCAAGCCATCATAGTCATATTGCAAATACTCTGCTGGCTTACCGAGCCCAAATGGGTCAAACCCATAATCACCCACTAAGCTCCCATCCAACCATTCTGGGGCCTTGGCACCAGGGTACCATAATGGGCGGTCTGTGCTTGAGCCTGATCTGGGCTGGGCTTTCTTGGCAACTTTCTTGGCCCCGAACCCAAACCGGCACGTGATCCTCCCTGAATTCGATGGGACATCGGGAAGACGAGTCCCGATAAAAGACGAGGTGGCGGCAGTGGCGGAGGCCGAGGCCATATTTGATTGTTTTGTAGGATGAGTGGTGGTTATAGGTGGAAAAGGCCTAGAAGGGGTGTGTGAGATTTTTGGACTAAAGATGTGGCTTAGTTAATGGTTGAAGTGTTTTTCGTGGGGTGTTTTATTTCGGATTTTTGGGTGATGGGCTATCTAATGTGGTCATATGTAAGGCGTTGGATGAAGCGAGAATATCTATCTAACGGGTGAGGGAGTTTGGGCCTTATCTTTATCTGATTTTGGAGATCATATATCTGAAGTAGAAGTACCTATCATGTTATTGGCCCACATTCGTAGGATAGCGAGCTTCTGGCCTACTTGCATGTGTGGCGAGATTCTTTATTATTATTATTATTTTCTTGTTGCCTGTTTTATTTTTATCTCGACGGAATTTAACTCTCGTTTTGCCATCTCAATTATTTACATAAATCATTTGAACTACTTCAGTTTAGATTAATGAGGTGACAAAGCTGAAAAAGAGCGGGATACAAGATCGGACATTAAATGGGAAACATGATCTCAATTTACCGCGACTACCGGAATGTAGGGTGGACCAAGAGGGTGTTCTAATCTAAATAATTAATTGGTAAATTGCACAATCAAAATAAGTTTTGTGGGATATTTTGCGCTTTCTTGTTTAGATGGGTAGTAAATAATGTTGAACTTATAAGTACTTATTTGTTTCACATGAAAAAGCATTGGAAAATGGAAACCATGGAAATCTTTAGATGACAAGTTACAAGAAGTAGTAATATTTTATGGGCAATCTTCACCAAATGGAGAAAGTTATTTTCATTGCCCTTCTAAGTAAGTGAAACTTCTCATGAGAGTTTATACCTTCCATACTCAATCAAACAATTTTTATACTTCATACAAAATAAACTTTCCTATGAAGTTCATTTAGCCAAACTTCCATGAAGTATAAAGCTATACTGAAAGTAAGATGGCCAAGATACTTGAATTTGGTAGTTTGTGTTATTTATGCCTTGAAAGCGCGAAGAAGTGTAGAAGTGTGGAACTCGAAGTGCTTGGGCGGCAACACACGATATCTGGTGCAAGCAGAAGAAAAAGATTTTGAGGTTTGAGGCTCGTTGCTGTCAAGCAACCTAGGTAACCCAAGCGAGAAGCCTGAGGCAAACCGGGCAGGTGGATGTACTCTATTCGTGTGCTTGTTTGGACTCGTTTATTTGGTTTTAGTATAATAGTAGATACATTAAGGAGTATACGTAATATGGTTGTAAATCTTATTTAATTATAGTTTCCAAGGCTCCTTAAAAGGGTGAACCGTCTTATTATTCTTACATGGTATCAAGAGCTTAGTTTTTTTTTTCCAAGAACAAAAATAGTACAACTTAAGTTTTCTTTTCTTTTCTTTTTTCCAAATTCCAATCAAAGATCCTTTCTTTTATTGTGTGTCGGCCTCCATGACTGATCAACCTTCATGACCTTCGCCATTGCGTCCACTGGTGGGCTGTCTTAGGCCGTCGCGTCTCTACCATCATGCTTTGTCAATAATGGAAACTTAAGAGTGTATATGTAATATGGTTGTAAAACTTATTTTATTATAAATAGAATGTCGGGATTTTCTAAGAGGATGAGTTGTCTTATTATTCTCACATCGATATTAGTTGTGGGATCATGTTGGGTTTATGAACCACATAGGCCTTGTTATGTTAGAACCCTAAGAGTGGAGCCATTGGTTGATCCAATTTATGGATCATGAGGAGAGAGACATTAAAAAGGATTAAACAAATAGGAGAGAGAAAAAAAAAGGAGGAAAGAGAGACAATGCTCAGATTGTTCCCACGATCTCAAACCCCTTTGGCAAAAGTGAGTTCATCGCCACATGGCACAAGGTGAGAGGAAGCTGAAAATGGAGTGGGCCCCGTTGTTGTTGCATGGCAGACATCCAACCCTCCTAATTTCTCCAATCTAACGGCTAGGATTGCACAGAATTGTTAACGTTGTAAATTTTTGCAACGGGCATATTGCCAGTTTAAATTTTTTTCAACAGCTATACTTTTTTTTGTCTATAAATAGAAACCAATATTGAACTATTTTTACACATCTTATTTTTGAGCTCATTTTATTATTGAAAGTCATATTTATTTCCTTTCTTCATTTTATTATTATTATATTTTCTGATTATATATTTGAATCGATAGTATTAAGTTAATTATCGTATCTAATTATGTACAATATTAATGAAATTATTTTTTACTAATGGTTTTTAATCACAAACATAAAAATTATTTACATTCAATAATCATTAATTGATTCTTAAATAATCCATAATAAATAAAAAAGATGGGATGGAAAGGAGATTGAGGAGAGAGAATATATGGTGGGTATGGTAAAAAGTAGGAAAGAGAATGTGAAGATCTAAAATTATAGATCATCCATTGGGGGTACGCAAATTAGATCCTGGGGAAGGGAGTAGGATGAGTATCCTACACCTTCCCCTAAGTGACGTCGTTTTATTAGTTTTAGGAGAGCCAAAAAGTTGGTTGGCTTTTGGCAGTATTTTTGAAAGTGGGCCAGCTTCTCCATTTTTGAAAGTGGGCCAGCAATTTTTTTGATGTACAAATGCATATGGTTTGTTGTAATAATATACGAGTGTACATTTTGTATTTTTCAAATGATCAAAGTAATGACCATCGTTGTACATTTGTGATTTATCCTTATTGCGTTGGTTGTGGTACCTTGTATATTGAGTCATAACCAGTGAATATTCAATAAAACAATATTGTACATTGAGTCATATCCAGTGAACATATTGAATTTCATCACTTTGAATTGTGGCACCGGAGCACTATATGAAGTATGGGACTGTAATTGTACATATTGAATTTCATCGGTGAACAAACATCAACACACCAAAGGTACAAAGAAACAAAGATTGCAAATTACTCACTTGACATCGGTTCCAAATTTGGGTATCTTTATTTTCATTGTACATTTTGATTTTGTCAAGAACAACCACCAAAAGAATGTACATAAAAACATAATAGAATAAAAGAAACATAATGATGGTGGTTGACATCAAATCCGTTATTAAATGAAAGAATCGTCAAATCGTATCTTTTTGAATTTTCGATGATACAAAGTAAGCTACCTTGATTCTTTTTGAATTTTCGTTACATGTACACCCAAGTTATTCTTTTTGCATTTTGGAAGTGTAGGATCTTCATCCTACACCTCATACCAACATCTACGGATTGTTGGGGGTAAAGAGATCATAAAAATATCAATTGTGGGTCATGAATGAGGTGGAAAGAGTGAGAAATTAATAAAGAATCCCTAAATTTGGGATCATCCATTGGCCATGCTCTAAGATTTATTTTTGGCATATAAGAGAGATCATCCTCTCTTCTACTCCTCCTTGCTTTACTGTAACCCTTTCCCCAATTGAAGAGTAATACAAAAACCACCCAACATCTTAGGGTGGATGTAGGTCATATTGATTGGACTACAACCCAATAATTTTGTTTTCGTTGTCCTTCTCATTCTAGTTCTTGCAATTATTATTTTTATGAAATCAACTAGAATACCTTAAACTGGTATTAGAGCTTGAGGTTATTAAGGTTGTCTATTGAATCCTTGATGAGCGAATTATGTCTATAATGAATCTATATATTGATCAATTTGATCAGAATCAATTTTGGCCTAAGACACACTGAAGATGAAAGTCATATTCAAAGTAGAGTTCTCAAGGCCCTTCAGGGAAAAGTCAAGAAAATTGCCACCTTACACCAACCAAAAGTGGGAGGAAGTTGATATGAAGGCATCATCGGGGATGCAACTTTAATTTTCTAATGAAGTATCTCTACATGGGAAAGAGCGTCACTGAATGGAAACTGGTTACAGTTCAAGAATACGTTTTATGTTACTTTATTTGGCTTGAGGAAAGTGATACATAAAAGCCTCAATTTAGATAACCTAAAAAAACTTAATTTAGATGTGTTTTTTCAGATTGTCATGAATCTTTAAAAATATTGATGTGACATTGGATGATATAGTGTAATTTACTTGTATTATTCATAACCACCTTCCTGTAAATAGGGCTGTTCAGAGTGCGGTCTGGACCGCACCAAACCGCAACCCAAACCGTTTTTTCGCGGTTTGGGTTGGTTTGCGGTTTCAAAATTGCGGTTTGGGTTATGATTTCAAGCAAATCGCGGTTTGCGGTTTGGGTTGAGTTTTAATTTTTGTAAACCGAACCCGCACCGTAAACTGCAATTTTATATGATTTTTTTTTAAATTTTTTTTTTATCTATTTTGGTTTTTTTTTAAATACACTTGACAAGGTGGCATACAAGTATACAACTGAAAAAAGAAGTTTGAGGTAAAGAACTTGGACACTTTTGATATATAATTATTTATGTTTAATTATGAAGTCAACTTCATATTTATTTAGACTCTTTATATTTATTAACAAATTTTTTTTACTCTTAGATTACAAAATTAATATCACGGAGGAAAAAATGGTTAAACCGCAAACCAAACCGCACCAAACTGTTTTGTGCGGTTCGGTTTGGGTTGGTTTGGGCAAAAGTGCGGTGCGGTTTGGGTTGGGAAAATGTCAAGCCGTATATTTGCGGTTTGAGTTGGGTTACATCCCAAACAGCACCAACCCAAACCGCGAACACCCCTACCTGTAAACATATTTTATTGACTAGACGTATACAATATTGAGAATTGATATTATTGAATGAATGCTACATTTAGTAAAAATTAAATTCTTGAACAAAAAGAGTCATCTCGAGAATTATAATTAATAGGGATATAACTTAACCAGTATAATTAGACATACAAATTTTATATTATTTTCAAAAACCTTTTATTTAAAGTGATAGAATCGTAGCAGTAATACATACAAGAAATCTAATAAATAGAATAAATATAATTGCAACAACCATAAGATGGATATATGATTATATAATAAATTCAACTAAAAATAAAGATAGATGAATCAATCAATGAAGAGGTTGAATTTATACAAATGAGACAAATAAATGACAAATTGCATGATTTTAACCATTATGTTAAAGATATTTAAATTTATTAAATACCAAAAAACATGAAACCACAACATAGGTATTGTAAGAATTTGTTTTTTTGGTGGGGGAGATAAATGAATGAAAAATTGCATGATTTTAACTATGATGAGCTTTGAAGACAAGTTTTTTTTTTATTAATAACTTTGAAGATAAGTTTTAGATTTAACTTCCATATATGTAAGTTCTCAATGTACGAAAATATTTAATTTAAAACAAGCACATCCTAATTAGTCATGTTTGTTCTGAAAATCGGCAAAAAGAAAATCTATTAATAATGGTTTTTCCCTCAAAATAAATAAATAATGGTTTTCATAATTCATAATTAAGCTATTAGAAAATGAAAAACAAAGAAAATAGTGATAATAAACAGACTTTAGTGTTTTGATTACTCTACAAGAAAAAAAAGAGCTTCGAATTAATCCCTTTTTTCGTAAATGTATACCTCATTGCTTTTGTTTCGGTCAAAGTTCAAAAACTTTGTACAAGTCATGAATGTATAAGAAAAAAATATATATAGTAATATGATATTTTGTTAGAATCGGGCGAATGTGTATTTTCAAATTATTCACATTTTATGATATTTTTTAACACATAATAAAACATATAGAAATTTGACTATATATCCCGAAGACTGTGAAAAGTCCAATAGAACATGTATTAATAGATAGAGGGAATATGCATTAGTTAAATAATAATTACTCTTAGTCAAGCCGTTGTAAGCGTCTATCAGCTAGAATGTTACCAACATCCCTTTCAATTGGTACCATGACCATCACCGCTACCAAATGGTACTATTTACAAGAGGTTTAGCTACCAATTCAATTTTTATTAAAAAAAACTTCAATAAATTAACAATTACAAAAATATTTGATATCAATATAAATATACTTCATTAGATACCAAATTCACGTCACACAGAAAGACACTAGGACATGAAACAACCTTCCAACCTCAAGGTTAGGGGTTCGATCCCCACTTGGGGAACTTTGGGGAGGGTTTCTCCTTACCATCCCCCCACTCTCAAAGTGTCTGCCAGCAAACCCATGTTAGATTAACGGTTAACCTAAGAGAGGTTACGATTTCACATTACCCTTCATCTTACCATGGGGTCCACATTAGAACAAAAAAAAGACACTAGGACTTCCTCCTCCATACACAAATTAGTCAATTACACATAGTCCATACTCCCTAAGACCATATAGCTAACGTATTGGATAGGTGAAGGATTTTAGGAGTATATTAAAAAATGTATCTTGTATTTTCCCTAGGTAGTTCACCAAATTAACGAGTGTTTTCATTTTGGTTTCAAAACACAAACCGCCTTTCACGAACATTTGGAGTTTGATACATCAAAATTCAACAACCACACCAAAAATACCCAGATTCTGGACGTTAGACATCATCTCTTATAACTCCATTCATTCAAACAATTTACTTTTTTCTGGTAGTTGGGTCCCACCCTTCTGCATCGCGTATTATTGCCCGTATTCACATCATGCTATATATCATATGATCAACGTTAATATTAAGTTTCTTATATTTAAAAAAAAGGAAAAATTGACACCATGGGTCCCAACTATAGGCCAACATTTTTTATAGATACCAACTATTGATTATTCCGTAAAGGTCCCAACTATAAAGGGTATTGTTTTTTAATGGACCCTCCAAGTTACTTAACCTCGTCGCATGACAGTCATAAATCATGTGACTTCATAAAATAATCACGTGACTCCCCCTATCTCTATTCTCTACTTCTTTACCCTTAAACTTCTTCTTCCTTCTGCTTCACTGTAACTTATTGCAGTACCATAACCACAAGTCCACAACCCTTAAGCACATCAATATCGCTAGAAACAACCAGTTCAAGAAAACTTGTTTTCTTGTTGAAATTCAAATTGAAGGTGAAAGCCTTATTCTAAAGGAAATCATGGACTTGGACGGTGGTCTTCAATCACAAATATAATTTCAACTCTTAGCAAACGAGAAAATTCAGTTCATAACACTAAATCTCCAAACACAAATTAACAAAAGAAAGATAGCAATTCGAACACAATTTATTAACAAATTTCATAGATTATTCATCGGCAAATCCCGAATTACAAATCAACCCAGAGAAAATACCCAAAAAGCTACTACCTTATATTCAAAATTTCACAAAAGAAACCCAAAATTATATTTCACCCGTGCCACCACTGTTTGGACATCCCCTTCGCCTGAAATAATCCATAATTGTCGCCGACCACCGCAGTCGCCTCCTTCCTTCCGCCCCTCTTTGTGTGCCTCTTTATGTGACATCCACTTCCCCCTGTGGTTGTCTCTCCCCTCCCAGGCTGCTGCCGAACAATAACACCACGATACCAGTTAGTTTCTAATGAGCGCTCTCTCTCTCTCCCACTTTTCGTCTTCCCTTTCCACCATTTTTTTTGTCTTCCATATCTCTTTTTCAATTTATGCTATTAGGGGAACAAGTGACAAAAAAGGAGAGGGAAGAGTGAGAAACATAGCGTAGAGGCAAGAGGGGGAAAGCGAAGCGAGGGAGTTGGGTTTAGGTCCTAGTTGTGGTTCTTGCGGTGTATCTCGGATGGGCTCGTGGAATTGTGCGGTTGTAGTGGTGACTGGTGCGCAAACAGAGAGGGAGGGTGAAAGGGGAGAGAGAGAAAATATTTTGAAAATAAAAAAAATAATTTTACTTAGATAGCAAGTCATAAGTCACCTGGGTCCAATTAGAAACAATATCCCTTATAGTTGGGACCTCCACAGGATAATCAATAGTTGATACCTATAAAAAATGTTGGCCCATAGTTGAGACCCCTGGTGTCAATTTTTCCTAAAAAAAAAAATTCCCCCCACCCCCTCATTTTGTAGTAATACAAACATTCTACATTCCAAACACTCCCTTATCTTTCTTTCTCTCTCTTTCTGCCATTTTTGCTTCTTTGTTTTCTCCGATGAGTGGGATTCAAACTTTTCTTTGATTCAACAATTTCAGGTGATTTTATCATCTGGGTTTTCATTCAAATTGCATTGTTATCTCATTTTATCTGCATGTTTTTTCAGTCAGATCTTTTTTTTTTTATGAATTATGATTAGAATGACTGTTCTTATAACATAAAACTTTTGTCTTCAGTAGAAATTATAATAGATTGGGTTTTTTTTGTTTGTTGTATAGGTATTGTGGTTTTCTGAGACCCAGTTCCTGAATTGAGGTGATTTTTTTTATAAAGTTTGGGTTTTTATTACAAATTGTGATTTATTAGTGGTTGTTTTGTATACCCTTTTCATTTTAGGCTCTGAATTTGCATAATTTAGGAAAATTTTGCATTTTCAAACATACCCCAGTTGGCTAATTATCATCACATTGTAAACTTAGATATCAGCTTTGATTTCTTTGAGAAAATTTGAGGGAAAGGCTCATTTGTTGTTTGAATTTTGCATGTATTGCTTGTTTGGTTTTTGGATAGTGCTTGAATTCTGAATTATTTGTTATCTTCTGTAGTAGGTTAAACTCTTGCAGAAGAAACTATGAGTGAATCAAACCCTGCCATCCCCTTAATGCCCAGATCAAATTCAAGGAAGCTTCCTGATTTTAAGCAATCTGTCAAGTTGAAATATGTGAAATTGGGTTACCATTACCTCATTACCCATGCAATGTATTTGTTCCTATCCCCTCTCATTGTTGTGGTTGTTGCCCAGCTCTCCACTTTTTCTCCACAAGATGTTTATGTCCTTTGGGAACACCTTCGCTTCAATTTGATATCGGTGATTGTATGTTCAACCCTTCTTGTTTTCTTAGCTACCCTGTATTTCCTCACTCGTCCCCGCCCTGTGTATCTTGTGAACTTCTCGTGCTACAAGCCTGAGGATGCTCGCAAGTGCACGAGGCAGATTTTCATGGAGAGGTCCTGTTCCATTGGTACATTCACAGAGGAAAACCTTGAGTTCCAAAGGAAGATTCTCGAAAAATCAGGACTCGGTGAAGACACGTACCTTCCCGAAGCTGTTATTCGAGTTCCTCCAAATCCTTGTATGGAGGAGGCCAGGAAGGAAGCTGAGATGGTGATGTTTGGAGCCCTTGATGAGCTATTTGCTAAGACGAATGTGAAGCCTAAGGACATTGGGATACTAATAGTGAATTGTAGTTTGTTTAATCCCACTCCATCGTTATCAGCAATGATTGTTAACCACTACAAGCTACGAGGCAATATTGTTAGTTATAATCTTGGTGGGATGGGTTGTAGTGCTGGATTGATTTCAATTGATCTTGCTAAGCATCTTCTACAAGTTCATCCTAATTCTTATGCCGTGGTTGTTAGCATGGAAAACATCACTTTGAATTGGTACTTTGGGAATGAGAGGTCGATGTTGGTTTCTAACTGTTTATTTCGGATGGGAGGAGCTGCAATTTTACTCTCAAATAAGAGGTCTGATAGATGGCGGTCCAAATATCAGCTAGTCCACACTGTCCGAACCCACAAAGGTTCAGATGATAAGTGCTTCACTTGTGTTACCCAACAAGAGGATCCTGCTAGAAAAGTTGGAGTTGCTTTGTCGAAGGATTTGATGGCTGTTGCAGGAGATGCTCTCAAGACTAATATCACTACTTTAGGCCCTCTTGTGCTTCCTATGTCTGAGCAGTTGCTTTTCTTTGGCACTCTGATAGGAAAGAAACTCTTGAAGATGAAGTTGAAGCCCTACATTCCAGATTTCAAACTGGCTTTTGAGCATTTCTGCATTCATGCTGGTGGAAGGGCTGTTCTTGATGAGTTAGAGAAGAACCTCCAGCTCTCTGATTGGCATATGGAACCTTCTCGAATGACACTCAATCGATTCGGGAATACCTCAAGCAGCTCCCTGTGGTATGAACTGGCTTATACAGAAGCGAAAGGGAGGGTTAATAGGGGAGATAGAATATGGCAGATTGCGTTTGGTTCTGGTTTTAAGTGCAACAGTGCAGTCTGGAGAGCTCTGAAGAGAGTGAATCCTGCAAAAGAGAAGAATCCATGGATGGATGAGATCCATTTATTCCCTGTGGATGTCCCCAAGGTTTCATCGATCTCAAATTGAAAGTAAAAAGAAATTATTTTGTTGTTTCTTTGCAAATTTAATCTTTCTCAAGGTGTGCAGTAGATATTACAGTTGACATGCTTTTTGCTGGCATGAAAAAGATGATGATGAATCCTCTTTTCAAGTAGAGAGTTTGTTTAAGTCACTTATTTCCTGGAGATGATAGAGTAAATTGTAATTGTAATTAGGTGCAGATTGGAAAGACTACTAATTGAGGTAGTGAGCTAGTGACAGACTAAGCTAGTATTTCTGATCTTGTTTCCTGATTAGATTAATTTGTGTACTTATTACTATATTAATGAATATCCAACTTACCTAAATTGATGTTTTTGCTGGGGATAGTTTCATCAATGCTATGGTGGACGACAACTAGCTTCGTTGGTTTTCATGAGATGTGAATATGTGATAGTTTGTTTGAAATGAATAGTCAATAGTCATTCTTCTATTTGAAAGTTCAAGAGAAATTATCACCTTTTTAAAAATAGTATTTTTTTCTTTATTGGATTTTTTACCAAGTTTCTCTTAAATGAAGTTCTTGGGATATGATATAAATCAAACAACTAGTTTAGTACTACTACTTAATAGTAGGTATTTTTGTATGTCAAACAAAGACAATGTGTTAAATATATAACACGTTAGAAATATCTCTCTACTGAAGGGTCTCCTAATGTTTTTTTCCTTAAAAAAATGATGATGTCAGAGGAGGAAAATTTTGGAGGGAGTGTCTGTGATTGATCCTCTTTTGTTACCTCAAACAATAATTTTTGGTCTCTAATGCTTGATTTCTCGCGTCTGTACTCTCTTGCATGAGTTTTTTTTTTTTTTTTTTTTTTTTTTTTTGAAACGCTCTTGCATGAGTTATTTGATTACAAACTTCTCAAAGCATATCTACTGCATGAGAATGTTTGCTCTACCTACTTTTTTTTTTGGATAATACCTACCTTCTCTTTGGTCCATTAACAAAATGAACCCATTATTTTGAGCATATATTAAACCTCAAAATAAGTACTCGACAACGTATACACGCCACGTGTCACCTTTGTTGCTCTACTAGAATTGTTGAATGTGTTCATATGTCATGTCAATTAACAAAAGTAAAATTGACTTGCAACAAGATTTGAACACGTGACCTCTTGCTATTATACATAGCACAATTACCATCTCAACCAACTTTTAATCATCCTTTAAATGTCCATAGTATTATATTTGTACCTTTTAATGTTGAGTTTTCTTTAATGTATTTTAATGCGAATGGAAAAAAATGCATATCAAGTTCGGAAAACAATACCACCTGGGGCAACGCCCGGGCCCAAATACTAGTTTTATTTAAAAAGTAGATGTGATAGGAGTTTGTGGGGTATTTTTTATTAGAGGATAGAGAAAGTTGGGTAACTTTTTATTGATAAAAGGTAGAGTGTGGGCTAAAGATGTGTAAAAGAAATAATATATTAATAGTGGGACCATGTCAAAAATAGAAGTGTTCAAACTAATTTGGGACAAACATAAAGGAATAGTGTTCAGACTATTCTGGGATGGATGTAGTATATCATAAAAACACTTATTACATGTAACCAATTCTTTTTTGAAGGATTATATAACCAATTCTAATCAAATGAAATATGATGCTAAGTTTGGCTATGTTCTCTTCATCTAATTTCAACATTATTAGTCCATTACTCATTCTTATTAACATCAAATCAGATAGACCCAAAAAAATTTTGCATGGGACCACACCAATACCATATCATAAACATATCAGACAAAATCAAAGATTTAGAGTAAACTAGACTAGATCAAATCGTATTAAATGTTTATTTTTAAAGCTTATAATTATAATTATTCGTAATTTTCTAGTTTTTACTAAGAAGAACAATAACAATTATGGTGCTACCATAGCTATTATTGGGACTTTGGGAGATAAATTATGTAAGCAATGTAGCATGTCTCGATTTATAGAGAAGACATTTCCCTATTTTCACTATCATATAGTACTTCTATCAAAAATGGAAAGAAAAGATTAGACCACTACTATCAAAAAAAGAAAAGAAAAGATTGGACCACTAAATACATGCAATAATTCAAACAAACACAACCACTAATATAATTTTTATATATTCTATGTAATGCCTTTTTGCATTATACATACTAGTCTTATATGCACGCGATGCGTGCGTTAATTTCAAATTAAAAAGTTGTTATTATATACTCCATCCGTATTATAGTTATGATTACTCTTAAAATATAAATGATTAATAGTTAGATGAATTTAGATATATTAATTCGCTAATGTAAAAAACTAACAAAGGTTATGAGTGATTTTTAATTTTTTGTAAATGAATTTAGATATATTAATTCTTACGATTTACTTAACATAGAACATTACACATACTTTTATGTTCAATAATGAACGGCATACCTGATTAACAGTAAAGTATCCGCAAATTTGAGAATGTCGTATTTGAGAATGTCGTCGAGCTCCAATCTATGAAGAGAACTGATTTTTTTTTGGTTTGGAGTTTGTGTTATGGAAAAATTATTTTGAGTTTGAATTTGAGTTGTCTATGTAATGAGAATGTCGTGTATTTTTTTGTTATTGTATGTGGTATTAATGTTTGGTAAGTTTTTGATTATGATTGAATCTTTTTTATTGGCAAGTTTATGTGATTGACCTTTTATATGAGTTGATTGGGTTTAATAGAGATCTGATTGATTTTTTTTTTGGCAAATTTATGTGTGGAAATTTGAAATCTAATATTTATGTTGTGGAGGGGTAATTAAGTGAATTCCAAGGGGGACACCATTGCTCCCCCTTGGCTTATATAATAGAGATTGTTATCGATGTTATTGTTGCTATTAAGATTATTTTTGTTGTTGTTCTTGTTATTATTGTAATTATTGTTCTTATTCTTCATATTGTTTTTGTTGTGCCACTACTATTGCTTTTTTTTGAAGAAGACTACTATTGCTTTTATTGGTGTTGTTGTTGTTATAATTCTATTATTATCATTACTATTATCATTATTATTAGTAGTATTATTATAATTAAAAATTATTTTTATTATTAAAAATTATTATTATTTGGAAACATTGACATCAAAAGTTCAAAGATTCCCAACTCTAGGCCCTTTTCTATTTATATTATAATGAACTTGAAATAGTTCCAACATTAAGGGGTGTTTTCCGAAAACAATCCTACATAACTTATAATTTTTAAGATATGTGGTAAAACAAAGGTGTAAACAATGAGAGATAATGAATAATCTTCAATTTTTAAGAAACTTTCTTTACAGATTTAACAGGTACAAGTAATAAAATATTGTTATTAGAAGACATTCTTAAAGTTCTAGTTTTTATTTCTTTTGTACGTACTATGTGTATATCACATTTCTAGTTTCGCCTTTATTTTCATCCTACTATTATACGAGGTTGAGTTCTAAAAGCACAAGATTGTGGCAATGCTTAAAAAAATAATTACCAGATAAAGTTTAATCTAATGTAGATGTTTGTATCTTATAGCCACAAGATTGCGGGATTGGATTAAACCCCACTAGTACAAGCTAAGTGTACAACTTTGGGATGCCAATCCCTTTACCCTTCCACATTTAAAGGGCCTTACTTGCTAAATATTGACTGTACATATTGATTTAGTAGGTCACTTCAATTTACCAACCAATAATTATAAGGATTTTTTTAACTACAATAATACAAACTTTTGTCCGTTCTCTCGCAATAATACAAACTTTTGATTATTTTTTAATAATACAAACTTTACATCAAAATTCCTCTAGTAAGGTCAAGTTGACTTGTAACCTGTAAAACAGGTAAAAAAAAATTACAAAATGATCTTTCTTCTTTCTCCCTCCTCCCCCAACCCTCCACACACTCCGAACCACCTCGGCCCTCCCCCTACCCCACCGCCGCCACCGAAACCACCCCACAACCACCATCGAAGCCACCTTCCCACGCCCTACCCACCACCCACCTGAACCACCCCCAGCCCCCGGCATCTCCTCCACCCCACTGCCACGAAACGTCCCTGCCTTGCCCCAACCATGGATTTTGTGATTAATAATTAATTAGCTAGTTCTTTAAAATTAAAGTTGCTTCGTTTGGATTGCTCGAAACGTGAAGATGGTGGGACGTAATAAGTTCTACCAGAATGTGGAAATATGAAAGTAGAAGATTACATATGAAACTGAACTTTTAAAGATCTTAACAATAAGCTGGAATATTGCCTAAACTATATGCATCTTACGAATATCAGAATACTAGTTGTTGGCCCAAGCTTAACTCGGCGTATAATATGTTATGGTCAATTTTCTATGTAGGGTTAGACCAAGGTAACGACTGTCAATCTCTCTAGACCGTATGACTATGCGGATTGTCCCGGACCAAGCCTATAACCGATGGTCTACAATTGAGGAAAACTAAGTCGCCTATAAGGAGCGTGCAAGTAGAAGTGGAGTAATATTCAAACGAAGTCCAAGAGTTGTTGGGATTTTCCCCTAGATCTCGCCTTTGTTTGTGTAACCGCCAGGACGTGCAGTCAAGAGTATAAAAGGAAGGGCAATCTGAAGACCAAGGCTCTGACTACGACATTCATTCTATTATAAGTTATCATGCAAAATATTCACAAAGCATACGCTGTTTTTACTTTGAGCAAACTACATTTACATTTGTGAGTTGTATTCATTAGTCATTGTTAGCATTGGATTTGTATTGACTATCATACATCATCGACGATAGTTGCATTAGTGGATTGGTGGACTCATAGTCACCCGCGGTTTTTTACCCATCTTCATTGGGGTTTTTCCGCGTCAACATTTCCTTGTGTTCTTTCCCTGTTTTCCCCTTCGTCCATCTCACTTCAATCGTAGTATAATCTAGTTGTCGTCGTCCCTTCGATCGACATTGCCTTAGGGTAGATTTTCACCTAAACATATTATATGTTTTCTTATGGATTAAATTTAAATATTATATTTTCATAATCAATTCATCATTTTAACTAAATTAATTTATAGTATTATATAGTTAAAAAAGATTATCTAATATTTCTTGTTAAAAAAGTGACATGTACAAAGTCCCTCATTAAATTTTTGCTCGGCTAAATCTTTTGTGAGTATCTAATATTTCTTGTTAAAAGAATAGGGCCTAACCATATTTGATGACATGATAAGATTAAAAAAAAGACACATATTTATCAACATGCCACATACGAAATGAGTGACATGAGAAGTTTGAAGCCTGAAGGACATGCGAAGGTGATATGACGTTTTCCCTTTATTATTATTAAGGCTATGTTCTTTTGGAGTGCTGAACTAATTAAACTAAATTGAATTTATTGAAGCTAAACTAAATTTAATGGAGATGAACTAAATAAAATTGAATTAAATTGAACATAATGTAGCTGAACTAAACTAAACTGAAACTAAGTCCAAAAGAACAAGGCCCGGTAAGTAATGAACTAGTATTTAGCCACATGCAATATGTGGAATGCGTTTTATAAAACTATTTAGTATAATATTTAATTAGGTGAAATTAATGATTTGTGTAGTTCCTACTAACTTAGACCTTGTTGTTATATACCGAATTGAATTGAGCTAAACTGAAATGAAATAAATTTAATGGAGCTGAACTTGACTGAACTGGATTGAACTTTAGTGGAGCTGAAGTGAACTAAACAGAACTGCACTAAATTGGATGGACCTGAACTGATCTGAATTAAACTGAATTGAATTTGGACTAAACTAAACTTAACAGAGCTAAACTTAACTCAATAGAGTAGAACTGAATTAATGAACTGAAGTGAAGTAATGTGAACTGAAATTAAGTTCAAAAAAACATGGCCTAAGTATTGTTCAATTTGCCTTTGTATATTCAATGACATAAGAAGTTATAATTTTCATTTTCTTGGTACGTATCTCCTTTAATTGTCCTTCGAAAACTCAATGCTTATATAACGACAATGTCAAGTGAGGAGATCAAATAATTACAAAACAAAGCTTTAGTTGTAAAATATTTCATATAGCCTAAATGTTGTGGGATCAAACCCCATTAATAACATTTTAGGGTGGGGATTCTCCCTATGATCCTATCCTTCTACTCTCAAAAGGTCATTTCCCATGTAGTTGGGCCGAGTTGACCCGTGTAGAATTCTAATTTAGTAGGCCACTTCAACCAAAAATAATTGAAATAATGCTGCAACTACCTTTAACGACTTTCATCTATCACATTATAGCATGTTAATTAAAGATAACTTAGTGGTAAACCTTAGAAAACTGACACCAACATTAAAAAAATCGACATAAGACCTTCAAAAGGTAACATCAAACACCAAATCCTTTTTATTCACTATTCTTAGAAATCATACTAGAATATTATATAATTGAAATAAATAACTCTTTTGTTAGTACAATATTAAGTAGGTTTAATTAGAACGGAAAGCCATATTATTACTGCAAAACTTTTAATTTAATGTAATCACTAAAGAAAGTGAAAAATTCCACAAACGAAGTTTTAAGTAAGAGTGTTTAGGATAGAAATCCTCTTACCATTTTAAAATGTCGCCCCGTTTAAATACTAGATCAAGAAACCGCGATTAGCAAAAGTTCTTTCCAATCTAGGGTACAAATGTAGGATGGGGCAATGTCCCAATTACAAATTTTACAATAGAGTTCCATGACCATCTATGACCTTTCCTCCTAGGCAAGTCACTTCCCAGTTTTCTTATTATATTCTCTCTCCTCTTTCTCACACAAGCAAGAAAAAAAGGAAGAGAAAAAATGGCGACAGCTCTCACCGAAAGAAATACTCCTGCAACAATGGGAGGAAGCACCACTCATGGCGACGGTTTAAGGCAATATTATCTCAAACGAATCAACGGACTTGAACATCTTCATCGTCAAAAAACTCTTGATCTTAGTCGTCTCGAAGCTCATCGTAATGAACTCAATTCTCAAGGTAAACCCTAACCCTAATTTTGACACGGTTTACGATTCTTTCTTTTTTGTTTTGTTTTTCCCGATTAATTTCGATTTCGGTTGATTTATTTGTCTTAATTGCATTGTGGTTTGCTGGTAATTGAATTTGTCTTTGATCTCACTTTGACGTTATTTGGTTCGATCTCTTATGAGTTGTATCTTATTTTGTTGTTTATAATTCAAGATTACTTCTTTCTCAATTTTTGTATAAAGTTGCTGTAAAGTAATTAATATGTGTTGTATAATTAGTTCGATTCTTTCTATCATGTGGTATGACATTCTTACAGTAATTAGCTTAGTTCTCTAGGTTTCGGATTTCCTTGCTGTTACTTTAATGGGGGAATTATAATAGTACTGTTTACTGGTTTACTCATTGATCCCCTTTTGTCAAATTTGTTCTTGGTGACTGCTTTGGTGACTGAGTTGTAATGTTCTCACTTGATTATTTGTGGGCTCTCGTATCGAATTGCTCTACGTTGCTGCAAAATGTATTGGTCTTTTGTGGTAAATCTATGATTTGTTTTAGTAGAAAGATCTTTGTATGATTATGAGGCAAAAAACCCTTTTTTTTTCAAATCTTAGTTTAAGAAATGGGAAATTTTTTCGGTTGATACTTGGATTAGCGGAGGCATATTTTTAATAATGGAACAATGAGCGAATATGAATAATGAGCAGGCCCACCATTGATGTGGATGATAGTAATCTTTTTCGAACATATTATTGATGAGTTTACTTTTTTCTTAAAACCGAATAATCTTAGGATTTCTTTGAGAATTTAGAACGGATGGTGGTGTCGAATTGGTCAACATTTTATCTATTTTCTGGGCATAATGTATTATTGTATGTTTTAGATTTTAATTGGAGGTTTTGCAACCCTTTTCTAATGGGTCACTTGATTGGTGGTTTAGAGTAGTTGAGTTTCTGAAATTCTAATTTGTGCATGACATTTATGTGAATTAGTACATCATACATGGTTCATGGAAGTGTTGTTTACGTTTTCTTATCATGCTGTTCATTGGAAATTGTATTTTCAATTTGTGCCACATATTATTTCCCGTGCTTTCTGTGTTAACTTACAGAGTTGCTCGTGTGTGGTTAGTAGTTTATGAGATATGGAATATGCTTTGCTCTGTTATTGCTGAATCAATTTCAAGTTTTACTTAATTATGATGTTTAAGTGCAAGCATGCTAGATAAGCTCCGCCATTTTTCCAGCATTGAGTATAGTTGGACTCATACTTGTGTTGGCCATGCTCAGTGAGGATGCTCAAAGAGGAATTAATGCTGCTTCAAGAGCCTGGATCATATGTTGGTGAAGTTGTCAAAGTCATGGGGAAGTCTAAGGTCTTGGTTAAGGTATGTTTATGTTCATTTGATAATGAGTCGTTGTCCTTTTATGCATCAATATCAATTAATAACTATTACTCTGTCTGACCGTTTAGTAGTGTATCATGCTGCAATTTCTTCATTATTGATTCATAGTAGATTTCATATGATGGGGAGAAGAGTCTGATGTTTTCCATCCTTTAACAGGTCCATCCGGAAGGGAAATATGTAGTTGACGTTGATAAGAGCATTGACATAACAAAACTCACACCTTCCACCAGAGTCGCTCTTCGAAATGATAGTTATGTCCTCCATCTGGTCTTACCTAGTAAAGTTGATCCTTTGGTCAACCTTATGAAAGTTGAGAAAGTTCCTGACTCTACTTATGATATGATTGGAGGCTTGGACCAACAAATCAAAGAGATAAAGGAGGTTAGCTAAAATTATGTTTTTCTTCACCCACTCAACAACAGTTAAATGAGTGCATTGCTTATGATAACAAACAGAGCTGTCTAATTCGTTTTATGAATATTTCAGGTTATTGAGCTTCCAATCAAGCACCCTGAATTGTTTGAGAGTCTTGGTATTGCTCAACCAAAGGTGAAATGACTGCACTGTTATTGGATTTACGAGTATCATTTCTTTGTTTATTGATATAATATATCTCCCTGTTTTTTTGGCTCTTGTGACATGCACTTGCTAGTATTAAGTCCTCTTCCCTCTTCATTTCTATGGGCTTGTCAAATTCAATGACTAAAATGTGTTTTCTAGTCCTTTTTCAGCCATTACCAGTTTTGTCAATTATTTATAACTTCATCCATCATTATTTCTCTACAGGGTGTTTTGTTATATGGTCCACCCGGTACTGGCAAAACGCTGCTTGCTAGGGCAGTGGCACATCACACTGACTGTACATTTATAAGGGTATCTGGGTCGGAGTTAGTACAGAAATATATTGGAGAGGGTTCTCGAATGGTTAGAGAACTTTTCGTCATGGCGAGGTTTGTTCAAAAAATCTCTCATATTGGCTGCTATATGCTGGTCTGATAGCTGAACATTACATCGAATTGTTCATTAACTTGCCCGTAACTGTTTGTTGTTGGTGCTGTGCAGAGAACATGCTCCATCTATTATTTTTATGGATGAAATTGACAGTATTGGATCGGCAAGGATGGAATCTGGATCCGGAAATGGTGATAGTGAAGTTCAAAGAACTATGCTGGAGCTTCTCAATCAATTAGATGGATTTGAAGCATCAAAAAGATCAAAGTACTTATCTTATGAGTTTGTTTTCTGAATTCTTCTTTGCTTATCCTCGAGATTGTACCTT
Source organism: Beta corolliflora (assembly GCA_947648045.1). Taxonomy (NCBI): domain Eukaryota; kingdom Viridiplantae; phylum Streptophyta; class Magnoliopsida; order Caryophyllales; family Amaranthaceae; genus Beta; species Beta corolliflora. The sequence continues at coordinate 353,384 of CANSZD010003495.1, forward strand.
ATATATCGTTTCATTGTGATTGATGTGGCGTCATTATCTCAGGTTTTGATGGCTACAAATCGTATTGATATTTTGGATCCAGCTCTCCTTAGACCTGGAAGGATCGATAGAAAAATCGAGTTCCCCAATCCCAATGAAGATGTGAGTTTAATCTTTGGCATCATTTCCTCATATATCATCTATGTGGTGCCCTTCATATTTGCACGTGTGCCTTTAAACCTATGTGGCTATGTCAACCAATTGTTTACCTATGTGGATATGAATTGACTTGGGGAAGATTATCAACTGATGTAACAGTTCAACTGAAATTTTAAGCACAGAAACTTCTTCATACTTTCTTTAAGGTGCCAAAGTTTAATATGGTTAGAGGGGAGAATTAGGAATGACTTTTGTGATCGTCTGTGGAGGTTGATGATTAGGCACTTGCAATAAATAGGTGAAATATTCATTGCAGAATATTGGTGTTTAGCTGGCTTACTTAATTTGCTCTACTTGCACATGTACTTCTGTCTTTATATTTACTTTTAAGTATTGGTTTTATTTGCTTGATGGGCGGCCAGGGGTTGCTATGACGTGCTATAGCTTCGGTACACATGATAAACTGAGGGTTAGTAAATGATCTGAATTGGTGGAGTTTATTTACTGTGTACAGAAGAAAAATCACGTGTTTAAAGGATTACAAATAGATTGTAAGACTGATTAGCAGAAGCAGTTGTTCAGGCTGTGTGCATATTTCACTCCCATGGGGCATGGATATGTATTGGTTGTTATAAAAGATTATTGAGGTGCAGATGTGCAGTTGCTGTTTTAGTGATTAAAACAAAGGTTTTAGGTTTCTATTTCATCAGGAAGAAGGAAGATTGGGTTTTAAGTTATGCTGGAAGTGTGATACAGAAAAACATTTAGTCTGAAGGGAGCACATGGTGACTCATATTTGTAGCTACTATCTATGTACCAGAATCAAGGGACTCTGTTTTTTCTTCGTTTTGAGAAGGCGGTCTTTCCTAGCATTTCTTCGACCATTCTTAGAATTCAAATGTTGAGCTTGGTCGATGGACATGCCTTACTAAGCGAGTAGAATCAGTTATCAGTTGTCTTGAATGAGATCTTTCCCATTGAAAATGAAATTAGAAGAATACATATGAAATCGAAACTTATCTTGAAATTTTCTTCAGCATGTTGTAGTGCTTCTACATTATTTTGATGACTAAATTGCATATTTCCAGTCTCGCTGTGACATCTTGAAGATCCACTCAAGAAAAATGAATTTGATGCGAGGGATTGATTTGAAGAAGATTGCAGAAAAAATGAATGGCGCTTCTGGTGCAGAGCTTAAGGTTTGCAAAATGCTCTTTTTTTAGCATCTGATTCATTTTTGGTGTAAAATGTGTCTCGTTCCCTAAATAATAAAAAGATTTTAGGGTTGTGATCTCTTTCAACATGAAATCTATAATCCTCGATAGGCCACATACTTAACCATATTGTAACAACCATTTTCATTTATTGAAGCCAAAACCTGTCCAAAAATGCTGTTTCCCTTGCATTCTGGAAATGCTTATTATTAAGGAAAAATTAACACTGTGGTCCCAACTATGGGCCATTGTCCTTTATAGGTCACAAAACTATTGATTATTCTCTGGAGGACCCAACTATATAGCCTCTTATGACTATAATAGGGCCTAGCAGGTCAACAACCTGTTGTAGCAGGTTACATGTGACGTGACTTCATTGAATCAGCACATGACTTAGAAAATGAACTATCCTTTGCATTAAACCATCCCCTTTAATTCTCCTCTCTCCTCTGCGATTTTCTCACCTCTCCTCTTCGATTTTCTCTCCTCTCCTCTTCTCTCCTCAAACAAAATAGAACAATACTGGGCCATCTTAACCCCCCAGAATGTTCGTGACTTCTCTTATGATATTCAATCAGCTTCCCCAGAATTTCTTCTCACTTCCAAACCCTAAGTCAGCCTTCAACTTTGCCATTTTGGTAGCGTTGTTTGTTTAAAACTTGATTTCGTAGTAATAGCCGATGATGGAAAAAGGTAAAAAGAGCACGAGTGGCACGAGTGGCAACAACAATTATTGCGCACCCAAATTAATTTGGGGTTGTTGCTGACTTGCTGCAATGATTAATGTGCCAATATGCTAATCTGATGGCTTCTTATTTTTCGTCAAACTTTTTTTTTTGGGTCTGTTTTCAAAAGACTTTGCCAAAGGGGATTTTCTGATGTTTTGCATCTTGGCTTGAGTATCGAGCTCAATGCTCCATCCATGTTTCCTTTCTCGATTATTTTTTTTGACTTTGAGTTTCACAGCTTTCTCTTCTTTCTCGCACTTCTGAGATTGGCATTGAAGTGATTTTGAGCTACTGCAATAACAAAACAAAAAAAGGGAAAAAAAAATACTTGTTGACCCACAACGGGGTTTTTTAACCTTTGCAACCGGTCTTCCAGGCCCAATCAAAGACGCTATAGTTGGGTCCTTTAAAGAATTATTAAAAGTTGGGACCTATAAAAGACAATGGCCCGTAGTTGGTACCCAGTGTCAATTTTTCCTATTATTAACTGTATGCAAAGATGGTATATCTTGTTTTGTTTGTTGGCGTAAACCTTAATGCTTTTAGACACCTGAAAAGGCAGGAGAACAGCAAAGAGGAAAAAGATTGGTTTGACAAAACCTGTTTTATAGAAAAGAGGGGAGGGTAGAGGGTAGGTGCCACAAGGCAAATGAACTTTGGTTATTTGAGTCATATACTCATACTGTACATTTTCTTGCTCTACCCTGCTGATTCAAAGCCTTAAAGGCACTAATGTCTAGGGTTCAGGTATGCATGAGTCTTACAAGGATCTTTTGCTCTCACAAAAAACCTACTTCATTGGTGAAATGAAAGGACAGTGCTTCAAACCTGCAACATATATATAACAAACATGCATCTTAGCGAACAACACTCGCAAGTATGGTGGAGCCAATTTGTGAAAACAAAAAAAAATTGTTTTTAAGGCGTGAATTAACAACTTATTTAGTGGCCACTGGATTTGACGTCCACTGATGTGAATGGCTGCAGAAGTGCATAAATTCAATCCTCTAAAATGGAACAGTTTGCATATGAACATTTTCTTCCCAATTTTTTTTTTTGTGTAAATTTTATGTCGATGATTTTGTTCATGTATGTAATTTATAATTGGATTCCTCTATTTTCTTGTGTAGGCTGTATGCACTGAAGCAGGCATGTTTGCTTTGAGGGAGAGGAGGATTCACGTCACACAGGAAGATTTCGAAATGGCAGTGGCAAAGGTCATGAAGAAAGACACTGAGAAGAATATGTCCTTGAGAAAATTGTGGAAGTAAAAAAAATATCATGATATGTCATTGTGTATTTTTTCATGAGATAACTGAAAAGAAAAGATCATACGATCTCATGTTTAGTTCCTAGCTAATTGAATATAGCTAGAAGAGATTAATGTATACCTTGCTATTTTAATATTTTTGGTTTCTTTGGTAGATAGTTTGGATACTTGCCTTTTTAAAGTTACATTCGAGCAAGAGAATATTGATGAATTATTTGAATTTGTTGTAGCTCTGCAGTGTGCTGGTCGTTTCTTACCGATAATATTTAATCTCAAGATGGCTGATCATCTATTTCCAGCCGTAAAACAATGTTGCATTTCTCCCAACTTGGTAAATTAAGAGCCTATCCAAGATAATGGTGAGACTAGTAGCATATTACATGGGTGTTTAATACAATTTTGGAGATATATTAGTATTATGAGGAGTGCCGAGGAAAAGTTCCTTGGGTAGTTTTTTCTCCTCTCTTTGTTTCCCCTACTAACCAAAAAAATTGGCAGAGAATAGGTAGATATCGGAACAATATGGGACCACACCATAAAAGACAATATAAAAAGTAATTTGGGACATCTAATCCATACCCATTAAAAAGAGAGAACTTGTTCTACTGTAGCTTAAGAACAGTGTGTGGACTGTTTTACCCCTCCAAATCCTTACAATTGCATTCTTGCCCACACGTTTTCTTTCTTCCTGGTTTTCCTCCAAGCCATTCAACTCACTTTACCAGGATCTTGCCGATGTTGTCATCACCCGCTGCTTCAGCTTCGCAACAGGAGCAACAACAACAACGTTTAGAGTTTGATTCATTTCAGCTAGCAATAGCGGCATCAACAACTGCAACAACGGCAGCAACAACCAGGTTAGGGTTCTGAATTTTGGGATTTTTTGATGCAGCGATTTTTTTTTATCGAATTAAGGTGAAATTAGGGTTTCACCGTACCGTCGTCTATTTTGTATCAGTTTGGTAGATTTAGCTTCAGAATTATGAATTTTTCAGGTTTTGTAGTATGATTTTTCGAATTGTTGAAGAAACGTGAAAACTTTCTCGTTGTTTAGGAGAGAAAACTAATAGCACTATTTTTCGAATTGTTGAGAAATGATGCTTTTATTGTTCAATTAATGCTAATGTTTAGGATTAGTAGAGCACTAGCCAAAGAAATGACCAAGTTTGTGCAGTGATTGCCTCTGGAACCAGCATACATGATGCTCTACAAGCTACCAAAATTTTGGCGGAAGATTGCCGGACAAAGGGAATAGCTTTTTGACTTGGGGTATATGCTCTTTTTAAATTAATGTGTTATGAGTACAATTTGAGAATGTCACAGGTTATGTACTTGGTTCCATGACCATTCTATGTTTCTTTTGAAACATGATACACATATACTTAACCATTTTGAGAACTAGGCTTGTAATTAAGAAAATAGATGAGACCATACATTGATTTTATCTGTAATAAATTGATCTTCTGATCTTTTGATATGTTCTTGAGACTATTGGCAAGTAGCGTCCGCAGTTGATACTATAATATTAATTGCAATTGAAGATCTAATTTTTTTTAGTGTGCTGTCATGCAGGCCGTTCTTAGAGACATTTTACAAAAGGTCCTTCCAGACGATGCTAATTCCAGGTGCAATGGACGAGTGCGAGGTAACAATGTAACCTCCTATCATCATTTTTACTATTTAACTAATTTCTCTATACTTGGTTTTGTTTGTGTGGGGCTGTGGGATGTGAATTGGTGAAGTGTGTAGAAGTGCTGCCTCCTGTGCAAATTGTCTTCTATCACCTCTAAGCTTCTTGATCATAAGTTTTGGACCTAATGGCGTGGGTTTTAAATATTTCGGCCATAAGTTAAATGTATGGTATTACAAATGAGTCCGGTGGGAGTACATGTGGATCATTGTTTGATACAAAAGATCTTTCTATCGTTATAGGTTGACGTTTGAATAAAGATTTATGTGGATTCAGGCATTAGAGTTGGTAGGAAATTTAATTTGTTTGATAAAGACTCACCAAGGGGGTATTGATGCTATACAAGTTACTTCGTTTTTTTTTTGCTTTATTGTTGTCTGCTTGACCGTTTTGATCGTTGTTACCTAATTCGCTATATAATTCGCCTTTTGATTCGCCAATTCGCCCAAAATGGGCCAAAAATGAACCAAAACCGACCATAATTCGCTTTTCTCAATTCGCAATTCGCGGGGGAATTAGGGAATTAGGTAACACTGGTTTTGATTGCTTACTCAACACATTGTACATGTGTGACTGATTATATGCTATTAATTATGGTGTAATTTAACACACTCCCTGACGTGGGATTTAGATTGTTATTTCTCATATGGAACTTTCGGAAAACATAGTATCACCTTTGGCTGGATGTTTAGGTTGTGTGGATTGTTAAGGCTTCTTCTACAACAAGGTGCAGCAAGATCAACACAAAAAGGATTTAATTTCTCTCGATTTTCTCTCTCTTCGTTTCTTGTGCTTCAGATCTCGTGGAATTTGAGTGTTTGTGAAGCAAGTTGAGAAATTTATTCTGTTTTTTTAATGCACAGTTGGAATTTTCTCTCTCTTCGTTTCTATTTTTTCCATCTTTTGCTCGACATTTATTCTGTTGATTGAAGGAGATGATCGCATTGTCATACTTTATGCTGGACCAAGCAAGAAAAGAAGCTGAGTACTGCATGGAAAGTTCTTTCGCTACTTACTGAGAATGGATCTGTCTTAGATTGTTATAGTTACATATAGGGCAAACGAATGTTACTTCTAACTAAATAAATAAATACTTTTTTTTATTTCTGAAGTCTATTAGATGAGCTTGTGAAGGTGATTTTGTCAGTAGCTGATAATGATAGTGTTGTAACCAACTGTTGGGTTTCATTTGTATGACAAAGATGCTAAAATGCTACAGAAACTTGCGCTATGAGTCCAGCATAATGACATTCGTTATGGGCTTTGGTGGGTTTAAATGCTGAAAGTAAGGGATCAGTACAAGGAAGCAGCCAGTGTTTACTTCCGTGCATCTGGTGAGGTAATGCTCCTTTCTTTAACCTATTTGTTTCGTGAACATGTCTTCAAGGTCTTACTTTCATCTACTTCCTCAGGAACCATTATAGTCAGCAGTAATCTCGAGTAAGCATCTTATTGTTACTTATTCTCAGTGCCACAAATGTTACGGAAGTATGGATTTTACCTCATTCTTTCTGGTTATTCTTATAACAAGTGTGATCAGGTACATCTCTTAAACAACAAGGCTACTAAGGCTTCTCATTATTATGGTCACTTTCTGGATTTTCATTTGATATTTTCAAATCACGCACACGAGATAGAGCATGCTATTCGAACGTATAAAAGTGCGCTTTCTGTTTTCAAGGGGACTTCTTGGGGTCTAATTAGAGATCATATATATTTCCAACTTGACAAGTAAGTAAAATCAATTCTATTAACTGGTGACCTTATCATTGACTAACTCTGAACTGATGCAATCTTCATATTTTGTCTGGATTATTAGGTGGTTTGCTCTACTTGGAATGTCTGATGTGGCAATTGAGCATGTGCTAGAAATTCTGGCCTGTACCCATCAATCCAAGGCCGCACAGGAGTTATTTCTTGAGGATTTTATCCAACTTGTACAGGTAGTTTGTATTCTTAAGTAGTAATATTTGAATTATTATGATTCTTATTTTCTTAATGCTAATCATTATTGTGCTGCATGTATGGTTTCTGTAGTTCGGTAGCCTTAGACTTTGTCATCTCCAGATAGTCAGCTTGCCAAATTCCTTTCTCAATACAAAAACTTGAAAATTGTCTTTAAATCTGGTCTTTTTAGTGCTTGAATTTCCTCCTGTTTGCACTGCAACAGACTGGTTTCCTCAGTCAGCAGGATGCAGGTCAAACATTGTCTAGCTTATCTGACATTTTGTCTGGTTTAGTGCAGAAAACTGGGATAACGTTCGAGGTTTGCAAATTTCTACAGGTTGTGAACTGAAAAGGAATATGTGAGGAATTTGAGCCTTATTGTTATTACCGTCAGTGAATCCTGCCTTATGTGCTTCTATTTTTCCTAAGAGTCGTCTGCGTTGAATTTCGAGTTGCAGGCTATCGATTATTAGGGTGAGGAATTTGAGGGCCGGAGCGTAAGACTACCGAGGGAAGAGAAAGTTGGTGAAGATGGGCTCCAAAGCCATCCATTGTGCTAGAAGAGCAAGCTGGCTGTCCTCTTATTGCCTGGTGGTCAGGTAGTATTTTGATATTACTTTTTTTGTGTTGTTCAATATCATATTATTTTGTCGTCAATTGTTAGTTAAACTACCAAAGTAATGTTATTGCCAGATAGTAATCGAATCCGAATAATTGGTTTTAGGATTACTTTGTGGTTGCTTGTGTTATATGGTAATTAAAGTATTGTTACTGAGCAATAGAAATTGGATCGCAAATACACAATGTAGGCTTACTTTTCAAGTGTAATTATGGTTAAGCTTCAATCTCCTCTTTTATGTTGTCTATGAGCTCTCCACCTTATGATTACTTCGTTCACCTACCATGTTGCTTTATGTGAATTGGCGAGGAATTGCTGCTTCTTATGATCATTTATGTGCTGTGATTGCTGAAATGTTACCTTTTAGAAGATTAGTATTGTTGGTGGCTCTGCAGCAACAATGCGACAACCTAGCATGTATTCACCATTGGTGGTGCATACAATCTTGGTCTAACCAATCGTACCTGTACCGGTAGAATCTGATAGAGAGTGCCTTTTAGGAATAACACGAGTAATGAAAGAGCCAGACACCCAATTCATAGTCCTGCAGTATATGGTACAAGCTATGTTGACTTAGAATGTATTAATTTCTATGTTGCGTGTCAAAATCATGTATCAAAGATGTGATGTTTGCATTTTTCACGTTAAGAGTATACATCATGGTGTTGGCTACAAAAATTGGTCTTTGCTATTGTCGTGTAAGAATAATTTATGCAGAGTTGAGATAAAAATACCATATGATATAAGAGATGATTGTAGGTGTGAATTCAATTTCAACACTGTGAAATGAAAAATTTAATGGAAATAACAATATGGTAAATAAACTGCGATTTGCATCACAAGCAACTTGAAATAATATATATTACTTGCAAATAATAATTATGTGCTTTGTTTCGTAAACTCCAACTATTGTTATACAAGAATGGTCCTTAGAATAACATATGTTAGTTGAAGATGAGCAGATTATTAGAGTTGTGGAGAAGATATGAAGTTTTAGAGGTTGAGGAAGGGAGGGAAAAAAATAAATATATCAAAATGAGAAAGAAATAGTCGAGTTTGGAGAGAAGAGTAGAGTTGTTCGACCTTGTTTCTTATAAAATAAATGTGAATAATAGAAAAATACAGGAATAACTACAGTTGGAAAAACCACTTAACTAAAAGAGTAATTACGTGAACACCATTTTGATATATGAGAGACTGATGAATGAAATATGTGTATTAAGCTTAGTAACACATTAATTAAACGAGAACATAACTTGCATTGTAAGCTTGGAATGGTAGAGGTTATAGTGGGTGTCAATTTTCCCTTTTTGATGTCTATAATTCAAAACTGAACATGAAATTTTTGTTGCAATGAATAGCCTCTTCCTTGGGATTTCTAGAATGGTCAATATTGTTGTTTTTGCTATTAATTAATCTTACATGAATTTACAGGTATGATTTCATGCCAACTCTCCAAGGCCTGGACTTAAATTAGTAGTTCTACTTGGATTATGTCTGGTAGCAATCAAGGAATTCTCATATAGCATCCCAAGGAATACAAATTGACTGGGAAGTTATTTTTGATTTACTTTTGATATGAACTTTCGCCGAGACTGGAGCTGTGAAGAAGTGGTTGTACCTCAGTCTTAAAGTGGCAATATCTTGGAAAGACTAACTAGATTTAGCAGCACTTAGCTTTTACAATAACTTATACAAGATAAAGCACGTATTTTTCTATTCCATTAACTTTTTTTGGTAGACCACTATTTCATGCACCATTACAAAATAATTGATTGACAGACTAATTATACCAAGGATTCATATTTATTTCAACTTTTGTCTTTTTTGTCTTCTTGGTTTTGGAATATGCCTCTATTTGACACTTAGTTGATAGCTAATAGTTGTTTTCAGTAATTGCTTGTGGTAGTTGAGATAAACAACAATTTGCATAAATATGTTTGTTAACATTTAGCTAATATTGGATAATTGTTAGTTTCCGAATCATAAAATGACTTTTAAGGGTTATCTCTTAATGGAAGTTCATTTATAAATATTAGACTACTTGAAGTGGTACTCATAGAGTCATATAGTTTCATCATTACCCTTAATAAAAAGAAAATTGTCATTAGTTTTTATTAAGAAATTAAAAGAAACATTTAACATGAGAAATTTACATATGCTAATGCATCTCGAAACTAACAACTATCCATTATTAAGACTAATAGTTTCTTTTTTTTCCCATTTGTTATAAGCTGTAATATGTAGAGGTACGAGAACTTTCTTTCATCTGCCCGATGAAGTTCATCTATCATAAACTACATGTGTTGAACATCTAGGAGGGTAGAGTTGGCCATGGCCTCCCTATCCTCCAATGTTATGTTATCATTTTTTTTATATGAAATATAGGCTTCTATTTTCCTCGTAAGGAAATTGAGGAAGATTTTTTCTCCTAATGAAATAGAGGTTCATCACCATATCTTTACTTATTGTAGGAAAAAATATCATTGAAACAACTATATCGAGATGAAGCCTAATAGCATTTTAGGTGTATTATTATGGAACATAATGCAAAGCAAATCACTGTAAAATTTTAATGTTCTAATATTTTCTTATGTACGCCTTTTAAGCTCCGAATGTACTTGTTGTAATCGGTAAATATTTTTGTATTAATATAGATGGCAGTCATAAAAAGCAGTTTGTACACGAAGTATGAAAAGGTACATGAGTAACTGAGATATAATGTGTAGTTATGGCGATCGAGTTGAACAAGATTGAAGAGAAAAAGATGGTAGAAATTGAAGGAGAATCATTCAGTAGAGAAGACCAGTTGCAAAAATGCTAACAATAAGGTCTCTTGTGATCATTATAATATAAGACTTGAGAGCTAGCATATGGGGACTTATTCCTTATAGCTGGACTAGCTGCTACTTACGCGTTGGTGATGCAAACCCGTTCACCTCTTTCATGATTATTTTGATGTTCTTGGCATGGTTATCTACGTTGAAGAACATGGACGAATCATTGTGATAGGCTGATAACCCAGACGCGTGGAAATCTGGTCCGTAAAATCGACATAGTTTGCCCAAGTGTTACAACTTATGGACCGATGCCTTTTGCTACTAGCCAAGGGCGTTTTAGAGCTAATGCAATCTACGTAGCTTTTGTTCTTAACTACCAAGTTTAAATGTCTTTGTTTTCCCTAAATAGATTATGCTAATACTTAACATTTAGTTGTCGGGAAATAATTTTGCTACCTTGGGGGGCCGCACGCGATAGCGCGCGGTCCAACAACTAGTTTTGGTAAATGTAACATGTTCTTTTCAATTTAATTTTTTTCGGACATTTTGCTAATTATTCTATATTTTTCTGAATTGTTAGAATTTAACTTTTTTTCTATTTATTTGAACTTTTACTTAATTTTTGAAGTTCTTAATATTTCTAAATTTTCTTGAAAATAAGGGAAAATAGTAAGTTGAAGAAAACACACCTTGAAAAGAAAAGGTCACAATTACATCGATACTTTTATGATTTCCAAATATTAGTACTTCTATTAGGCAATTTTTATCATACCCCAGGTGTACCATAAACATATTATACTCAAGGCTAATCTTTGCTCATTGCTCATTTGCAACCTCCAAATGAGCACAATTCACATAATAGGAAACTCCAAATAAGCAAATAAGCAAGACATAGCCTTGAGTATTACCATCACATGGTACACCCTGATGTATGATGAATGAACTCCATAAAAAAAATTTAATCACCTAAAATTTGATTAAAGCTAATATAAATTCATAAGTCATAGACCGTCATTTTTCATTTACCTGTATTGAAGTTATTAAAGCTGCTGAAGCAAGCTCAACTCAGTCAGTTGGAGCAGGTTCAGCTCAGTGTTCAGCCTTGGTTCTAGAAGCTACAGCTCAGTAGAAGTTACAGCTCAATAGCTTCTTGTCCTGTACTGTCATGCTCCTGTCATGCTGCTAAGCACGTGCATCCACTTAACTAACTTCCCTGGATTTCCGGAAGTTAGTTATGAGCTCTAGATATTTTGGATGTAATAATATATGGGTCTTTCCTATGTGGCAGCAATGATTTGTGGGTCTTTCCTACGTGGCAACTGTTATTACTTTGTATAAATTCATTTCAGCTGTAGTTTTGTATTCATTCAGACATTTCACAAATAATGAAAAGCTAAAATTTCCTCTTTTCTCTCTCAATCTCTCTAAGAGTTCAATCAGTAAATACTGAGAATTATAACATGCTTTCAGAGCAATATAATTCTCTGATAGTTTTATGAAAATTCCGCGCAAAATACATTGATTTCTCATCAAAAAAAAAAAATCAAGATCAATTCTATAGAAAGCTGATTTTTCCAGCTGAATTCAAGTAGGTAAATTCTACTAAATCTCAAAATTGTTGATTACATATTGATTGATTGCAAAATCATATTGTAAATTTCATAATTGATACAAAATAGAAGTTAATTCTTCATTATTGATCAAAGTAATTCTCAGATTATGAAAATCTAAATGTTAAATGCAAATTTTCATTACAATTCATCTTCCAGTTCAATTTCTCTTGTTGATTGCTCATAATTCTTCTTGATTTCTTTCTGATCTCATTTCTTAAACCTCATTTCATCAAAGTTCTTTCAAATCTCATCTCAAAATGCCATAAAATCAGTAACCAAAACTAGAACCAGAATACTTTGAATCCTCTTCAGGATCCTACTTCTGTTTACTACATACATCCTTCTGAAAATCCTATTTTTCCTTTTAGTTTCTGATAAATTCAATGGTGAAAACTTTGTTGATTGGAAGAGAGGGATGATATTAGCTTTATCAATGAAAAATAAGCTTGTTTTTGTGGATGGAAGTTTGAAGAAACCAGGTATTACAGATTCTCTCTATACTGCTTGGGAGAGGTGTAATAACATGATTATTTCTTACATTCTGAGATCTCTAGATACTACTCTTGCAAAGAGTGTATTGTACTTCTCAACAACAAGTGAGATTTGGAAGGATCTGAATGATAGATATTCTATCATCTCAGGTCCACAATTATATTCAGTTCAACAGTCTCTTAGACAGATTGAACAAGGATCTTCCTCTATTGCTGAGTTTTTCACTAAAATCAAAGTTATCTGGGATCAGATAAGTACTGCTAGTCCAATTCCACACTGTACTTGCAATGGATGTTCATGTGATTTGACTAAGCAGTTCCAGAAAACACAACAAGATGAAAGGTTAATTCAGTTTCTCATGAAACTGGATGGAAAGTTTGCTGCAGTAAGAACCAACATTCTCATGATGACACCCTTGCCATCTATCTCAGTTGCTTATAATCTCTTGATCCAGGATGAGAAACAAAGAGAAATTACTGAATCTAGTAATCACACTATGGCTTTTGCAGCCACAGAAGATAGAAAGCTTGATTACTCTTCATCTATGAGTAAACCAAGAGTTAATGTAGGCAATTTTATTGGAGGAAATAGAAGAAATTTTTCTTCACTTTCTTCGTGATCACTGTAAGATTCCAGGACACACCATGGATAAGTGCTTGGAAAATCCATGGATATCCTCCTAGATTTCATAATGGAAGACAAGGAAGAGGCAAGAAGATTGCACTTTGTGGTTTATGGAGATGACTATGATGATTTTGATTGTAATGAAGCCGATACTACTTAGCTTACGGAGAGCAAGATACCAGCATTTCATGTCCTTAGTAAAGCAAAACAAGGAGGAAGTTCATACCGCTTTGCAACACTTCCACTCATATTTGTTGGCAACACCTCCAATCCTCGGCCTACCTTTGTTGCTAATGTTGCGGTGTACTTGTCTTATCACTTGTTTAAACTCCAAGTGGATTATAGATAGTGGTGCTACCGACCATATCTGCTCAAACCTGGATTTGTTTGATTCCTATTATCCATTTGACAAAGAACCTAACACAATCACTGTTGCTGATGGAAAAAATGTTGAGGTGAGACACATAGGCACTGTGAAATTGGAGAATGGAATAATATTGAACAAAGTATTACATGTTCCAGGTTTCCACTTCAATTTAATATCTACACATAGGCTGTGTGCAGATATGAATTGTGCTATCATATTCTCACATGATAAGTGTATACTTCAGGGGCCTTTACAGACAGATTATCTGGTTCTTGGTAAGTTGGATGGTGGATTGTATGTAGTTGAAGTTGGAGACAACTCTAGTCAGCCTTCTGTCAACTTAGCAGTCCAAGAAGAAGCCAAGCTTTGGCATCTGAGACTTGGCCATTTGCCATTTAACAAGCTGCATCATGTGAATTCTAAGTTTCCGGTTAATAATTGTTGCTCTGACAACATATGCCAAGTATGTCCTAACAAACAAGGAAATCATTTCCTGTTAGCACAAGCACTAGTTCTATGTGTTTTGAGTTACTTCATTTGGATGTGTGGGGACCATATAAGGTCAAAACATATGATGATTGTACATATTTTCTCACTGTTGTTGATGACATGTCTAGGCACACTTGGACATTTCTCATGAAGAATAAAACTGATACAATTGAGATTTTGGAGTACTTGATAGCTATGATTCATACACAGTTCAATGTTGTTGTCAAGTGTGTTAGGACAGATAATGCTAAAGAGTTATGTGAGGGAAGGATACTCTCTCTTTATCATACTCATGGCATATTGCACCAGAGAAGCTGCACAAATACACCACAGCAAAATGGTGTGGTTGAAAGGAAGCATAGGCATCTCCTTGAGACTGCCAGGGCTCTTTTCTTTCATTCCAAGATTCCATCTAAGTACTGGGGAGAGTGCTTACTTACTGCTACTCACTTGATCAATAGAATGCCTTTGAGTTGCATTGGTTTTCTGTCACCTTATGAAAAATTATATGGTAAAAAGCCTGATTTGACACACTTAAAAGTGTTTGGATGTCTTGGGTTTGCTTCTACTATCAAAACCCATAGGACTAAATTTGATTCTAGAGTTGTTCCTTGTGTTCTTATTGGATATCCAGTAGGCCAAAAGGCTTACAAATTACTTAATCTAGAAACTAATAAAGTATTTGTTTCTAGAGATGTAACTTTCCATGAAAAACACCTGCCATTTCATCTGTCTAATGCATCAAACACTTCTTCCTCTTCCATTTTCATTCCCTCAAACACATTACTAGATCTCACTGAGCCTATTGACTTACCTGATGTTTTTGTTCCTATAGCTGATACTTCTCTCAATGAAACATCATCTCCAATTTATTCTCATACATCTTCTGAAATACCTAATCATCCTTCATTTTCTTCATCTGAAGCTGAATTTTCTTCTATTCCTGAAACACATTCATCACCTTCTATTCCTAATTCTATTCCTGAAACATGTTCATCATCAAGGAGATCTACTAGAACTCATAATCAGCCAGCATGGATGACATATTATATTTGCACAGTTACTCCTACTCACTGGTGCAATATAGTCAAATATGAAGATTTTCGAGCTTCTTTCAAAGCTTTTATATCTCACATTTCTACTCTCTCAGAACCTGTTAGCTACCTTGAAGCATCCCAACATCCAGAATGGGTAGATGCAATGAACAAAGAGTTGGAAGCTTTGGCTTCTAATCACACTTGGTTGGTGACAGATTTGCCTAAAGGAAAGAAAGCAATTGGTTGTAAGTGGGTTTTCAAAGTCAAGCTGAAGAAAGATGGTAGCTTGAAAAGATATAAAGCTAGGCTTGTAGCTAAGGGATTCACACAAAGGTATGGTCTGGATTATGCTGAGACCTTCTCTCCTGTTGTGAAAATGGCAACTATTAGATGTATTTTAGCACTTGCAGCAAGCCATCAGTGGGAAATACATCAACTTGATATAAATAATGCCTTCTTACATGGCACCTTGGAAGAAGAAGTGTATATGAGAATGCCTGAGGGTGTTCCCAATTCTGATAACAAGGTGTGTAAATTGATCAAGTCAATATATGGGCTCAAACAAGCTAGCAAACAGTGGTTTGCTAGGTTGAATTCAGAACTGGAGAAGCAAGGGTTTACACAGAGCAAAAATGATTACTCTCTTTTCATAAACAAGTCTAGTGATGGCATGTGTATTGTAGCTGTGTATGTGGATGATATCATCCTCACAGGGCCTAATTTGGGTCTTATTCTCTCACTCAAGGAGCATTTACATCAGGTATTCAGTATCAAGGACTTAGGTGCTCTAAGTTTTTTTCTTGGTATTGAAGTTTCAGGGCTGCCTTATGGAATCATTCTTAGCCAGAGAAAGTTCACTAAAGAGATGTTGACAGAATGCTCTTTAGATCTTTCCAAGACAGCCAAGACACCATTGCCATTAAATTTGAAGTTATTGGCAGAACATGGTGAATTCTATCATGATCCCTCTCAATACAGATGTTTAGTGGGGAAGCTAAACTTCTTAACCCATACTAGACCTGACCTATCTTTTGCAGTTCAAACTCCGAGTCAGTTTCTTCATGCACCCAAAATTCATCATTTTCAAGCCTTGCATCATCTTTTAAGATATGTTGCTTGCACTGCTGGTCAGGGGATTATGCTACAAGCTTCCACTCAGCTCCCTTTGCAAGGCTATTCAGATTCTGACTGGGCTGCTTACCCTAACACCAGGAAGTCAGTTTCTGGTATGTGATGCTCTTAGGCAATAGTCCTATCTCATGGAAATCTAAGAAGCAGTCCACAGTCTCTAAGTCCTCCTCTGAGGCAGAGTATAGAGCTATGGCTGCTGCAGCTTCAGAGCTCACTTGGTTAGTCAGGTTACTCACTGAACTGGGAGTCACAGATTTAACTCCAGTTAAGCTCAGTTGTGACAACCAATCAGCTATTCACTTGGGCAAAAATCCTGTCCAACATGAGAGAACCAAGCATATTGAAATTGATATACACTTCACTCGAGATAAAGTACTGGAGGGTCTACTTGAGCTTGCTTATGTTCCTACTGGTGACCAGTTAGCAGACTTGCTAACTAAGAATTTGCCATCACCTCAACTTTCTAAGCTCATGACCAAGCTAGGAATGGCTTCTTCATCCCCCTAGCTTGAGGGGGGTATTGAAGTTATTAAAGCTGCTGAAGCAAGCTCAGCTCAGTCAGTTGGAGCAGGTTCAACTCAGTGTTCAGCCTTGGTTCTAGAAGCTACAACTCAGTAGAAGTTACATCTCAGTAGCTTCTTGTCCTGTCATGCTGCTAAGCACGTGCATCCACTTAACTAACTTCCTAACTAACTTCCCTGGATTTCAGGAAGTTAGTTATGAGCTCTAGATATTTTGGATGTAATAATATCTGGGTCTTTCCTATGTGGCAAAGAATGATTTGTGGAGTGCCTTTCCTACGTGTGATTGTTATTACTTTGTATAAATTCATTTCAACTGTAGTTTTGTATTCATTCAGACATTTCACAAATAATGAAAAGCTAAAATTTTCTCTTTTCTCTCTCAATCTCTCTAAGAGTTCAATCAGTAAATACTGAGAATTATAACAACCTGAAACACTTCGCCAAACATAACCAAAGTTGATACAAATTCTCCCACAAATCTTTATCTCTCCCCCAAGAAAAAACAAAAAACCCTAAGAAATATTTGTCCTATTTTGGTGGGCCAGATTGTCTATCATTCACTTATCCGATATAGTGATATTCCAAAAAGCTGAAATTTAATTTAGAGTACTCTTTTTTTAATTGTGCTCTCATACCTGAATATCATACCCACCCAAAAATCTCCCAAATCTTTTTATCAAAACCCAATTGTTCAAGCATCGAATCTCCAAAAATCCCACTTAATATTTTCGATCTGAAAATCAAATCTGTGATCTGGGTTTTCATTATTTCAACTCAAACTAATTTAAAGTCATGAACTTTAGGAGCTTAGATGATTTCTGGGCGTTTTACATGAGTCAACACTCTAAACCATCAACAAGGCGTTTGCATTTTGCAGGTACAATTAGTGGAATTATCATCTTTATATACTCTTTGTTATTCAACTGGAAATTCTTGCTTTTAGCACCATTAATTGGATATGGATTTGCTTGGTATAGTCATTTCTTTGTTGAAAGAAATGTTCCTGCAACATTTGGGCATCCAATTTGGTCATTTTTATGTGATTTTAAGATGTTTGGATTGATGATTACTGGTGGAATGGATAAAGAGATCAAACGACTTGGTAAAAGACCTGTTCTTCAACCTTTCTGATTCTACTTTGTGGGTTATCTTTTTTATATTATTGATTAAGAGTATTGTGAGATATTTCATGTTAATTCTTGTATATACTTGTATTCTTGTAATTTGTGTTCTTCACAATCAGTTGTTGTCATACTCTTGTAAACTGGTTTAGATATTATTTTAAGGAGTATTACATTTACTTGGGAAACTTCCTTGTTCATATGGTGGAAAAGAAAATTGTGAAAATGTACATTTAAGACACTTCTATCTGGTCCACATAGTTTCATATACAGACGTTGCTATTATATCGGATTCGTGTGTTTATGTCATACACGGGTTTGTTTCCAAGTGTCCGACTTGGTTATTATATGTAAATTTTCCAAATTTTTGGTCCATATTGAAGTTTTGAGTGTCTCCATACCCTTGTCAGAGTGTCAAGGTTTCGACAATGGTGATTGAGGCTAAATGAAATTCTGAGTAACATAGCTTAATGAATACAAAGTTTACCATTTAAATTGTAGATGAGGAGGTAGATCTCTCTTTTTTTCTCCATAGGCATCGCCAATTGTGCTCTGTAGTTTAGGTTTCTTTAGATCGAAAGAGAGGGAGAAGAAGACTTTTAGGCGAAGATGAAATTAGCTATATTACCTATTTCTTCATCATTTCTCCTTTTCCCTACTTTTGCCAGCCTGCTCGGCATTTTCGCACAATTTCTTGAGAGCGACTGCCTCAATAAGTATTTTCTGGTCTGACCTTAAGCCTAGGCATTCTGCAATTTTTGCCAGCCTCTGCTATCCATGGATGCTTTCTTGTTCATCATACTAGCTTCTGAGATTTATGCAAATTCAGATTCACATCCCTGTTCTTGCCGTTTCCGGTTCAATGCTCTCAAAAAGAGGTATAGCATAAACCTTGATGTAGGCACTTGAAGATATATGCAAATTCAGTTTCACATCCCTTAGTTCTTACCTTTTCCGATGCAATGCTCTCAAAGAGGTATAGCATAAACCTTGATGTAGGCACTTAAAGATGATTGCCACAGAAGAACTAGTCACTGCTAGTGCATCAAAGATTAGCTGTAATAATTAAATTGGGATTTTTGATATTTTGATATTATGGAGCCATCACTTACATTGAACAGATGTAGTTATTAGTGTTTGTATCATCGTTAGACACCAAAAACAATTCAGTACCTTGAGGTATTTTGCGCTCGACATTGCTGAAAAAAGACAATCTTTTTGAAAAATCCAACTGATACTAAAGATTTGAGTGTGACGACGATGGTGTGGTAATATAAATTTATGAAGAAAAACAAGTATTTGCCTATTCGGGGTTGAACTTCCTTGGGATTTGCTACGCACAATTATGCGTAAATTTGAAAATTTGTTCTAATAATCCAATCTTTGGCCAGTTCATTTAATTTAATCCCACCTATTGATTATTTTTTAATAATCCCAACTTTTGGGGGTAGCTTCTCAAAATAATCCGGACTTCTATTTTCTTACCATCACCAATCCGTTTTGGATCTACTGTATGCAAGAAAAATAAGAGTTTGGATTATTTTGAGAAGTTATCCTTCAGAGTTAGGATTATTCGAAAATAATCAAATGGTGGGATTTAAATTCAGCGAATCGGGTAAAGGTTGGATTATTAGAATCAATTTTCCCTAATGAAAACTATTAGCACCATCAGTTACTGACTATCAAATGGGCCATTAGTCCTCTGAGTTGTTGAAAGTAAAACTTCTCTTTATGAGGTTATCCAATCCTTAAATTCAGCGAATCAGGTAAAGGTTGGATTATTAGAATCAATTTTCCCTAATGAAAACTATTAGCACCATCAATTACTGACTATCAAATGGGCCATTAGTCCTCTGAGTTGTTGAAAGTAAAACTTCTCTTTACGAGGTTATCCAATCTTTGTGGCTTTGAGTCTTTGTGATTCTCTTCTCTTGGCCTGTGTTCAGACATTCAGTGATAAAATTTGGAGTGTGTAATCCTCCTTCAACTTTATAGAAGACAGTGCTTCAATAAGCTTAGGCATCCTGCAATTTCTGCCAGCCTCTAGAATCCATGGATGCTTTCACATTCCAGCGTAGCTTCTGAAATGTATGTAAATGTAGATACGCACCCCTTAGGTATAGCATGAGTCTTGATGTAGGCACACTCAAAGATGATAAAAGCTACAGAAGAACTAGCCACAGCATGTGCATCCGAGCATTCGCTACAATAAGTAATAATGACATTTGAATTTCGGATATTTGATACTTCCTCAGTTTTTTTATAGATGCTACAGTTCCCTTAAATATAGAGGCTACATACCACAAGTCCATAAATGGATTCCTTTTCACCATAAAGAGAATTTAAAATACTATTAAAAAGTTGGTGGTCCCCTACTTATTCCTTTAAAATACCCATACTTTTTCCTTAACAAATGTTTTTTTATTCAAAAAGTGGTGGTCCCCCACTTTCTCTCTCTACCTTTCTTAAATACTCCCCAATTTCTCTATGTAGCATCTATAAAAAAAAACGAAGGAAGTATTATGGAGCCATCACCTAATTTAGACAGAGGTAGGTTTAACATTTGTTGGACTACCATTGTCAGTTGCCAAAAACATTGTAGTACCTTAAGGCATTTTGGGCTCAAGCCACTCAACATTGCAGAAGAAAAAATCTTTTCATGTCTACCTGTTGAAAAGTTCTCCCACACTGATACTTAAAAGATCCAAATACTAGTTTCTCTGCAGCTGTTAATGCTTATCTTCCTGACATAGTTACTCTCTTCCTTTTAATTCTTTGCTAGACTTCCTTTCAGTTCTAATACTCCACCAGAATAAACTGGGTCAGTCATGGATTGAAGGAAGATAGATTACTGTTATATATAGGTGAGATTATGCAGGAGCATGTTGCCTCAAAAGCTAAGATTGAGCTACCATGCACCTAGGAAGCATGCTTCAGCGCAACCACCAGAAAGGCACACAGTCGGCCTGTGAGCCTGGCACAGCCGCCCTTTTCTGACTGTGCACCCCTGACCCCACTGCATAATTGTAACGAGCCTAGATATTAGTTCAGGCGGTAAAGCAATCTGTTTCACTATGCCTGCAATTTCTCTTCAACTCCTTTTGTACCTAGAGGAAAAGTGCCTTGCCACACCGGAATCTCTCGGAAGTACCTGGACTAGGCAAGCTCCTTGGGAGTGTTTGGGAGAAAGGGGGAGGGGGGGGAAGGGTAAGGGAATTCCAAAGTGCCTCTAGTGTGGTTGGATCCTACAAATTTAAGGTTGTGAAATTCAAACCTTTTCGTTAGACTAAACAATGCTTGGCTATGTAGTAGATTTTTATAGCATGTAGTTGTGATTGGTTGAAAAGTCGGCCCTTATCCACACCGTATAAAAAACATTTACGTCTCATTTGGTAGGCGGTAATCAATAATACTAATGAGAATGAAGTATAATTTAATCCCTTTTTCACAACTTCTGGATCCGCTTAATTAAAGCATCGCTAATTAACCCCCGGAAGAGATCGAGCCATCCGGCTAATTAAAGCATCTGCTAATTAACCCTGGAAGAGATCCGAGCCAAGTTATGAGCAACTTGGACACAGTTTCGAGGCTCGTAGACATGAAAACCAAGAGAAATAGGATAGTTAACTTCAGGAATAGACTTCACTCATCTTGGCTAATTGGAAAAATTAACCGATGAATTACTTTGATGATATTTACAGTAGCTCTATTACAACTACTAGAACTAGAAGAGTGAGCCAGTGACTGAATAATTTCACTTGCTGCTAGCATGGTGCTGAGCAAGTAGTACAAGCAAATTAGATAAGTAATTAGGTGCCCATCACAACAAGTCAACATGAACACCCAAGCCAAAAAAATTATGGAAATTTTTTTGTATGTTTTCAAGTGGTTAAGGACAATTGCTGCTTTATGGGCCACTAAATTGTCTTCCATACGTCAATGGCCACTTAGAGAGTGTTTGATTGAGAGAAAATTACTTTTTCTGAAGAACATTTTCTGTTCTAGAAATAGGAATACTGCGTTTACCAACATGTTTGATAGGAAGCACATGTTCATTAGTTATATAGCTACCACCAATCTCTCGCTTTCCCAGGGAGGATGGGACATATTTTCCGTGGACCAATGAAAACGCTATTTAATGGTTACAACTTACAAGCCTACAACATTGCACGACTTACCTATACAATCCTGCAATAATATGATCTACATTCACTATAGCTAGTGTGAATTTGCGACAGTCATAGGGTCGTGAAATAAGAAAGTTAAAATTTCTAATTGTTATAACTTAGAATATACTAAATCACTCTATATCTCTTACACTCTTCTTAAAATCCCCCATTTTCTCCAAGTTTATTCTCAAAATCCTTTGTTAAATTAGGAATACCTTACTCCTTGTCGTGAAATAGCTTTGCCTCTTCTACCCTCCAAGTGGGGTGGTGTTATAAAGATGAGGGGATATGAGGAAAAATTGTAATATCAAATGGATGTGAAAGAATTACACTGGTTGAAGCATGTGATTCTTTCCTTCGATCTATCTAATAAGAAGTGGAATGTATCAAATTCTGATATTGTTGACACCTTTTTCACTTTTTAGTTTTGAAAGAAATTGTCGAATCATGTGAGACGTTATACAATATTGTCTCAACTCTCAAATGTAGAAATCACATCGATAAGTCTTTTAAAAAGCTAAGCCCTTTTTTCTGTATAAAAAAGCTAAGCCTTTTGAATATATAATAACATAGGTATTAGATTATAGGAATAATGCATGTTCATAGGAGTGTGATAATCAAGCACCCATTTGACATTATGAGCTTTTCCTTTTTTTCTTCCTTCCATCTTCTATCTAGACTGTTAAAACTAAATTAAAAAAAAAGTTTGAAAAAATCTTTTAGTTTATTCATTCATGCAAGTTTGACCGTTGATATAAATAATTAACCATGTTTTTCTTCTATTCTGTCTAGTTTGCATACATTTCACTAGAATTTAAGTGGATATGACCGGGTGGCAAAGTATTTTTCTTTATTCTTTTTGGGTTTAGTGCAAAGGGTAGAAATCAAGTTTAGTTATATCCTGTCTAGCTCAGGGGCGACTAAGGCCATGTGCAGGGTGAGCAACTGCAGATGGCTCCTAAAATATAAGGGCTCAATTCTATTAGTTAATTTCAAGTTGTTCCTTTTCAATTTATTGAGTGTAATGGAATGTAGATTCAAAGAAGTTAATTTCTATCTGGTGTTTTGCTTATTTTCTTCTTATTCTAAAAAAAACCCCATTAATGACTCTTTCGTCTCTTTCTATTCACCAAGAATTTTCAATCCTTATAATTTAATTTGGTACAGGGCCACTAATTCAATTCTTATAATTTAATTTGGTACAGGGCCACTAAATTGTACGAGATGACCCTGGTCTAGCTCATTGTCTTCTGCGTACACTTCACTAGAATTTAAGTGTACATAGAGTATGAATGTATGATACACCTTCTCACCATTTTTTGCATGATGTGCTCTATACTTGAGCTCGTGAGTGGAGTTTGTGAAATGGTATAACTTTACGTCTTTACCCCCATATTTGAGGTGCAAATTCACTACAAAAAAACGCTCGTATAGCGACGGAGTTTTAGAAACGGATTTGTATCCGTTTCTAATTTAGAGACGGAAAATTAATAATCCGTTTCTAAAAAAATATAGGGACGGATTTTAAAATCCGTCTCTAAATTAGAGACGGATTTTAAAATCCGTCCCTAAGTTAGAGACGATTTTTAAAATCCGTCCTAAGTTAGAGACGGAATTATAAAATCCGTTTCTGGTGTGTTTTACCAATTTTTCCAAACTTTGTCAAAAATTTAGATCTAATTTAGAGACGGATTTTGAAATTCCGTCTCTAAATTAGAGACGGATTTTTGAATTCCGTCTCTAAATTAGAGACGGATTTTTGAATTCCGTCTCTAAATTAGAGATGGATTTTCAAATTCCGTCCCTAAGTTAGTCAAGTAGATATGTTTTAAAATGCACTTTCAAATCCGTCTCTAAATTAGAGACGAAAATTCAAATTCGTCTCTAAATTAGAGACGGAAATTCAAATCTGTCTCTAAATTAGAGATGGATTTTCATTTCCGTCTCTAAATTAGAGACGGATTTGAAAATCCGTCTCTAATTTAGACAAGTAGATATTTTTTATAATGCACTTTAGAGACGGAAATTCAAATCCGTCTCTAAATTAGAGACGGATTTTTAAGATCTGTTTCTAATATTTCTTTCAATTATTATCAATTCCACACGTAAAAGTAAACAAGTAGTACTTGGTGTAGTTGGTATGAGTTTCTCCTTGTGACTTAGAGGTTACAGGTTCGATTCCTACCAACTGCGGTTCTTGAGAATGGGGATTCCCCTTACCCATTTCCACTGCTTCCAAGAGCCTTGCCTACAAAGCCAGACCGGGTTGACCAGAGCGAGGTTCCAAACCGAGTGAGATTGTGAACCGGTAATGGGATCGGGTTGAACCGAACAACTAACAATAGGTGATTTTAAAAAACCATTCCTAAACTTAGAGACGGATTTCAAAAATCCGTCTCTAAAATTAGAGACGGATTTTTGAATTCCGTCTCTAAAGTTAGAGACGGATTTTTGAAATCCGTCTCTAAAATTAGAGACGGATTTTTGAAATCCGTCCCTAAACTCAGAGACGGATTTTGAAATCCGTCTCTACTTTTTTGCTACGGAATTAGAAACGGATATTATTCCGTCGCTAAATTAGAGACGGATATTTGGGATTTCGTCTCTAAGTTCGTTTAGCGACGAGGACTTTAGTAACGGACATAATCCGTCTCTAAATCCGTCTCTAAGTACATATAGCGACGGATTTTGATGATTTAGAGACGGATTATGTCCGTCGCTATAGAGTGATTTTTTTGTAGTGATTGTACCTTAGGCCCTAGTTCATTATTGATGTTATAGTTTCAGACTGTATTATTTGTTTTAAATAAAATCGAGATTGTACTATATAAAAAAAAAAAAAAAAAAAAAAAAAAAGTAAATATTAACAGCTTTCCTCTTCCTCTCTTCTCTCCTAAACCCTAGCCTCCATTGTCAATTTTGAAGGGGCTTCCATCGAATCTTACCGGTGGAAAGCCTCAAATCTTTGTTTCTTTTAAGTTTTTTGATTCTTAGGTTACAATAATGTCTCCCTCGAAAGAAAGGGTTATTCTCCTTCGAAAGACAAGGATTTTTCGATCTCTTTCGAAAGACAGGGTTTTTCGAACACCTTCGAAATACAAGGTTTTATTTGCGTTTAATAGGGTCTCCAGTTATGCGGGGCTACGATTGATGTTTATTGATCGGATTCGGATTACGAAATCAACACAAGAATTTTCTTCCCCACAAAATTATGAAGCAACGACGGATCCACTCAAAAAGTTGTATGAGACAACAAAACGAGAATATGCCGAATTGTTATATCTATGTATTTGGATTCTCAACCCTTCACCAGTTAATTCTTGTTTTATTTTGTTCAATCTGTTTTCAATATCGTTAATTGTCAATTGTAGATGCCGTATGGCTTTAATTAATGAAATATAGCGTCCTTTGGGACTTCTTTCAAAAAAAAAAAAACAAAGAGGAGCTAGATATATTAATTATAGACCTGCCACCGATACATACTTATTGTTGCAAATGCCTTGAATCTATAGTGTGGCGTTTTGAACAATCCAGCATGGGGTCTATTTTGGGCCTATAATATATGGGGCTTGCTTTCCGTTTTTATGTTTTGGGCCTTATTTTTTGCCTACTCTGTTTAGGTTAATTAGAAGGGTACTATGTAAAACTGTTAGTTAACTTATACTCCTATTATTCTGTTTTATGTACTCTCTCTTCTCAAAGATAATAAAAATGGTTTCTCCTCTGCATGTGGACGTAGCTAACACTCGTGTGTCGATTGTTGTTTAATTCTTCGTTGCTTTGTTGCTCTCGTTATAACACTTACATTAATTCATCAAACACAGAAAAGATTTAGTTAAATAAGAACGCTCTTAAAGAAAAGAACATTTTTTTTTTAATAAGGTAAGGAGGAACCTTGACAAGTTGGGGGAAATAAAGGGGATCCCAACTTGCCAAGGGTGAGAATCGATCCCAAGACCTCCTGGAACCGGGAGAAAAGCTCTAACCACTAGGCTATCCCTCACGCTCCTTAAAGAAAAGAACATGTATTGTATGTGGATGCACTATACTACCATGTACATTGGATTGTACGGGATCAATAAACACTTGCAGTAATTTTGTAGATTGGTTGGCGCAATGATTTTAGAAAAAATAATAGCGAAAGTGTGATTGAGCGCCACACGTCCCAAAGGAAATAAATAAAACTTTTGTGCTTTTAGGATTGTTTGCGAATTGAGCCGGCAATCTGTCAACCCACCGATAGGAGAAAATTTTTCTCTCGACAATTCCAAGATCTAACATGCTCTTGATATCATGTAAGATAATTTAAACTCCACTGTTCTATTGTATATCCATTAATCAATATTTATAGAGTTACAATGATAGTCCTAATCATATTAGGATAATTAAAAGACTTGTAAAAATAATATTTTAAAAAAATATATCCTAAATTTAGGAAGAGAATATTATGTATATATTATCTATTACTTTTCTTTTAAAATGTGGAGGTCTATTGATCTCCATATCATCGTGATACCCTGCAAAACAGAAATCGCATACATTCCTTAGAAATTAAACCCAACTATACTCCCAAAACAAATCATACTTCACATGCACAAATGGATAATCTTTTGAAACACATAGACAAATTAAAAAAACACCAGAAAGCACCCTGTCACTTGGAGACATGTCCTTTCATCGCTACACACTGCTCACTGGTGTCACCCATCCATCGAACAACTAATCAGGGCATTTGAGATGCTGACTTGGCTATATCAGGCTACTAAAATGGCTAAGTGTGAGAACAAAGGCACAACTTGTTGGAAGTTCAACAATGCTCAAAGTAAGAAATACCCCTTGTCCCACGTGGAAGAAATATCAAGTATCTCCTTTGTTTATATAGGAAAGTACATTAGAACATCTTGTTTGGTAATGGGCTAAAAAGATTGGTAACCACACTCGCGCACGTGCCGGCCGGGCTCGGGTTCGTGGCGAGCGCGGGTGTGGTCTGTGGGTCTGTGGTCCTTTTTGGACCCCCAATCAATTTTGACTTGTCGCTAATTGCAAGAATTTCGTCTTGCCGTTATTAGCGTGATTCTTAGCCGTTACATACGAGATTTCTGCCTTGATTACTTCCCTTATTTTTAGCCTCTCCGTTTTTCATTGCTTTGTTTATCTTATAAAATCCGGTTCTTCTCTTCAGTTAATAATACACAAAAAAACCTAAACACACTCTCAAAACCTTTTCTCTCTGATTTTGGGCAATGTTCTGATCTCCAAATGTGGCGTGTGAGTACACACAATCTATGGTGTTGTGCTAATCCTGGAGGGCGATCACGGTGGTTCTACTTGCACCGGGGTAGTGCGAAATCGTCTTTTAGGACAATGGTTCTTCCACGTCGCAACGATTCATTTTTAAATCCTCAATACTGTAAGTTTATTTATTGTTACTTGAAACAGTTAATTGATGCAGTCTTCAATGAACCTTATTTGATTGACAGTGATTTTGTCTTTGTTTTCATTTTGGAAGACGATCCTAAAACTTATGATGAGGCAATGAGGTCCATTGATGCAGTATTTTGGAAAGAGGCTATTAATAATGAACTTGATTCAATACTAAGTAATAAAACTTTGGAATTGACTGATTTACCTAGAGATTGTAAGCCCATTACTTGTAAGTGGATCTTCAAGAAAAAGTTGAGCCTGATGGATCCATTGACAAGTATAAGGCTAGAATTGTTGTTAGGGGATTTACTCAAAAACATGGAATAGATTATTTTGATACTTATTCCCCTGTCATCAAAATTGCAACAATAAGAACTTTAATAGCTCAAGCTTGCATTTATAATCTTATTGTGCATCAAATGGATGTGAAAACTGCATTTTTGAACGGAGATTTGGAGGAAGAAATTTACATGACTCCACCTGAAGGGTTTTTAGTTCCTTGTCAAGAAAATAAAGTTTGTAAATTGGTCAAGTCATTGTATGGACTTAAGCAAGCTCCGAAACAATGGCATGACAAATTTGTCAAAACTGTGGTATGTAATGGCTTTCATGTAAATGAAGGTGACTCTTCTGTTTACTATAAGCATGATACTTCTGGATTTGTTATCATCTGTCTTTATGTGGATGACATGCTAATATTTAGTACTGACTTGGATCGTGTCAATGAGACAAATAATTTCTTGAGTTCAAAGTTTGAAATGAAAGACATGGGTGCGGCTGACATGATGTTATTTTGGGAGTTAAAATTAAAAGAATTTCAAGTGGTAGTTGTTTAAATCAGTCTCATTATGTAGATTAACTTCTTAAAAAGTTTAACTCATTTGATGTTGATCCAGTCAGAACCCCCTATGACCTAAGTTTTCATTTAATGAAAAATAAGGGTGATCCAGTATGTCAGTCTGAGTATGCGAAAGTTATTGAAAGTGTTATGTTTCTTTTGAATTACACAAGACCTGATATTACTTATGCGGTAAGTAGACTAAGCAAGTACACTCATAACCCCAACAAAGATCATTGGGATGCTTTTCGACGGTTGCTTAGGTACCTTAAAGGTACCATGGATTGGGGTTTACACTTCTCTAACTTTCCAGCTGTTTTGGAAGGTTTTTTAGATGCCAACTGGGTATCTGGTAATGATGAAATTAACTCCACTAGTGGCTATGTTTTTACACTAGGTGGTGGAGCTGTATCTTGGAAATCATGTAAGCAATCTTGTATTGTCATGTTAACTATGGAATCTGAATCTTTTGCTCTTGAATTGGCAGGTCATGAAGCAGATTGGTTGAGAAACTTGCTTGCAGATATTCCACTGTGGGGGAAGCCAACTCCTTCAGTTGCTTTGCATTGTGAATCGCAAGCAGCTATTGCTGTTGCAAACAACCATGCGTCCATGCCTACAATGGAAAGAAAAGACATATTCGTCTGAGACACAAAGCAGCTAAGGACCTTATGTCAAATGGAGTGATATCACTGGACTACGTAAAGTCATAAAAGAACACCGCGGATCCGCTTACAAAAGGCCTATGTAGAAAACTAGTTTTGGAAACATCGAAAGGGATGGGCTTGAGACCCATTGATTGAATT
Organism: Beta corolliflora; assembly: GCA_947648045.1. Lineage (NCBI taxonomy): Eukaryota > Viridiplantae > Streptophyta > Magnoliopsida > Caryophyllales > Amaranthaceae > Beta > Beta corolliflora. Next base: position 382,405 of record CANSZD010003495.1, read on the forward strand.
GTAAGTAATGAACTCCTACTCATTTCGAGTTCAAAGGAGAACATTATGTAATAATTCAGAAGCACTGAAATTTATTTTTCCATCCCTAGATGTTTGTTATGGAAGTGCTTCCTAATTGTGAATGAGGATGAGCAAAAGGCTCTTAATGAACCCATATCCATCTATATGTTTGGTGGTGTGATGTAGCTCACACTTGATGGGATTCACCCACTTAGGTGTGGAAGTACGGCCGCTTCCTATGAGAATTGCTTGGGTCGATTCTCTACAACACCTATGAGTATACATGTATTATTGGACGTATGGCCAGTATAAGGCGTCATTGTTATTCACGGAGTATCAGTACCTTCTACATAAATAATTGTGTGTTTTGAGTGATAAGTTTCTTACTCCCCACTAAGTTCAAGACTAATGTCACTTAATGGGAAGGAGACCTTAGCTTAATATCACTAAGTGTCAATTCAAGTTGTAAGACATTAACACTAATGCGATTGTTTTGTTCTTGCCCAAATTATTCCTCTTTTCTTTTCTCATATGTTAAACCAGTGGGGGATTGTTGGAAGTTCAATAATGCTCAAAGTAAGAAATACCCCTTGTCCCACATGGAAGAAATATCAAGTATCTCCTTTGTTTATATAGGGAAGTACATTAGAACATCTTATTTGGTAATGAGCAAAAAGGATTGGTAACCACATGCGCGCGCGCGCCGGTCGGGCCGGGCTCGTGGCGAGCGCGGCGCGGGCGGGGTCAGTGGTCCTTTTTGGACCACAATCAGTTTTGACTTGTCGCTAATTTGTAAGAATCTCGTCTTGCCGTTATTAGCGTGATTCTTAGCCGTTACATACGAGATTTCTGCCTTGATTACTTCCCTTATTTTTAGTCTTTCCGTTTTTCATTGATTTGTTTATCTTATAAAATCTGGTTCTTCTCTTCGGTTAATAATACACAAAAAAAACCTAAACACACTCTCAAAACCTTTTCTCACTGATTATGGGAGTTCTGATCTCCAATCGTGGCTTATGAGTGCACACAATCTATGGTGCTGTGCTAATCTTGGAGGGCGATCGCGGTGGTTCTACTTGCACCGGGGTAGCGCGAAATTGTCTTTAGGACGGTGGTTCTCCCACGTCGCAGCGATTCATTTTTCAATCCTCAATACTGTAAGTTTATTTATTGTTATTTGCAACGGTTAATTGCAACACAACTAGCTCACTGGAACCTTCTATGTTCCTATAGGATACTTTTTTTTCCTGAAGAAAGTCCTATAGGGTGCTTTGAAAAGAATACTTTGCATCGCTAGTAAGAGAAGAATACAAGTGAACTCTCTAGGATGGATGTACAAATGAGGGGGAGACCCCTAATAATATGGCTTCTTCGTGCCTCACTAGCACCTCCAATGTTCTAGAGAATTCTACTACCCCCTATACAAAGCTAAGCTACAAGGCCTCTCTAACATGCTCTATACAAATTTGTACAAGGATGAGCTAAGCCAGAAGCTTCTAGAATAATGTACAATAGTCATCCGAAAGGCTCTAGAGTCCAAAAGGCACCGACACTAGTGCTATGCATGATCACATACTTCTGGATCTTGTCTTGGCAAACCGTCTCTAACATTATCTTTGTTGGACCAAGATATAGCGGACTCCAAAGTTTCGTCGCGATCGAAGCTCGTTAGTCCCCAAGATGACCCATTATCGCAAAGGCTACACATACACTGGGTTTATGTGGGCCACACATACACTAGGTGTATGTGTTACTACTAAAATTTATACCTTGTGTATGTGTTACTATTAAAATATATAATATTACCAAAAATATTACAAACTTACAATATTTCGACAGATAATTTTATTTTTAATGATTTGTTCTTTATCTTTGTTTAAAAAATCTATTTTATGAAATTTTCTTTGTTTAGATTTGTATGAATCCTTTTTTAAAACAAAAAAAAAGAATTGTAAATTTTTTTTAGATTATTCATACATTAGCTTCATCTTATTCATCTTCACCATTTTTCTACTATTGATTTTCTACTAAATTTTCCTGTCATTTTCAATTATTTAATTAATTTGTAGAAAAATAATGTTATATTTTCATCCCTACCATGTAATAGAATTCAATTCGAAATATAGTATTTCAATCGTTTATGTATTATGTAAATTCAAATATCTTTGAATAACAAAATAGGTTCAAATGATTGTAAGTTTATAATTTTTTTAGTAACGGTTATACATCTTGGTAATAGAGCATCATGAAAATGTATACATTTTAGTAGTAACACATACATCCAATGTATGTGTGGCCCACATACACTCGGTGTATGTGTATCATCTCTCACCCATTATTACTGAGTACATTACTAAAAAGTAAGTGTTCACTGATAATTCAAGACTTCCCAAGAATAATGGGGCAGTGTTGACGTAGTAGCACATGCGCCCCCATTAGTAACGATGATGCCTCGGTGCCACTGCCCAATGACACTTGTAGGGGCGTAGTGAGGAGTAGTGACAACCAGGTAGACAATTTTACTCGAAGAATGATAATCATTACTAGGTTTTGTTATTATGCTTTACTATATATCCAACACTTATTATGGCTTGTTTAGTAAGTGTAGCTGGCATAATTAAGTCTTTCTATATAACTATACATGAATTCATTACCACTAGTCCACTACCACCATTTATTACAATGTACCATAAAGGTCATTAAGAGTACAAATTTTAAAGTTTTTCACAAAACAAATGTGCAGCAGCGAACAAGATATAATTACACTCTATCTTCCTAATTAAACTTCAATCTTCAATTTTTACGATTTTTTAGATTATCCTTTCATATTCGTTTCTTTTTTATAAAGTACTGAATCTTTTTCTAAAGTTAATTAATAATTTGAAATGTCCACTAAAGACTTTTGTTAAGAATGTGTAAGAATATTGTTCATCAAGAACTTTATAAGGCCAAACTTTGACTTGGAAAAATGGAGAGTGAGGGTTAAGGAGCCTAAGGAGTGTTTGGTTCAATATATGGAATGGAAAGGAAATGGAAATAGGAGGGGAATGGTAACAAAAATGTCTATTTTTATTGAGTGTTTGGTTCAAGCCAAGGTATGAGAATGAACGGTAATCGTTACCACCAAGTAATGAATTTTATTACTTGCGAGGAAGAGGGGAAGTAACAAATTGGGGGAATCCATTACCATCAGGTAATTGTAATGTATTGATGAGGGATTGAACCAAACAGGAAGGAAATTGATAATTGATTTCGTTTCTTAGAGCCTAAAATTGGTGAACCAAACCGACTCTAATTTAGTTAGGAACAAGAGGAGAATAAATACTAGAGGTAATCATGGGCCGGGCCAAGCCTTTAAAAAATTGCCCATTGGTCGGGCCGGGCCGAAATTTTGTGCCCAAAGCCCGTCATAACAGGCTAAAAAGGGCAGACTTTTCGGGCCAAAAAATAGACTAAAAAGTCATTTTTCGCTTGCCCAGAGCCCGTCCCAAAGCAAAAAAAAACCGGGTCGAGCCCAACCGCGGGCCAAAAAATTCTGCCCAAGCCCGCCAAAAATTCGGGTTGGGCCGGGCTTTTTTGATCAACTCTAATAAATACAAAAGATAGATGCAAAATAATACTTACTGTCGGAACATAATGTTGATGGACGTGGCAGAAGGGGGCCTAACAAGCTGATCAAAGGCAGTAGTAGAGAGGACAAGGGCAGCCCCACTACTTGAGGCTTGGGACACAGCGGTGGCTGCGCGGTCAACAATCTTGACTTGGATGGTGCTGCCTGGAACACAACTATCAGGGGCATGTGCACTTATGCAACTCACCATGTATTGCCTCCCACAGGCTGCCCCATTGTCCCATATCCCTTCTCCGGCCGCCGCGAATAGGCTGTTTGCTGGAAAAACCGTCGCATCGTGGCCGTAACACGCGGTTGCTGCACAGCCATACAATCATGTTCATGCGTGTATTATAAATAATTAACAATAGATTAACTTGTACTACATGACATTGATAATGAAACTTAAGTGATTATTATTGACTAGCATACTTGAGTTAATACATATAATTTTATATGCATGTCATCATCACGTAGAAAATTTCAAACTATCTTTTCTAATTAGTTGTACAAGTTTCGAACTAATCCAAGCTAAGTTGTACATTGTAGATAGGAACTACGTTGAAGCCATAACCTAGAAGTTGATATTATTGAAATTAGTTAGCTTGACAAAGTTTGGTCATCAAGATTCTAGTTGAGCGTCTTGAAAAATATTCTTAAATAACACAATGCAAGTTGCTCATAACTAGTCATAAGTCATAATATTCTAGAATCTAGCAATCTAGCATTAGGTATTACCTTCACTTCAAAACAAAAAAAGTACTTCTACCAAACATAAAATATTAGTTTCTCCATATTTTAAGTACTTGGATCATATGAGTTGGACATACAGTAAGGAAATATTAGAGATTGTAAACAAATAAATAGTTTTACGTAACTTAAAAATCGGTACCGGGGAAAGCCTTGGATTATTCAGTTTTAATTTATTTAAATATGTGTCGTTTAACCTTCTTCTTTAAACTACGTATCTAGTTTAAATTATGCATATATTCGAAAAAAAAAACGGAGGAAATATAAAGCATGTATCGGTCAAATAATACTTACGAAGATACGGTGTATTGTAACGGGCAGCCGTGCCAAGGTCAGCGAAGGAGAGGGGAACGTAGACGGAGAGGAGACTCAGAGATAATAACAACAGCCATTTCTGCAGCTTTGATTCTGAAACTTGATGTATTCTACTCATTTTCATATTCCTTTCTTCAGAAAAAAATTGAGTCACAAACTTCTAATTTCTTTGTTTGTTTGTAACCACTAACTACCGGAAGACTATTGAGTATTGATTTATGCATGTGATGTGGTTCTGCTGTATGTATTAACGTTATAATTATATATTGTGTGCGGATTGGAGTTCACATGGAATTTTCAAAAGTTTAATTCATAATTCAAAAGTCGACTATTGCTTACAAGTTATTTATTAGCTAGGTTTGCATGTTCGAGAAGGCACGCCATGATTTCATGCATTTTCTCCGCTCTGTTTAATATGTATACATTAAGCCAACTGCTCGATGTTGAGGGCCGCTTTTATGTCACTTAGGCTATGTTTTTTTGGATTAAATTGAACTGAATTAAATTGAATTTGTATTTAACCGAACGAAATGAACCGAACTAAAGCGAGGCGAAATAAATGAAAACGGTGAGAGGAAACTAACTGAACCGGACTGAACTTAATTTGTCTGAACTGAACTGAATCTTTATTAATCCAGTCCAAAAGAACAGAGCCATACTCTCCGTTTGTTTTCGGAGGAAAATATTTTCAGGAAAATTATTTCCTATTATTCGTTGTTTAGTTAGACAAGAGATTTAAAAAGGAAAATTAAGGTGAAAAGAGTTTTCTATTCCTTTTGTAAACATTTTCCTCCAAATTTTGAAGGAAAACCATCTTCCTCCATTCTAGATCTCATTCCCAACATCTCCAATTCACCCGTCTTAGCTTAATAATTTTCCATCAAACCAAACAAAGGAAAACTAATATTCATTTGTATTTTCCACCGAAAAATATATTCAATGAAAATTAAAACCTATTTTCTATGAAAATTAAATCATTTCCATGCAAAAATATTTTCTATCAAACTAAACAATCCCTTAAGCTCCCTAGGTGGGGGCCTGTAGCTCAGAGGAGTAGAGTACATGGCTACGAACCATGGTGTCGGGGGTTCGAGTCCCTCCTCGCCCACAACCGACCCCAAAGGGAAGGACCTTTCCCCTTCGGGAGTAGGAAAATCATGATCGGGAAAGAGGCCAAGGGTGGCCTTCAGGCTTCCCCCTCTGTTTTCTAAAATTTTGATATATACTTCTACTAGTTTTAAATGGGTGTATGAAAAATATCAATTATTACTCTCTTATGAAAATTGTGTAGCTTCACCTCTGCTTGTAATCCCGCGTGGGAAGAAGCTAACTCAAGTTTGAGTGTTCGATACATACACATAAGACACTCATGGGCAAAACCTACCTTAGCTTGTTATATCTTCTGAAATATATATCATACTCAGCTTTTTTTTTCATTCTCTTCAATTCTTTAAGACGCAATCATTTCTATAAGCAAGTCTTCTATGCGTGGCTGACCGCATGATTAATAATCATATGGTTGCAACTTGCAACATGCGAGCATAAAAGTCAAACTAATTATATTAAGGCATAAGTAACTTCTAATAATGGTAAGTACTAACTCCAAAAAAGTACAAGTAATGCTAAAAAAATGTAAATAACCCTAGTTATATTGATTAGTAACCTCTACGATAAGTAACCCCAACAGGGGACATAAATAACCCCAACAATTATCAATAACCTCTACTATAGTAATAGGTAATTCCAACAAATATAGTAACCCCTAGTATATTACTTAGTAACCTCAAAATGCAATAATTAACCTTATATGTGTACTGGTCAGACCTTTGACCGTATGTGTGGCCAGCAACAAACATATAAGACTTTATGCTATTTCATATCTATATCCAACTCTAACAATAATTTTTTATTCTTAAAATAAATTCCTAATGATTGTTAATATATGATATTGTGATAACGATTTTTTCACCAAGTACCCCCGAGTTTTCAGAAAATTCACGAGGTACCATCGCACTTTTGAAAATACACGGGATACCCCTCAGTTTCATAATAATATACATCCAAATACCCTTAATGACTAACAGCGGTTAACTCCATTAACCGTCGTTAGTCATTAACCCTAATTTAGGAGATTTCAACTCTAATTTACCACTAACCATAACACTAACCCCTAACCCCTAACCCTAACCCTAACCCTAAACCCTAAACCTAACGCTAACCACCCCTCCCCCACCCTCCCACCACCCCCGTAACCCCTCCACCCTCCCCCCACCCGGCCCCCCTCCTCCGGCCCCCCGCCCCCTCCCTCCACCCCCTCGCGCGCCCCGCGCCCAAACCCAGTTGATTCGGCCAAGGGCCCCCACCCTCGCCCCCTTCGATTTCGGAACATCCCCTCCCCCTCATCCCCGCAGCACCCCACCCCCTTCAATTTCCGCAGACACATTCTGCGGGCCCACTCCACAACCACCACGGCCCGTCGATTAGTCATTAACGAAAATCGATCGGGTTAAGGCCGTTCCACTTCCACGAAAATCGACGGGGTGTGGGAGGGGTTGCCGAAATCGACGGGGGTGGGGGGGAGGGTTACTAAATCGACGGGGGCGAGGGGGAGGGTGCGAAAATCGAGTGGGAGGCATTTGGGGAGTGGGGGGAGGGTCTTTGAGGGTGGGGGGGCTGGGGGGGTGGGGGGGGCTGCGGGGGTGGTGGGAGGGTGGGGGAGGGTTAGGGTTAGGGGTTGGGGTTAGAGGTAGGGGTTAGGATTAGGGTTAAGATTAGGGGTTGATTAGGGTTTCAAACAGAAAATTAGGACATTAAGGGCATTTGGGTGTATTATCGTGAAACTGAGGAGTACCCCGTGTATTTTCAAAAGTGCGAAGGTAACTCGTGAATTTTCTAAAAACTCAGGGGTACTTGGTGAAAAAACCGTTGTGATTAACATACATGATAAAAAAATATAAGTATATAATATATATACTCTCTCCATCATTTATGGTTTGCCTCATTTGAAAAAGTATACACTCCCTTCGTTCCTTATTGTTTTCCCTCTTTGCTTTTCAGATTCGTCATTGTTAAAAATTATTTTCTCACAATGAATTTATTGGCCTGTTTTGATCTTCACCTTAATTTTTTTGAACAATTTTGAACTTTTATTAACTTTTCTTATTTTACTAAACTTTTTCTTTTTTTTCTGAACATTTCTTAACTTTTACCAAACTTTTCTTATCTTTTTTTTTCTAAACTCTTTAGATTTTTTCCCCCCTGAAAATAAGCAAAAATAAGGCGAAGAGAACATGCGTACATGTGTTGAAGTAATTGACAATTTCTATATTAAGTTCATTGTATATATACAAATATACTCCCTCAGTTTCCTTAAGATCCTCCAACTTTGACATTTTTCACTTTGACTATCGTTTATGATATACGTAATTTTTTTTTTAAATAGTTATGTGGGATCTTGTTAGATTCTTCTTAATATGTATTTTTGTAAATATGTAGTTTTTATAGTTTTTACAAGTACATAACTAGAGATATTAGTGCTCAAATTTTAACTTTTTACAATATTTACAAAAGCTAGTTATGTACTTATTAGTGTCGCTGATTCTAAGTTAAAATTTTGAATTCACCTCTACTCTTGGTTTGTTGATTTTGGTACCCCACCAAATTTAAAGTTCTAGATTGGCCACTGATTATTGAGGTCAAGTAATAAAAGATTTGGAGTTATATTAGAATTACTTTGACTAAGTTAAATCCTTTATTATAAATGTTTGGTAGTAGATAGAGGTTTGGAAGACAAGAATTGATGCCAGACTGCAAACCTCAAAAAGCTTTCGTACTCCAATATTTCAAGATAGAGAATTGCAAAGTGAAAAGAGCATTGACAATCCGAAAATTGCCCAAATTTCTTTTACACTTTTTAAAGTTCGTAAGTTCATTTTCCTCAAAAACATTTCGTAAAATAACTTGTTTCTTTTATCAATGTTTAAGCATTTTATCTTGTCATAACTTCATACCAAACGAAAAAATCCTAGCCTCCTCTTCCTCTCTTCTCTTCTAAACCCAAGCCTCTATTGTCAATTTTGAAGGGGCTTTCATCGGATCTTACCGGTGGAAAGCCCCAAATCTTTGTTTCTTTTAAGTTTTTTCTGTTTCTTAGGTTATAATAATGTCTCCCTCGAAAGAAAGGGTTATTCTCCTTCGAAAGACAAGGTTTTTTCGATCTCCTTCGAAAGACAGGGTTTTTCGAACTCCTTCGAAAGATAAGGTTTTATTTGCGTTTAATAGGGTCTCCTGTTATGCGGGGCTACGATTGATGTTTATTGATCGGATTCGGATTACGAAATCAACACAAGAATTTTCTTCCCCACAAAATTATGAAGCGACGACGGATCCACTCAAAAAGTTGTATGAGACAATAAAACGAGAATATGCCGAATTGTTATATCTATGTATTTGGATTCTCAACCCTTCACCAGTTAATTCTTGTTTTATTTTGTTCAATCTATTTTCAATATCGTTAATTGTCAATTGTAGATGTTGTATGGCTTTAATTAATGAAATATAGTGTCTTTTGGGACTTCTTTCAAAAAAAAAAACTTCATACCAAACGAAATACGTGCGCTAATGGCTCATTTTGCCCTCCAAAAATCAAGAACTAAAGACATGCTTTTGCTTTTAATTTAATAATATCTTAATTTTATATAGAAACTAGTTGTTGGGGCGGGTGATATCCCAACGTATTTAATAAGACAAAAGGATATATTGTTTGGAGTTGATAAATAAACGATACTTCAATGTTTGTCAATTAAGGTAAAATGGGTCAAATAGGACTTAATTAGGGTTTAATAACAAAATTAGGATTCAATGACTCAAAAAAAACTAACTGTTATTAGTCATTAAGGTATATGGCGAATTTAACGAAATTGAGAGAATGAGTGGTACATGATGAATTTTGAAAGGTTGGAGAGGTATTTGCTGAAAAATAATCCATAAAACATTATAAAAGGTTAATTTCTAAAACGAATCTAACAAGATCTCACATGATAAAGTTTAGTGTTATATACTTATATACTAGTGCTAAAGTACAATAAAAGTTAATGAACTTTGACTTTGGAAAAACAAAAAGGTATACTAATAAAAAAAGGAGGGAGTATATATTGTTGAATGAGAGAAAAAGTGGAACATGTTTCATTAAAAAAAGAGTGTAGTTATGAGAGAAATATTACTAAATTAGAATTTTTTAAATTATTGTGGGAAATAATAGGGCAGTTATGAAACTAGATAAAAAGTTATGATAAGCAAAACCTTTTGATATTAGCAAGGTCGGTTTGCACTAGCAGGCTAGCAGCCAATCTAGAACCTGAATTAACAAGAGGAATGTTAGGCATAATATGTAGCGGCACCAAGTTAGCGTCAAAATAAAAGTTGTCAATCTATGATCTAACCTGATAACCTGAAGTTATCGTGACAACTGACAAATTCGAACATGTTCTGAATAGAATAACTTGAATTCAATCCGATTTGATCCATATATCATTGTAAGGGAATTCAATTATCATAATTAGTTATTAGTTTGAATAAATTTTTAGAAATTGTAGTAATTCTACATTGATCCGAAGCCAAACTCGAACTCGACTCGGTTCTAGCTCTGTGGGGGTTGGTATCAGCTTATATGCAATTTTGATTTAAAATTTTGTCTTAAGCTCAAACACATTAATCCATTGAGGCTATGTTCTTTTGGAGTGAACTGAACTTAACTTAATTTGTCTGAATTGAACTGAATTAAAATTGTGAGAGGAAATTAAGTGAATTTTCCTGAACTGAACTGATTTATTTGAACTAAATTTGTTTGAACTGAACTGAATTTTCATTAATTCAGTCCAAAAGAACATTGTTTATGCCGATTTTAAACTAAGTACGCAAAAGGTGTGGGGGAGCCAACAACAAGAGCAATATATGCAAATGAAATACGAAATCAATAATGAGCAATACGAATGTGAATGAAAGAATAGAAAGACAAACAATTGTTGACGCGGAAAACCCAATAGATGGGAAAAACCGCGGGTGATTCTCCTGACCACCAATCCACTATATCGGTGCCGCCGTCAATGTCAGCGTTCAAGTACAATAAGTATCAATACAATATTGGCAGAGTGCTAGTGAAGGAGAGAGGGAGAGAGTACAATCACTTCTCAGTGCTGTGTATGCAGCCTATCAATGAATAATCAACTAAATTACATCTACTATATATATATATAACCTAGGTATTGTAGCCGTTTGACAATTCCTTAGAAATAGGGCCCATCACAACTTCCTTGCAACTGATTCCTTCAATATCTCACACGGTTACTTTGAGGACCCCACCAATCTTCTATCTTTTGTATTTGACAACCAACACAACTTATCCCTCCTCTTTTGAACTCAGGATTTGTACCGCCATGCAAATCATGGGCCCAACAATTGCCCCTAATTGATACCACTTGTCAACCGCATAGAGAATGGTGTCAATTACACAGCCCAATAACCGTCGTTAATGCCCCAACTGCTCCTACTGCCTCGTATAAAAACACACGCCATCCTCACCTTTTCTCTCTCCAGTCACTTTCAACTCTTCACAAAAGCACTCTCTTTCTTGAAGAACCAAGAAATCCTTCGGCTTCTACCCTCGTCAGTTCTCCGGCGAACACCCAGGTAAATAATCTTCATCTTCTTACTTCAATTTCTTTGAAATTCTCACTCCCCTTCCATGGCTCCAAAAGATGCCGTCAAGGTTAGGAAAGCTAGCAAGTCCCCCAAAACCTTCCAAAACTAGTGGGGAGATAATCGTCATAAATGCCGGTGTAATTGGAGGCCCTAGTGTACCTAGCACCTTCATAGAAGAAGAATTAGATGACTTTATAGAAAAAACTGGGTTACCTATCCGAATAAAGGCTCGGATTCCCGCAAAGGAAGAGCGCCCCGACGACTGTCCCATGGGCTGGGTGGTTTTTTATGAATACCCCTTCAAGATCGGCTATAAATTCCCCCTTTGCCCTCTCATGACTGAACTTCTTGACATCCTCAAAGTAAGCCCTGGACAAATTATGCCTTTAGCTTGGAGGATTGTCCATGTAATCGACATTTTGGCTAAAGGTATGAACATGGGTTTTGGGTTAGTGGATTTGCTGCATGTGTATGAAGTGAAAAAGGTTGAAAATACAAGGTACACCTTGTTTTTGAGATCTGGGCGTTTACCACTTGTGGGTAATACCGGGGCCAACGACAGAGGATGGAAGAAAAGGTATGTGTTTGTAGAAAAGGCGTCGTTGGGGAAAGATTACGCATTTTTGTGCGACGGCTGGAATTCCGGAGGTATAAATTTTGCTACTTTTGTGAATTTTTGTTGGCTTAAAAATTTGACAATGTCTAATTTTGTGGTGCTTTACCCTTGTCATTGGAAGAGAACGACTACTCCCGTACCAAGGCTAACCGGCTTTTGAAGACCTACTCGACGGAGGAACGCGCATTCAGGGCCAACTTCAATCTAGTGCCTGCCGACGTCGACGAACATCCTCAAGACCCTGACGAGCCTTCCAACAACAGTTCCCCTTCAATGGCTTCAGGTAGTGCATATGTGTAAGCGCTGTCATCTTCTTCTTTACGCAATTCGATGCTTATATTAATGTGTTGCTATCAGAGAACACCAAATCCACCAAGAGCAAATCTCTTGTGGTTGCCTTGACGGAGGCGGAGATGTTGGAGAGAACGTTGAAGAGAAAGAGAGCCCAGGCTAGCATGCCCGCTCCTTCTGCCGCTGTTGCTTATACTGCCAAATCTCTTGCCACTGCAAACCTGATGATGCCAACGTCGTCAAAGAAACGACGCCGACCAAGGAAGGAAACTTCAGTATTTCTCTCCCCAAGGGGTTTTTGGAGCACACTACCCCTACCATTTGGCCTGACGCCGAGAAATTGGCTTTCCCTGCGCCGCAAAGACGCCTCGCCAAGCTTCCGATTCATCAGGTCGCCGACGAAGGGTTAGCATTACAGTTGCACGTAAGTTGTTTGCTTACTCATTAGTAACATTGCCCCCGTCTTTCATAACGTTAACTCTTGTTATTACCTTGAATAGGCCATCCAAAACTCTTTGGCCATCCGCAGCTTTGCTATTGTTCTGGACAAGGAGTGCAAAAACCTTCGAGAGAAATTGGAAAGATCAATTACTGCTCAGTCGGAGGCCGAGAAGGCGCTGAAAGCCAAGACCGCCGAAGTGGCGTCGCTGCAAGAAGAGCTGGGCGCCAAAGTCGTGGAGGCGGCGTCACTCAAAGAGACGTTGGACGTCCGTACTGCTGAGCTAGAAGCCAAGGTGACTGCGTTGCAAGAAGAACTCATCGACGCTGCAAGCATGTATACTTGGAGGACCAAGGCGAGGCTGATGAAGCAGTTCATGGATGGCCAGACGGCGTCATGAACTCCGGAGGACGACGTCAAAAGGTTCCTTGACGCTTATGGGTCTGATGCTGATCTTCTTCCTGACGGCGTTGCTGCTAGTACCGAGACAACGGCAACGGCTGAGTCGACCCCTGGTGATGAAAATAAAGATGCCATGGATACAAATTAGAAAGTGTTTTTCAAACTTTAGTTTTTGCATGGTGCTGTGCCACCAACGTAGAACAATTTCCCTTTTATTTGATTGTGTCAGTGTTAGAACACTAATTTAGTTTAAAACAGTTGCAAGCTTTTGGTTGTGTTGCTTTTGACTTATTGTCGTGACGGTAAATATCAATGTTATGTTGCTTCTTTGTGTGTTTAACTTGCCTCATGTAAGTGTATAATTTGTCAATGTTGTTGTGTGTATGTATGTATGTAGGTACCTTTAATGTTAGGAGCCGTTTGCAACACTAATTATCATGAAGGGCTAAGTCGCCACTTCCAATTAAGTATGCTTAGCTTGTTTGTATGTTGTGTTGATGACTTCTTAAGGTGTGTGTTCCTTATTGTATGGTAGTCATATTGCTTTTTATCTGGTCGCCATCGAGCGCTGGCACACTGATGTAAATTGCCGCCGTCGTCGTGTATGTCGGCGTCAAGTTATTGTATGTTGTAACACTGATGTCTTCCATCGGTCGTCGATGTGTCTTTGTCTTACATGCCTGTCATCATGAACAAAGGTGAGATGGCCGTTGGCTTTACCAACGGCCCTCCGACGCTCAAGTCAGTATGTTGTTTAGGACAATGGTGCTTTTAAAGAACTAAAGATATGTTGAGGACAAAATGACATGAATAAAAAGAAACAAGTTTCAACTAATTACTTACCTGTGTCGGCGTTCCTTTTGTTGTCAACATAGCTTAGAAATGATAAAGTTTCAGATGGACGGCGTTCCAACTTCGTGGAACTTGCTTACCTTCCCTTGTGCACAGCCTGTAGGCGCCGTTGCCTACCACTTTTTGAATGCGATATGGTCCTTCCCAAGCTGGTGCTAGTTTACCTGCATTAAGTTCTTTAGTATTCTGGAATACTTCTCTAAGGACCCAGTCGCCTACCTTGAATGCCTTTGCCTTAACATTCTTGTTGAAACTTCGGGCCACTATCTGTTGTTGCGACACCATTCGTATGAGTGCTGTCTCTCTTAACTCTTCGCTGGTAACGAGGTCATGACTTATCTCCTCTTCGTTTCTCTCCGGTGTCAATATTCCATATCTCGCCGTCGGGATCTGTACCTCTGGAGGTAAAACTGCTTCGCAGCCGTATACTAGTGAGAACGGCGTTTGCCCCGTTGCCGTCTTGGGAGTGGTTCTGTTCGCCCACAGAATTGACGGTAGCTCCTCCGCACACTTGCCTTTGGCTGCTTTCAAGCGTCGTTTGATAACTTTTATGATTGACTTGTTACTTGATTCAACTTGTCCATTGGTTTGTGGATATCTCGGCGTTGCAGTGCTTAGTTGTATATTCCACTTTGCCAAAAAGGTACGTGTAGGCGTACTGATGAATTGTGAGTCGTTGTCACAAATTATCTCTGACGGGACGCCGAACCTACAGATTATGTTCCGCCATATAAAAATAATAACTTCTTTGTCGCATACCTGGGTGAATGAGTCGTCCTCAATCCACTTGGAAAAATAGTATGTCATTGCTAGCATGAACACCTTTTGCCCCGGTGCTTGAGGCAATTTGCCGACGATATCCATCCCCCCACCTCATGAAGAGCCACAGGGTGATAGTTGGGTGTAACTTCTCTGCCGGTTTATGAGACATGGCAGCGTGTCGCTAACAAGCGTCACATTTTTTGGCGTATCCAGTAGCGTCACGCCTCAATGTCGGCCAGTAGTACCCCATTCTCAAAGTTCTGTTGGATAAACTGCGTCCACCTGAATGGTTACCGCAACTCCCATCGTGCATCTCCTAAAGTACTTGCTTGCATTCGTCGCCGTCAAGGCAACGTAAATAAGGCCCTGCAACGGACTTCCGAAAGAGTACGCCGTCAATCAAAACATACATCGAAGATTTAAACGTACCTTTCTAGCTTGTAGTCTGTCGTCTGGAAGGATGTCGTCCTTGAGATATGAGATGATTGGCGCCTTCCAACTGGTGGACGGCGTCATCGTGATTTCATTAATGTCGGCGTCATGTACTGATCGGTCGATCGCTGGTGTCGCTAGGTGCACTATAGGTATATTCTTGAATCCTGATTTTCTCATGGCCGAGCCAATATTGGCCAATGCATCTGCCTGCGTGTTTTGATCCCTTGGGATCTGATGAATGTTAAAGTTTGCAAAAGATTTTACCTTTGACTTGGCTGCCTCCGGGTACGCCGCCATTTTAGAGTCCTTGGCGGCGAATTCTCCTTTGATTTGGCTAACTATCAACAATGAGTCGATGTATACTTCAATGTCGGTGGCTTGCAGATCTTTGGCTAAAGTCAGCCCAGCTAATAATGCTTCATATTCCGCTTCATTGTTTGTGGCTTTGAAGTCACAACTAATAGCTCGGGCTATAGTGTCCCCTTGTGGCGACTTCAGCAGTATACCTAATCCGGCGCCTCGAAAGTTCGAAGATCCATCTACATGCAACACCCATTTAGTACTAGTTGTGTTAACATCGAGCATGCTTACCTCACTTTGTGCCGATGCCTCTAGTCGCGGGCTGAAGTCAGCCACAAAATCTGCCAAGGCTTATGACTTTATCGCCGTTCGTGGCTGATACGTGATGTCATAACTACTAAGAGTAATGGCCCACTTGCTCATTCTTCCTGTCAATTCTGGGCGTCTCAAGATTGACTTAATAGGATAATTAGTCTTTACATGTATGACATGCGCTTCGAAATAATGTTTCAATTTTTTAGAAGCAGTGACTAATGCCAAAACGAGCTTTTTTAAAGAGGAATACCTGGTTTCGGCGTCAACAAGGGATTTACTTACATAATAAATGGGCAGTTGACCTGTTGAATCTTCCCTAGTTAAGACGGCACTGACTGATGACTCGCTGATGGCGACATAGAGTTGTAACGGCTCGTCTGCCGTCGGCTTGGATAATAGAGG
Organism: Beta corolliflora; assembly: GCA_947648045.1. Taxonomy (NCBI): domain Eukaryota; kingdom Viridiplantae; phylum Streptophyta; class Magnoliopsida; order Caryophyllales; family Amaranthaceae; genus Beta; species Beta corolliflora. The sequence goes on from CANSZD010003495.1 coordinate 398,593, forward strand.
CGGCGTCATTAGATATTCTTTGAGTTCTTGCAACACCTGTTCATGTCGTTCGCTCCATTCAAAGCCCTTGTTCTTTTTCAGAATGTCGTAGAATAGCCTACACCTGTCAGAGGATTTGGAGATGAATCGATTCAAGGCAGCGACGTGTCCAGTAAGTTTCTGCACTTCTTTGATGTTCTTTGGGGATTGAATGTTGACGATGGCCCTTATCTGGTCAGGGCTAGCTTCTATGCCTCGTTGTGTAACGATGTACCCTAAAAACTTTCCTACAGACACTCCAAAAGAATACTTAGTAGGATTAAGTTTCATTCCGTACCTTCGAATAACTTCGAATGCTTGTTGTAAATGTGAGACGTGGTCGCAAGCAGCCTTGGATTTCACCAACATATCATCGATGTACACCTCCATGGTGTCCCCTAGCTGGTCTTTGAACATGGCGTTAACAAGGCGTTGGTAGGTGGCGCCGGCGTTCTTCAATCCGAACGGCATAACCTTGTAGCAATAGATGCCGCGGTCGGTGACGAATGACGTCTTCTCCTGATCTTCTGGATGCATAAGTATTTGGTTGTACCCGGAGAAAGCGTCCATGAACGTCAGTAGCTCATGTCCGGCAGTGGCGTCGACGAGGGCGTCGATGTGTGGCAATGGAAACGGATCTTTCGGGCAAGCTTTGTTGAGATCAGTGAAATCGATGCAAACTCGCCACTTTCCATTCTTTTTTCCTACAACAACGACGTTAGCTAGCCAATCGGGGTACTTGACTTCCCTTACCTTGCCAGTATCGATTAACTTTTGGACCTCGTCGTTGATTATCTGATTCCTTTCGGGAGCGAACTTGCGTCTCTTCTGCTTTACTGGCTTATGATATGGGTCGACGTTGAGTTCGTGTGTTATGACGTCAGGGTCAATACCTGTTACATCTTCATGCGACCATGCAAAACAATCAGTGTTAGCTGTAAGAAATTCGATTACCTTTTCGCGAACGTCGGGGGCTAATGACGCTCCTATCTCCACTGTTTGATCTGGTTTGTCGGCGTCAAGTATGATTTCGTCGACTTGCTGTTCGTCGAAGTCCTGCTCCCCCAACATCTGCATCTGTAATTGCTATGCTTCCATCTTGCGAGGTTTGAGGGATGTCTTGTAGCATTCTCGAGCTATCTGTCTGTCTAACCTTCATGCTGTGGATCCAAGGTCTTCCCAGGATGACATTGTAAGAGGATGGACAGTCCACGACGTAGAATTTGGTGGACATGTTTACGCCTTTGGCATAAGTGGGCAGCGTCACTTCGCCCATGGTATGTTTGGCTTCTCCACTGAACCCGACGAGGACAGTAGATTTTCGGGTGATGTCGCGCTCGTCAATGCCCATATCTTCTAATGCGTCTTTCATAAGGACGTTGGCTGAGCTGCCATTATCCACTAGCACACGTGTAATAACCCTCATGATTGCTTTCAAGGGATTTAGCAGGCTACTCATTCTAACAAGATGCATCTTTCTTTTAGGGAGCTCATTTCCTTAGTTACTCCACAGTTAAGCGTGCTTGGCTAGGAGTAGTCCAGGGATGGGTGACCTCCTGGGAAGTTTCTCAGGGTGCGCATGAGTGAGAACAAAATGCGCGGAAGAACTTGTGTTGGTTATTGAGGACAGTTGTTGGCCCTGGATGCACATTGATGACAATATACTCGACTCCGTATGGGTCGGGTGTTACAACACGTTTTAGTAAACAATTGCTAATAGTTAGAGAAATTACCAGACCGTCGTGATGGATATCTCGGTCGTCACCGAGATCGTCTTCGTCGAATGTGATGGGCATAGCTTCGAGTTCAGCGTCACGAGGATGACGGAGTTCTTTAGGGATGGCGTCTTGATTTGGAACATCTCTTACATGATGTTTAGCTGCAGAATAGGTTAGTCCACAAATATCTGATCCACCACTAATGACATTGATTACCTTCACATGTGTCGGCGACGTAGGGGGTTGCCGCCGTTCGCCGTATGTTGACGTTGTTGCTTTTCCCTTCTCAATTAACAGGTCTTTTAGATGCACCTGTCTGAGGAGGTGCGCCACTTCGCGTCGTAAGGCAACACACTCGTCAGTGTCGTGCCCGTGGTCTCCGTGGAACTCGCACCATTTCGACTTGTCGCGTCGGGGTGCTCCTTTTTCATTCCTGAAAGGCCACTTAACAGCGTTACCCAAAGACCGTAAAGTGTTAACAATACCTCACACGTCAATACTGAATCCATATTCAGCGAGCTTGGGCGGCAAGCCGGGGTCACTCTTCCAATCGCTAATGGTCCCAGTTTGACGGACGCTGTGGATCTGTTGCGGACGGTCGTAAGGCTTTGGTCGCCACAAACTTTGTTTGGTCGGCGTTGATTTCCTGTTGCCGGCGTTATTGAACGCTTTCCTTGATTGCATGTCTTCCTCCAACCTGATTTGGGCCAAGGCTTTGGCTTGGGCGTCCTCGAACGTCGGACAAGGGTATTTTGTCAGCTCTTTGTATAAGTCTGACTCTTCATCCAATCCACGTCAGAAAGCCTCAATCGCCGTTTTGACGTCGCAGTTTGGAACCGACACCTTCTCCCTGTTAAACCTGTTGACAAACTCTTTCAAAGATTCATCAGATTTTTGCACAATTATGTGCAAATCACTAGCTTGTTTCTCCATCTTACGGCTACTAGCAAATTGTAAGTTAAAAGCATTAATTAATTGAGCAAAAGAAGAGATAGTGCCGTTGCCGAGATGAATAAACCAGTGCAGAGCTGGTCCAGTCAATGTTGATCCGAAGCCTTTGCACATACAAGCTTCGCGCATGTTTAGAGGAATTGAGATGATTATCATCCGTTGCTTGTATTGAGCGACGTGATCATTGGGATCTGAGGTGCCGTCGTACAGCTTCATGGTTGGGACAGAGAACCGCTTCTGAACCTCGATCATTGCAATAGGGTCAGCAACAAGTGAATCTGCATAGCTGCTCGGTGTCGCTTTCTCCATCGGGCGAGGGACGCCGGGGATTCTAGCGATCATGTCTTCGAGCTGCTAGAGACGTTGTTGGATCGGATCATCGGAAGGGGAACGCCGTTGGCCTCTTTGAAGTGTGGCGCCGGCGTCATCGTCAGTGTCGCCGTCTGAATCTTCGCCGTGCAAAGGAACGTCACGGTTCACTGGAGTCTCGAATGCCTCTTCGTCTAGATTGGGCATCTTGGGGATGTCGCCGACGTTGCGAGACTTGGTTCCCTTGGAATGTCGCTGGGCGGACTTCAGGCTTTGATTCTCCATGCAGGACGCGACGTAGCTCTCCTTCAACGTGACCATCACTGCCTTGACGTGGTTGAGTTCGTCGATGACTTCTTGAGTTGTCACCCATTCTCCTGCCATTGTTAACATAGGAAAAAAGGAAGAGGCACAGACGAACTAGTGGAAGAATAGAAAATAAGGGAAAATGATGAAAAGCGTATATAGATCTTGCTGAGGGCCCCACGGTGGGTGCCAAATTGTTTATGCCGATTTTGTACTAAGTACGCAAAAGGTATGAGGGAGTCAACAACAAGAGCAATATATGCAAATGAAATACGAAATCAATAATGAGCAATACGAATGTGAATGAAAGAATAGAAAGACAAACAATTGTTGACGCGGAAAACCCAATAGATGGGGAAAAACCGCGGGTGATTCTCCTGACCACCAATCCACTATATCGGTGCCGCCGTCAATGTCAGCGTTCAAGTACAATAAGTATCAATACAATATTGGCAGAGTGCTAGTGAAGGAGAGAGAGAGAGAGTACAATCACTTGTCAGTGCTGTGTATGCAGCCTATCAATGAATAATCAACTAAATTACATCTACTATATATATATATATATATATATATATATATATATATATATAACCTAGGTATTGTAGCCGTTTGACAATTCTTTAGAAATAGGGCCCATCACAACTTCCTTGCAACTGATTCCTTCAATATCTCACACGGTTACTTTAAGGACCCCACCAATCTTCTATCTTTTGTATTTGACAACCAACACAACTTATCCCTCCTCTTTTGAACTCAGGATTTGTACCGCCATGCAAATCATGGGCCCAACAAACATACCCTTACTAACTAGTTCTCTAAAAACCTCATCACCAGTCACCAGACCCAGACCCAAAAAAGAGTAAAACAGTTCTCACCTACGTGTTCAGTTGCTATCCTTCCATCTCCATGTAATAGACACAACCAATAGCATCTCAACACTCAAATATTGTGCTGCATTTGTCTCCAATCAATTTGGCCAAATAACTCTTTCATTATCACAATAACGCGACACTGAAATTTCTAGAATTTTAGAGTTCTTGTCACTCTCTTAAACGTGCAAAACTTTCTAGTATCAAGTAGGGAATTTTTCATGACAAATTTGGTATTTTGCAGGTTCATATTTTGTGGGTTGGAATAAAAAAGTTTTGATCTTTGATGGAAAATGAGTGATTTTTCTCATTTTGAAGAACTGGGTTTTTTATTATCAAAATAAGTATGGCTTATCTTGAATGCCCATTTGGAATTTCTGTTCAATCTCATGGAAATTGTAGAGAATTTCCCCATAAATTGGATGTCAGAGCCTTCAGTTATCAATTTAATAATGAGTTGCAGAGAATGAATGCCTGTTCATCTGTGATTTCCAGCCTTTCATACAAGGTATCACCATTTGAGCCTTGAGGTTCCACTGCTGTTTTTTTTTTGTTATTATGTTTGTATTTGTAAAGTTGTAAAAAAATTGTGAATTCTCATAAATTTTCATGAATTTGTGGCATAATTTTATCATTATCAGAAGAAATTCATGAATGTTGTTGCAATCCTTTTAGAATTATATGCTCTGGTGTTTTCTTTGGGATTTGATTAGTTGTTTTCTAGTTATGATTGTTTTATGGGGAAAAAACATTGCCAAAGTCCCTTTTTGATGCATGCTATATTATTTAGTGTACAGTGTAGATTTTTTTTTTTTTTTTTAAGGTAAGATGAAGGAGACTCACTTGAGGGGGATAAGGGGAAATCCTCAAATGAGTCCCATGAGGTTTGATCCCTAGACCTCAGGGATATGAGGTGGGAAGCGATGCCACTACTCCACCACCTCAACCTCAAGTTGTATGTACAGTGTAGATAGTTAGGTAAAAGAAACCATCTTAGGCGTTTGTGACTTCAAGTATGTGGTGCAAATAGTTTGGACTCTTTTGACATTGTTTTGTTGGACATGAGGCAGGATTAATGGTTCTTTGAATGACTACTCTTTAGTCTAGAAGAGTTTGTAGTATGTAGTTAGCATTTATGCACCTAAGTAAGGGTTGGAACTTGGAAGAGCTACTCAGGAAACAATTTTTAGGAGGGGTTAGATGAGCTGATTCGAGCTATTTTTCTTAGGTGGAGGAGACTTTAGTGGTCGTGTAGGGTCGAGGATTTAATGCTATAAGAAAATAGTACATCAACTTGTAGACATATCTTATTGAGTAGTTATGAGGCTAATTATAACCCCGTATTTAGAGCTAAGGTGTTAATAGTAATCGTGCCCTAATGGCTTTAAGGTGAGAGAAGTTTCCGGAACACGACATGTAAACTTTGCGGGTTCGAATCTCCACCCTTATGTTAGGAAATTTTCCATGTTTATGAAGAATCATTATTTCACATTAGAAGATTTGTAGGATGCTAACTAGTATATGTTTAACGAAATCTCCCATGTGTGTGAGGAGAAGGTTTATCTCACACCATAAGATTTGTATAAAAGTAATTAGTGTACAATATTAGTAGCGAAATGATTTTAGGATTAAACATCAGGGGACTTGTGTGGTTATTACCTATCCTGTTGATGTGGCCCCGTAAAGGTTCAACATATTCTTCGCTTTAACAAAATCCTATCCGGACGGAGCTCATGGTGATGAATATGGGGGCGCTTTGTCGGATGGGTAACCATACTAGATGTGATAAAAAAGAAATAATAACTAATAAGATATTTGATGAGGCAACTTATATCAATGGGTGATGGGAGAAATAAGACTTACATGATTTGACACTTTAGGATAAGCCTTTGAAGGTGCCCTATTAAGGAAATGCAATGTGTTAAGAAGATTAGGGGTAGGGGTGAGGCTATACAGTACTAGGTTCTAGTCGATTTAGAGTTTATTGGCATGCTAGGATTATGCAGCTCACAGCTGTGATCTTTTGTTATCCTCTTATTAGGATAGCTATACAGATGTTGTGTTTTTTCAGTTTCCTCCATATTCTTTTAGTTTTTTCCATGCTTCTTTTATCTTGTATGCGTTTCCTAGTAGGATAACATGAAATTCCAAGCCTCTTGTACTGTATTCATATCTCCTATTTTGTAGTTTATCCATCTGTTCACTTTACTGTCCTTTTTCCTCGTTACTTATTGTCGTAGTCTGTTGTGGTGTTCTATCATCATTTTTTGCTAGTATTAAAGATTATAACAACATATATTATACTTTCCTATAGATACTGTTTTAAGAAAAGCTTTGTCATAAGATACGCTTTCCTTTTTTTTACCCCGAACATGAAAATGTGGGACTTTTGTTACAAGCCTGTCTTCTCTGTTTTGACTAGTTAGTGCAAGAATTTGGAGCTCCATAGATCGTGCCTATCGTTGCTGTTGTTTCTTGCAAGATGGAGTTGCCTCGCCATTGACTCCTAGTATGTAGTTACTTGAAAGATAAATGAAGAAAAAGTTTTTTGAGGGAATAAATCTGAGAAGTTAATTGATGTATATTATGTGGAAATCCTCTATCGTCTTATTGATTGTGAGCTCTTTGGTGAGTCGCGGGTGCATTTAACCTTTCTTGACTCTTGGTAGAACTTGTTTGAATGATACGTATGCTATCTTGTCAGATTACACATCCTAATTGATAGTATCTTTCTTAAAGGTATTAGAGAATGATCAATCTTGTCTTAATGTGCAAAGAAACCCCATTTCTGATGTGAAAATTTGCTAGAGGCCCTGTAGAATGCATAGGTAGAATTAAAATGCTAGCAGATGTAAGCCTTTAGTCATGATGATTTTACCTTTATTTGTCGAGCTTTTAGTTTACTAACAAACTTTGGTCTTTTTTGTTATTATTTTAGGAGACTTGGGTACTTCTGTGATGTGCGAGACTGCTAGTTCTTATGTACTAACCAATCCCCTTTTATATTTAGGAACTGTACATGATTTTTTCTGTCTTCTTGAATGCAGGGACGTGCAGGAAGAATTCAAGCTCTCACCAATAACAGTGACTTTTTCTGGGAAGAAATGCCTACACCTATACTGGATATGGTTGAGAATCCCATTAACATGAAAAATTTGTCACCTAAGGTTGAAAAGTCATGGTACCTTTTCTTTTCTATCCTTGTAGTGTTCTTTTTAAAATATAATTTGAAAAACTAAGTGTCAAATATAGAATAAAGAAGAAAAAAATCTGGAGTTATGTCAACTAACTGGTGTTCTGGTGCACCAGGAGCTGAAACAATTATCTGATGAAATTCGTGGAGAACTCTCTCTCCTGGTGTCAAAAGGACAAAAAAAGTTTACAAGCTAGTCTATCTGTGGTGGAGCTAACTGTTGCAATTCATTATGTTTTTCATGCGCCAAAGGACAAGATATTGTGGGATAAAGGGGACCAAGTGAGATACAAACCTTTATAATCAAACAGAATTTTCATGGCTCTGCTCTTCTGTTTTCTCCCTTTTCTCTAAATAGTCTGTTTTGAGGTATTAGAGATGTACTCCTTTTAGTAAGATTAATGCTTTTTGACTTTGAGCAGACGTATGCACATAAGTTACTCACAGGAAGGAGATCCCTGATAAGTACTCTTGGACAAAAGAATGGACTTTCTGGTTATACATGTCGCTTTGAGAGTGAATATGATTCCTTTGGAGCTGCTCATGGTTGCAACAGTATCTCTGCTGGGCTTGGTACATTTCAATGTTCTGCCCTAGTATTTCTGCTATTTCTCTTTTCGGGAAAGTGAAAAATTTATGTATAATGAACACAATCACGAGTCGACATAAAACTCGATTTCAGGTTTGGCAGTTGCAAGAGACATTAAAGGAAAACGTGAGCGTGTAGTTTCTGTGATTAGCAATGAAACAACTACTGCTGGTCAGGTCTACGAGGCAATGAGTAATGCTGGTTACTTGGATTCGAACTTAGTGGTGATCTTAAATGATAGTCGTCACTCTTTGCATCCTAAGCCTGATGAGAATTCCAGAACACCAATTACTGCACTTTCTAGTTCTTGGAGCAAGCTGCAATCCAGTAAAACATTTCGAAAATTCAGAGAAGGTGCTAAGGTACGCATTTCTTGGTGCTCCTTTTTGATGTTACATCAACAAATCTTTGACAAACTAAGTAGACATCTTTGTTTGTTCCCTTTGAAAGTCAACTTCATTTTTCTACCAAAGTTCCATTAGTATTCTGCGATGATTTTCTCTTCAGGGTCTTACTAAGAGAATTGGTAAAGGTTTATATGAATGGGCTGCCAAAGTTGATGAGTATGCACGTGGTATGCTGGGTCCTACAGGATCAACTCTTTTCGAAGAGTTAGGACTGTATTATATTGGTCCAGTGGATGGGAACAAAATTGAAGACTTAATCTGTGTTCTGCAAGAAGTTGCTTCCTTGGATTCTATGGGCCCTGTATTGATTCATGTCATGACAGATGAAAAGATTGGACTAGCCAAGCAAATGAGTAAAACAGTGAGGAATGCTGATGGAGGTACTTTGTTCAGTAATTACCTCTAACATTCTCTATTACCTGTTCTGAACATTGTGGTTGGACTTCAGAAATGTGCATGTGTATTAAGATGACAGTGTGATACTGTCTGGGGCAATTCTTAATCAATGTCTTTATAGTTTATCACTGAAACCATACAAAAATGCTGTT